>JAQMYF010000005.1:25468692-25498358 GCA_030014195.1 Neosilurus mollespiculum | reverse complement strand
TATATAAAATGCAAGTGTACAAGGAATATAAAGAAATATAATTATAATTTATTGCAGTGGAAAGTCTGTTTGTGTGCAAAAGTGACAAGTGTCCGTAAAAGTCTGTAAAGTGTCAAAGTGGTAAAGTGTCTGTGTGCAGTAAACATCTATAATGATGAGTTACGAGGTTTAGTCGAATGCAAGATAAGCTCTCGCTAGAATAAAATTTTTAAATATTACCTGCACCTTTTGGTCAACAATAATATTAAATGCTTGTTTTCATTTAGTTACCCTGAAAAATGTTATAATCCTCTCAAATAAAAAAAAGAAGAAACAGGTCAGTTCCCACTAGTGGCCAAAACTAGTATAACATTCTTAAAACTAAGGCGAAAAAAGATTGCCCTGCTGTTAGAACTGGTGTGACATACTTACTATTACCAGTATTACCTACTATTCTTATACTTTTTACTATGTCTACCTTAAGTTATTATTTACCCACAATTAAATTAAACCTTTTACATACCCACAATTCTTATACTTTTTTTTACTGTGTCTACATTAATTTCTTTAATTTTTTTTTCATCTTTAAGATATTTGCCTCTAATTTAAGTTTTTTTATTTTTAAATTTTTTTTTACATAAGTTGTTATAAGTGCTGTTTACTGTAAATGCTGCTGGAATCTGTGAATTTCCCTCTGGGATTATTAGAGTATCTACCTATCTAGCTAGCTAGCTACATCAGAACATTTTAACGCTCACAAAAAACAAAGAAAAAAAAGAAAAGGTCGTCCCTATTGGCCAGACATAGTTACTGTTAACATTTAGCTCAGAAAATTGTAACGCTCAAAAAAAAAAAATAAAGAGAAAAAAGTTGCCCCTTGTGGTCAAAACTGGTATAACACCTTGCAAAAAAAAAGAAAGGGAATATTTTTAGGAACATTTTATTGGATAAATATTAAAATTGATGATCAAAATAAAATAAATTTTCCAATATAAAGCAGTAAAAAAAATGCAGTAAAAATCAATTTATTTATTATTTAATAAAATGCAAAAAATAAACCTTACTGGATTTTTTTTTCTAATAATGTGCTTTAACACAAAACATTTTTTGAATGTTTTGATGTCAGTGTATTTCATCTGCAGGGATCTGCACCAGAAAAGTGCATTGCATGTAAGATAAAGTTAATGGTGTGTGTCATTTTGTAAAACTGATGTTAATGAGAGAAGCTCTGCGATCCTTTGTGCTTTTGTACAAGTTTCATGCGGGATTGAACAAAACACTGTCGCCTTGATTTCAAGGGGCTTTTGTTATTCTCCAGTTAGCTTGCGCCGATTTCTATATGTGTTCTTGCATCATGACCACTGTGTGTACATGCACGCAGATTTTTGTGTCAGTTGCATAGAAATAAACCCCCTTTTTTCTTTATTTGCGCTTTTTATAACAAGCTCTCTCGCTGCCGTCGCTACTGAATGGACGCTGCCAAACCACTCGTTCGCACATGCCCAATTAGCTTTCATTTGCAGAGCGACGGCGTGTGCGCTGGCCTGCTTCTCTCCAATTTGTACTGCTCACTTTTACAACTCCCTGTGTACTCCGTTCACATGCTTTTTATAGCGGACACTGTATACTCGTAGCCATCTAAAGGCTTTACTGCCGTTTAACACCATGCCAGTAAATTTCTTCATGCTTACATGGCACCAAGGAAATGGCTGATTGTGGACAATTTAGCATTTTATTTCTGACCCTTTAAGCAGAGAGTGGGATTGGGTCAATTGCTCATTTATCTCCATTCATCCCCTTTCAAGCAATACTAATTGTTTTTAGAGTGCGCCTCAAGGATACTACACTTTTAGTTCCAGGTGAATTCTCTTCGGGACCGTATACTATCGGTTCATCATGAATAACTTCATAATGAGGTATATCATATACGTGCCCTTTTTATCCTCTAAAACAGGCAAGTCTTTAGTTTGTTGCCTAAATGTGCTTTCCTGTGGGAAGGGATAGCTTCTTTTAAATAAATATGCTACCTTGGATTACTGTAAAATGGCACAACCAAAAAAACCCCAAAAAAACAACAAATCCCAATGATGCCCCAGCCATCTGCAGCCTGGAGTCCAAGACAGCAAAATTGGCTATGCTGCATCTGAGGGAGGGTTGGCATACTCTTTCTTTGTCTATATCTCTCTCTATCTGTCCTTTTCTCTCTCACTTTCCCCTTCCTGGCAATCACAGCAACTCTAGCCAATCATGAACATCCTTGATGTCATATATACAGAAGAGGGTGGATAGCACTTTCCTCAAGTGAGCAGTTGAGGCCTAAGGGCCTTGCTCAAGGACCCTACTGTGGCACATTGGAGGTACTGAGGCTTAAAACCTCACCCTTCTAATCAGTAACCTAGAGCATTAATCACTGAGCCACCACTTCCCAAGTGCAAGCTGCTCTTACAGGAAAAGAACCTGACCAATTAGAATTGAGGTCATTACATAGTATGTGTAAGGGGGTGCTCACACTGGAGGTGCTATAGAAAAGTGACTGTCGCAGTCGTCGTTTTTCATTCTCAAATTTGTCACGCGACAGTCGCAGCATCGCATTTTGCATCGCTTGGTTCATGAACTCAGCGCAAAAAAATTCCAAACATGTTAAAATTTCTGCGAATGTTGAAAAATGAGTCTCGGATGCGGACAGCGGGCCGCATATGTCGCGAGAAGGGCACAAAGTTATAATTTTGTTCGCAAATTATTCGTTTTTAATTCGCAAGGAAATGTGTATTCCGTATAATTTGTCATCATTCATATTTTATTTGCATTTTGTTCATGCTAATAATGTGCGAATGAAAAGCGAATGGTTTGAGAGCAAAAAGCGAACAAAACGCGACTGATTTATGACAGGAGATTCGCTTTTTTTGCCCAACATCCGCAAACCAATCACAAATTGCTCACAAATCAGTCGCAAAAATTTTGTGTGATATATGTATTTAAGCCGCAAAATATTCGCTTGCATGTAGAGTTGCAAAAGAAATTTTTTTTTAAAAAATTGCAAAAAAACCAATTTGCATTAGTTGCTTTTTTATTACACCTCTAGTGTGATCACCCTGTAAAACAAATTTGTTCAGAACAGCTAACATTTGGATTTGAATTTCAATTAGATGCTTGTAGTGTGGCTGTGTCTATGCAGTGTTTTAAATAAATTGTAGTTTTATCGCAATTAAGACTTGCAAGTATTTCACTTTCCCACTTTCCACCTTTTTTTTTTATATCTGCTTGCTGTATGGCTCTATTTTTATTACCCTTTTTTCCCCAGCTAGGCTCTAGTCATGCCTTTCAATAAATTAGTAGTGACGCAGACAGGAAGGAAGAAAAAAGAACACACAAAAGCGTTTGAACAAGTGATGCAAGGTCCTCCAACTTGACTGATAGCCAGAAACGAAATCACCAGCGTGCGCTCCGTCTGACTCCTGTACTCCTCCGCCTTTCTCCTTGTTCTCAAAAGTTTGGAGGCCATCCTTTACACAAACAAGCACACACACACCTCCCCCCTTCTTCCTTCATTTATTTAATCTACCTTGACATTTCCGACTTTGCGTCTTTTCATTTCGCCGGCTTACATAACGGTAGTTTATCATTCTCTGCCATTTCTATGTTGCCGCGCGTGTTGGCAGCAGCCGCACATGGTGATGAATGATAGCTGGAATTTGAGCTGAATGAAAAGCGTTCCGCTCTTCATGGTCAAACAGCGCACAGCTTTGCTTTTTATCCAAACTGCATGGCTATTTATTGAAATGAGGTTTTCAGTCAGTTGCTTATGTACCGCAATTGCCGGCAGGAAGCCTGATTGGAACTTGTGTCTTGCACTTTGCCTTTAGAAAAAGTTTTCACTTAAAGACCTGTAACTTTTGTTTTCATAGTACAAGTTTAACAAATTCTGTGCTAATCTTTAGCCTCAGTCAAATTAAATGAGACGTTAGCATGTCCACCTCACAGCAAGAAAGTCCCGGGTTTGTTTCTTTGTTGAGTTTGAATGTTTTCCCTGTGTTTCTGCGGTTTCCTCCCACCCTCCAAAGACGGGCAGTTCCAAATTGCCCCTAGGTGCGAGTGTGAGTGTGAATGGTTATGCTTATATGCTGTCTCTTCTGTATTCTGGTTAGCTATTCAGGGTGTCCCCTGTCTTCGCCCTGTCGAGTCTGCTGAGATAGGCTCCAGCCTCTCTGCAGCCTGTGTAAGATTAAGCGGTTCGGTCAATGAATGAAAGAATCGATTAGAAATCTTGTCTAAAAATCTGCACCAAGTGTGTAGTTATAGTAAGCATCTACATGAAAATATTCAGGTGTAAAAGTGGTCCTTACTTAAGCCTTTCCTTAAGCATGTTTTCATGTAGATATCCTAGAAATTAAGCAGCGTGTCAGTCCTGCAAATCCGTCCTAGTGCCATCCACTTTGACACGCTCTGGGAATTGAAATCAGAATGTTCCATTTCCCCAAAGCCCATGCAGTCATGCTCCAGACATGGCCAGTCGACAGCACTTCCATTTAAAGCCCAGTTAATCCAATGCTTGTCTGGGAGCTGCTCTTGAGTTTTATGTGTCTCTGCCACTATCAGTCCCAAGTGGGCCAACTCGGAGCTTTCTGAACCAGAGTCAATTTGATTCTGCCACCCTACCATGAATTATTCTTATTTTACCAAGCCACTCAGGAACTCTCTGATATCACTGCAACAGAGTTAAATGGCCTGGATGAGGATATGCCATTAGTAAATCACTTTATGTTTCTGTTTAGGATTGTCTTTATGATGTGTTGTTAAGATATACAGTGGCAGTATTGCGCCTTTCTACCATTGTACTGTTGAGTTCAACAGCACTGATTGCATTTTCTTCATAACACAGCTCTGTCAGTAAGGCTGAGATGTGGGTATATACAGTACCAGCCCTGCCAAAAATTATGGAATCACCACACTTGGAGGATGTTATCCCTGATTTTTTGTAAACAATGCATATCAAATTAACAAATCAAATCTATGAAAAAAATGGTATAATTGGCAAACATTTTCTTTCTCACTCTTGTGCCAAGCCGCTTAATCCTACTAGGGTCAACACTGGGCTATGGCAGGGTACAGCCAACACTGGGTTATGGCAGGGTACAGCCCCAACAGCTTGCCAGACCATTGCAGGGCTGAGGGGAGATCTGTAACAGCCAGTTAGTCTAATGTTCATGTCTTTGGATTGTGGGAGGAAACTGGAGTACCCGGAGGATACCTACACAAGCATGGGGAAAACATGCAAACTCAACACAGAAACGGCCTCACGGAGCCCAGGACCTTCTTGCTGTGAGGCACATGTGCTAACCACTATGGGCCCCCCCCCCTTCCAGATGAATAGAGGGAAAAACAGAATCATTCGGTGTTAAGGAAAGATTTATGCAATCATAAAATTTTTTTAATTAATTCTTTGTTGATCCATCTTGGACCTGAATTTTTTGAGGCATTGTTGCCTCTCTAATAAAAAACAATATTCTCCATCAAACTGGCTCCAATCCTTCCAGATCCGCTTTGCAGGATAAAGTCTTGTCATGGACCAGTTTTTTCAATTTTCGTCAAATTTTTGATCGGATTTTAAAATTCAAACTGTTCGTTCGAATGTCATAGAGTTGCTTTGCCTTTCCTGAAGAAAAGCTTTAAGTTTAACTAATTTTTAGCTTTGTTGGAAGATGCATTGTCTTTATAAAAGCGACATAATAATCAGCAAACATATTTTCTATCGATGCAACAAGAAATGCAGCCAAAATTTTAGTGTACACCTCTGCAGTGACTGCCTTCTCCGCTGGTCCTTAACCTTGACATGTAACCCCATTACATTAATGTTTTCTTCAGGTAATTATCTTTATAGATTTAATTAGAACAGCACCAGACAAAAGTTTGAGGATCTCCACCTTGGCCAATGCAGAGCTGTGATTCATCAGGGAACATCACTTTCATCCAATCATCATCCATACTCTATGTTTACTTCTCTTAACTCACTGTAAACACTGTTGCCATAAGCTAGTTCCTACTCTTAAAAAGTATACCCTTTTACTGTGTCCCCTGGGGGCCCTAGTCACTATTTATGCTACTTAGGATGGACACCACATACCATATATCAAATAATCCACCATTTACATTTGAACTAAATCCAGCCAAACCCAAAGAGCTACAGAAATACAGCTAGGAACATTTGACAAGCAACTACCAGCGGCATTTTCGAAAAAGTGCTGTAGAATGGTAGGGGATTGGATGGGTGTCTCTTAACAGCCGTAATTAACCACTCCAGTCTCCTCTGATTAGCTGCACACAAAGGAGATTCATGTGCAGTGAGGGGAGATGGCTGCGGAAGATCCGGAGTCTGCTTTTCCTCTTCTCCTTTAGAGAGAGAGAGGAAGTGGAGCTCTAGCGGCACGTAAGTATGGCAGTCATGATGAATTTCTAAACAGGCTAAATGCGTACCCTCATTAGGATGGAACAGACAAGCGATGACAAGCGGCAACCTTAGTTCACCTTTGAAGAGAGAAAGGAACAACCAGTGGAAGCCTTGTGTGTGTGTGTGTGTGTGTGTGTGTGTGTGTATGTGTTGGTGGTGGGGGATTACAAGATAATTTTTGTTCTGTGATTTATTTCAATTTAGTGATTTTTTTTTTTTTAAGTGTCTGTACAGAAAAGTTCAGTGGGAACCCTGCATCTGCAGGAGATTCTGTCCAAGATCCTCCTCTGATAGCCAAAGCTTTAGATCCCATATAAAACATACTCGACATACCTATGATCAAGTTCTACTCTTTAGAAAATTACTTAAAGGTTGGATGGAGTCTCATTCTCTTTGATGAGCAGTGAGAATTTACCCTTTGGTGCCATTTTTAGTGAAAATTTAATAAAAAGCACTGAGGTACCATTGTAGGTGACTAACATATACACCAAGACAGATGCTAACTTACAAGCCAGACAGCTAGACAACATGAATAGGGATGCCTTGTATTAAGACTGACCTGTTGGAAAGACGATTCAGAATGACGTGGAATTTCCAGCTTACGATCACTTACTTAGTGAAAAATTTTTGCTTTCTATGTTCCAGACCTGATGTCGATAACTCGAAGCATGGTTACCGAGTTGGTGGATACAAGATCCAACTGTAGATTTACATCTATATTTCTTTGTGTTCCATTTCATGGATGGGACTTGGTAAATTCAGTTGGGGGATGTAGTAGTAGAGTTCAATTAATAAAAACAAAAAGCTTCAAGCCACACCCGTTTTCAGTTTATATTCAGATACCTTGGGGCACTGCTAAGTTTACTGCTTTTTGCCCAGCCACTTGTTCTCTAACGCTCTCTTTGCCATTGAGCCAGCCTGGATATTTGGCGCTTGGAATCATTCCTTGTGCTGAATTTCGCTACCATTTATTGTTATTCAACAGTACTCCGCTTCAACCCAACTAACAATTTTCATCTTAAGCCAATAGATACCCATTGGTGTCAGTGGATTTTTCTTTTCCCCGTCCTTGAGGATAGTGTTCAAGCTCTATCATTTTAACCATACTGCAGAGAGTGAAAGACTAAAAGTATAACCCAGAGCGCAGCTTCATGCTCGAGTGGTTTGTGTGTCGTGAGCATGACGCTATGCACCTTCAAGAAAAAAAATGACATAGCCTTTTCTTTGAAATACCAAAAATTTTAAAAAGTAGTTAAAGCTTAAAACTGGGTGGTTGTGTTTTCAAGGCATCGGAAGTTTATTCTGAGGAAACTCTGCTCAGAATGGATTTAAGCTGGACTAGGGGCGACGACCACTCTGGCTGAGGATTCATTTGTGATGTCCTGCAGCTAGTGCTATAAATCTTTCAGTCGCAGTTTGTCAAGCGGCTTGTCGGGTTGCATATAAATCTTACAGTTGGAATTCTTTCTTTTCCAAGCACCAGTGTAGTTTCACAAGCAGGAGGCATTTCTAATATTCATAAAAGTTTGCATAAAATGAACGATGATTTATCAGCGCTAACTGAATGGATGTGAAAAAAATGCGAAGAGCCCTGTGGCATGTTCATTTCCTTGTGTCCAGCATCCCCTATACTGCTGGTCCATAACTGGTCAGTTGTCTGTTGATGCAGATGTTTAAGACAAAGTGCTGTTGGTGTTCTGCTTTGATGATTGAGTTGTGTGTTTCGACGTAGCTGTCTGACTTATGTCCGTAGTAATCATTTGCAGTGCAGCCTGAAGTACTGTCAGACAGGAAATCAATCAGACGAGAGATATTGGGCCTGGAATGTTGTCTGTTGTGTTTGGTTCCAGCTCTCTGAATTGTGCTCAAGTGCACTGGTTTGGTTTTGGTCCAAACTTTGGTTTTTCAGTTTTGAGTTCTTCTAGTAAATTGTGTTGGCGGCCATCTTGGCAGGCCATCCTATCGGCTTGTACTGTGCCAGAATATACCAGAAATGGATCAGAAAGATGATATTTTCCCTTCAAAATTCGTGTTGCAAAGCTTTAAAGCAAAACTTTGTGATGGCCTATTGAAATGCACACTGGCATGTTTAAACTGAATGTCCAGCCCTTGGAAGTGGGTCTTAATCTATAGGAGCAATTTGTTTACAGTTTGTTTGTGTATATTTGGTTATGCATATTCCTGCACATGATTCTTCATCGTCATTATCATTATCATCATCATGTTCCATTTATTGAGTGTTGATTTGTCCATCATTGTACATTTTATCTGTTCTGGGTCTAAACCCAAATTTTCCCTTTCTGTTCATCGTTTGAGAAGCATTTTTTTGGCAGAATGGTTTAACAACTCTGGGCTCTGCAGTGCAGGATTACTTCACTTCATTGTGTCATATATCAGTTATATCTAAAAAAGATCTAAAACGTTTTCTGTGTACACAAAAGCCCTATTTCTCTCAAATATTGTTCACAAATCTGCCTGAATCTGTGTTAGTGAGCACTTAGACAGCATAACATGACATTAGACAGCATGAATATTGCACAGGTGTGCCTTAGGCTGGCCACAATAAAAAGCCACTTTTAAACCAGTCAGAATCTGGTGTGACCACCATTTGCCTCACGCAGTGCAACACATCTCCTTCCGTGAAGAGAACACCTCTCCAACGTGCCAGACCCCATCGAATGTGAGCATTTGCCCACTCAAGTCGGTTACGATGACGAACTGCAGTCAGGTCAAGACCCCAGTGAGGACGACGAGCATGCAGATGAGCTTCCCTGAGATGGTTTCTGACAGTTTGTGCAGAAATTCTTTGGTTATTCAAAGCGATTGTTGCAGCAGCTGTCCGGGTGGCTGGTCTCAGACAATCTTGGAGGTGAAAATGCTGGATGTGGAGGTCCTGGGTTGGTATGGTTACATGTGGTCTGTACCGCCAAATTCTCTGAAACACCTTTGGAGACGGCTTATGGTAGAGAAATGAACATTTAATTCACGGGGAACAGCCCTGGTGGACATTCCTGCAGTCAGCATACCAATTGCACGCTCCGTCAAAACTTGCGACATCTGTGGCATTGTGCCAAGTGATAAAACTGCACATTTTGGAGTGGCCTGTTATTGTGGCCAGCCTGAGGCACACCTGTGCAGTATTCATGCTGTTTAATCAGCATCTTGATAATGCCACACCTGTGAGGTTGATGGATTATCTTGGCAAAGGAGAAGTGCTCACTAACACAGATTTAGACAGACTTGTGAACAATATTTGAGAGAAATAGGCCTCTTGTGTACATAGAAAAAGTTTTAGATCTTTGAGTTCAGCTCATGAAACATGGGAGCAAAAACAAAAGTGTTGTATTTATATTTTTGTTGAGTGTACATAAACAGATTCAGAATGAATCCTGTCATTGAGTAAAGTGTACAATATTATCAGTATTATAAACAGTAGAATGTAAATGTAGTGCAAAATGTAAATGTATGACAGTGGACGTTGCAATATGGAGGAGTTGTACAGTTTAATATACACAGGTAGGAATCATTTCCTGTGTCATTCAGTGGTACATTTTAGGTGGTATCAGTCTCTCACTGAACGTGCTCCTGTGACTGATCAGCAGGTTGTGAAGCGGTTGGGAGGTATTATTCAATATTAGTATTTTTTTGCACAACATTCGCCTCTCCCTTGTCCAACTCCCTGAATTTTTTTAATTTTCAATAGTTTTATTTAGTTTTATATGTGTGTAAGTAGTTTCAGTTTTATTTTAAGGAATTTACTAGTTTTAGTTTAATTTTTATCTAGTTGTAGTGTTAGTATTAGACTTACTTTACTTTAGAATTAGTTCATTGCTGTCTTATCTTCACATTTAAGGTGGTATAGCAAATATAGTAAAAACTTGTAAAGTTTGTCTAAATGTGTGTGTTGGGGTGAAAAAGAAAAAACAGATTTTTCCTGCAAATTTGCTTTGTTTTGTTTCATGTTGCACTGATCATTGTAGCTTTCATTTTTATTTTATTTTATTATTTTTTAAATGAATTGTCACTGCTAGTTTCCGTCATCTATACTGTGAGTGTTTAGATCTCTTGCAATGGAGAACACAAGACAGCCGTAGTTGTACGCTGCAAAGGATTCTGGGAGTCAGCATTTGGAACAGGCACTGGCAATGACATGACACATCAGAATTAGCAAGAACGCAGTAGTGTCTTTATACAACATGAGGGCTTATCAATTGTATCAATTACAGCAAGTAAAATGCTTTTGTTAACCTTATTTGTATATTTAGCTAGCTCACAAATATGCTCAGGTTTGTTTTTTTAGATTCACTGCTGTTCTTTGGTTGCCCTTTGTGGGAACCCAGGCACTCTATAAACCCTAGTTTGTAAAAAAAAAATAATAATAAATTAAAAAATATATATATTTATTAATTTGAATTTATTGAATGCAGAACGCACCCCACACCCTGTTAACCCACTCCGAATAATCCACTTTAATGTAGTCCCACCGCATTTTCAAATGCCAGAAAGCGATCAATAAATATAAACATAATTCAAATCAATACCAGCATCTGGCTGCCAATGATATGTGGCCTGACATGTTGAACACTCGTTCACGCTTTACAACCAAGCAATTAACGATCGAATGATTAGCAAGGAGCCACACACAGCACGAGCTGCACTTATCGATTTATCAAAATGAAGCAATATAGTTTCCTCTCTTACATGCTTTTGTTTAGTGTGTTTACTTCTAGTCAGACTGATGAGTAAGAATGATATATTTTTTAGGAGTACAGTTTCCAGTCAATAGGGGTTTTTTGACAGTGCTAACATTATCGTGGCCTGCCTACTGTGTGTATGTGTATTTTATCAGAGCTTCTCTGATCAGGTGTCTGATCCATGCGTGATACACTCACTCTTTTAAGGAAGGGGGGATCTGGTTGCTTAGAGACTCATAATAGAGGTTTTGCCACAGGCTCAGCATGTTACCTGCCTCCTCTCATGAACGTGACATTATGACACAAAGCAGCCGAATTAATCTGCTCGGCCCGGGGAGCTCAGATTCGTTTACACTCACCGATGACCCGCTGAGAAAGAGCAGACCGCCTGCCTAATGCACTGTTGAGATTCACTGTTTTCGCAGTCGTGCCCCAAATGTATTTTATCCCCATTCATTTATGCTGACTTTAATGTGGACCTTCTTATTCTGTTGTCATGGATCGTATTAATTAGAAGGCAACACACATCATTCCATGTTTTGGTGGCGAAAATGAATCAGTAGCACTTTGTTTTGTACAGACTGAGAAAAAGATGTGTCTGGTACAAATATTGACACCAGAATAATTAATTAACTTGTTTTTATTCAGACACTTTTTCTGGTTTATATAGTGGCTATCATAGCCAATATTGCACACTAATAATTTTTTTTTTATCCAACATTAGCTACATTTTAGGGGAAGTCTATTAGTTATTTAGATCTACACTTTTGATTTAAAATATTTTGTTCTACTTTGAATTCCATTTTTCCCTGCATGTGATCAACAATAATAAAAAAAAATCAAAATCAGAAGAAGTGAACTCAGAAAGTGAATACCTCCCCCAAGCTGAAAAAATAATGGTACAAACTACACAGCACACCCTGCAGTGCCTGCTGTAATACCACACTTCCAAAAAAAATCTTCCTATCTCACAATGTTAGAGAATCATTAAAAAATTCCTGGATCCAGAATTTGATCCGGATCATTCTAATGGAGACTTGTTTCTACAAAGCCCTGCCTGGGGTAGAAATTTCATGAAAATCCGCACATAACTTTTTACATAATCGTGCTAACAAACATGCAAACAAATCCCGCTAACAAACACGTAAAAAAAAAAAATCCTGCTAACAAACACACCAACAAGTTCTGCAAGTAAACACACAAACCTAACCTTCTAGTCTGAGATAATTATCATTTAAATTTTTGTCCCTTTCGTCTGAAAAACATGCCTTTTTGATCATTTATAGCTACAACTTGTGCCGTCCTAAATACAAAAAGCTATGTTACTTATGTAGTTTTCGAATGCTAACTAAGTCACCCTTTGTTTACCGTGACAGAATATACGGGTGTCTTCACATCCAGTACAATGTAAAATATATGAAGGAGGTTGGGCTTCAAGGTTGTGTCAGTTAAGATTGTAGAATTCATATCGTGAATGGATTGGCTTATTGTCTTTTAATGGGGACATAGTTTGGAATGATGATCAAGAGTACTTCGACCTCAAATTTTGACACCTCTTATTAATAGCGGTATAATTAATATAATAGTGGTTTAATTATATTAATAAAATGTTTGTAATTTGTGTTTAAGTTAGGAAGAGGCATTGCTTTGCTTTGGTCATTTCACAGTTGTGAAATACATCCAGATCACTTTCAAATAGTATGACTAGGGTTTTTGTTTTTGTTTTTTTTTTTTGTTTTTTTGGATCACTTTTGGAGCATTTTATGCATAAATGAGCATGTTATTAGACCAGGATAGGTACTGAGGCATTCCTAGTTATTATATCAAATTATTTTTTAGCATTTTAATTGTTACAGTAGAAAACATGCATAACATCACCCATGAGCCATATTGCTATAAAACACAAATGATGAACAATAATTGTTTCCCTTTCAGTTAATTAGTGTTTGTTGAAATTCAGCCCAAAAGAGCAATACCCTTCATGTTCACTCACACCTGCTATCCCTCCCCAGTTTTGATGAATCATCTCCTAATGATTAATTATATCCTGCAGGGCATTTTGGCAAATCTGGAATCAGTATCAGAAGTGTTCTCGGTGGTAGATACAGCAAGTGTTTGTGCGAGAGAGAGAGAGAGAGAGAGAGAGAGAGAGAGAGAGAGAGAGAGACAGGAAAGCAGAGAATTGAGAATCACCAATAGGCAAAACCTGTCCTTATCCCTTACGGTGACTTGCTCGGATGAGTCATGTTGGCCTGTAACCTCTTACCAGGAGCACCGCAGGTCTCAAACCCCTTGATAGCAGCTTTAAAAAAAAAAAGGATAGGAATTAACATGGATTTGTTTGGTTTACAATAATATCTAATAGTGCTATAGAGCCATTTGAAGCGGAATTTGTCCGTTTGCCCAAAGTTTAATACGCAGATTTATTTCTCTGACCTATTTGATGCTTAATTAAGCTGCTAAATTAGTTTCCTATTGAGGCTCTAAGCAAACAGCCATGTTTTGTAGTGATTTTAATTATATAGTTGAATGCCCTATCCAGAACACTGGCTACAGCCGCTCTCATTAATTACCTCTGTGTTAGGAAATG
This sequence comes from Neosilurus mollespiculum, assembly GCA_030014195.1. Taxonomy (NCBI): domain Eukaryota; kingdom Metazoa; phylum Chordata; class Actinopteri; order Siluriformes; family Plotosidae; genus Neosilurus; species Neosilurus mollespiculum. The sequence goes on along the minus strand of JAQMYF010000005.1, from coordinate 25,484,650 downwards.
TATCCACTCCATGTTCTTGAATCCTAAGAACTGCGAAGAAAGCAGTGCTGTTCTCGGATGATAATAATTCATTTAGAATAAGGCTATCACGTACATTTTGTGCTTGTCCAGTTCATTAGTAACCTCTACCATGGCATATACACTGGCAGCGATGAGACATAATAACGCAGTATGAAGTCATTCATTTCCAATGACATCTGACTGTCTGGAGTGAGAGGAGACAGAGTGGTTATGGGCGAGCTGTGCGGCTATAACTGTGAGCAAATAACTTGCAGAGCGATGTAGGAACCAGGAGGAATGAAAGATGATGATGAGGTACCCGCCCACCCCCCACTGTACCACTACACCACACTAAAACATAATGTTTTTGGAATCCAGATATTTCTTCTTTTTTTTTTTTTTTTTTTTTTTTAAAAGAAAGGAATCTAGCAACCTTTTTGACTGAACTCTGAACAGACCTGTGCTTAGTGCAGTTTTCCAGCTGATATCACTTACTAGTGTCCTCCATTACCAAATACTGGTCACCATTGTCAATCAACAACCAAACACTGGTCACCATTGTCAACCAACACCCAAACACTGGTCACCATTGCTCCTCACCAGTAATGTGTAATCACCATTATTTTCAGTTACATATTATTGAGCACCATTACTAACCAGCAACCAATCATTAATCACCAGTGTCAATCAATAACCAAACACTGATCACAATTATGACCAATCACCTATCACTCTTGGCCTCCATCATCAATCACTAGTCACCATTGCTCCTCACCAATATTTTCTAATCATTATTATTTTCAATGACCAGTCACCGATCACCATTGTTAACCAACAACCAATCATTGATCACCACTGCTATCCAATAAACAACCACTGACCACCATTATTTTAAATGACCAATCACTGATTGCTGTTGTTCTCCATCACCAAACGCTGGTCACTATTGCTTCTTACCATTATTTCCATTGACCAATCAGCATTGTTAACCAACAACCAATAATTAACCACCACTGTTAACCAAAAACAGAACTTGTACTATAATTTCTGATCACTATTATTTCCAATGGCCAATCACTGATTACTAATGTCCTCCAAAACCAATCATTGATCAGTGTTTTTGTATTTCTAATGAGCAACCATTGGTTCCCATCGTTTCCCACCACTAGCCAGCAAGTCATCATTACTTCCCACCATCAATGCTGTTTCCAATTTCCAATGACTCACCAATAATCACGATAACTTATTCTTTGCCAAATAAATCACAGAACAGTCATTATTTCCAATGACCAATCACTGTTTACTGTTATTTCCGAGAACCAATCAGAGAAATTACTATTCCTTTTGATGTTCTGTGAACAAATGTTTAATTTTTTAATATGAAATTAACCATAATGTAAATGTTTTATTGGTTTCTCTTCTAATAAAACTTAAAGCAGGTTATTTAACAAATAGAAACCTTTGTGTGGTAAAGGTAGCTTTAGGTTTCTTGATAAGGAAATGAGCCTCCAGTATCAGCTTTAGTAGCTTAATATTTTTAATTGAATTATTCTTTCTGTCATAGCACTCCCCTAATGTGTTTATTTCCTTCTCTAAAACCATCTTGAACATACACAGTAGACAGCAGTAAAAGTGTTTCTAAACGTTGTGCTTGTCTGGGCAATTTGGTAGTTGATTAAATTAGTCGGATCGCCTTTTTTATTTATTAATTAATTCATTTATTTTTAAACCTAACGTGTCTTTCTTGCTCGTTTTCTATAAATACCATGATACAGATGAAAAAGCATGTCAGATTTGTAATTCGTCTGCATCACCGTGCTTCTGTGACGCTTCTCCCTCACTATATTTCCTTTCCAAGATTAAAGGTTGTACATGGAAACACTGTGCACTGTGTGTCTGAGAGAGAAAGAGACAGAGAGAGGAATGAGGGAGAAAGAATGAAAGAAAGAAAGGAGACAGGGTCTGTCAGAAGGTCAGCTTTTTGATGTTCTGCTGCTATGAAGAAAAACAACTTCATTCTTTGCTTCACTACTTCAAGCTGTATGACTTTACGGCTCCTATAGTTACAGAGGCCACACCTTGATTCATTGCCCAATGTCAAGTAAGGAATAAAAGGTACAGGACGTAAATTATTCTTTAGTGGTTTATTCCTCTCAAATCATGCCCACAGCACATCCTCGACACACATTCTTGTTGTTATTATGCTACAGCAGGTAAATGTTAGCATCAGGAATTGAAATTCAACAGCGCTCATCAATTTACTGGGCCATCTATGTTCCAACCCTCACCTATGGTTAGGAGATTTGGGTAGTGACCAAAAGAGCGAGATTGCAGACACAAGCAGCCGAAATGAGTTTCCTTGGGAGGGAACCTGGGCTCGGCGGTGAGGAATTTAGACCTCCATGCGGAACTCTGAGTAGAGCCGCTGCTCCCTAGCACTGAAATGAGTGAGCTGAGGTGGTTCAGGCTTCTGATTAGGATGCTTCCTGGTCACCTCCCTTCAGAGGTGTTCAAGGCATGTCCAACTGGGAAGAGGCCTTGGAGTAGACTTAGAAATCTCTGGAGAGATTATATATACCGTCTGGCCTGGAAACACCTTCCCAGAGTGTTGCTGGGGAGAGGGATGCCTTGGTTTCCCTTCTTAGACATGTTGCCTCTGCAACCCGACAACGGATGAGCGGAAGAAGATGGATGGGTGAATGGATGGTCCAAAAACGCGACTGAAAATTCCAGATGTAATGACTAAAAGAGGAATTAGGCATCAGCCGTCGCAATAAATAATTCATTTCGTTCTACTAATAATATAATAATAATAATAACATTCCATATTATTATCGTCTCTTATTTTCTTTCAGTTTTCGCATTCATTTGAATGAATAATGAAGCCAAATTAGGACCTTTTCACTTTCCTGCTGTGAATTTGAGGACTAGAAATGAATGTATGCCTTAATCACTTCCTGGGTACAAATGAATTGATAAGAATTTGGATTTTTTTAGGACATCTATAGCTACAGATCTTGTGCTTGGAGCTTATTTAAGGATGTGAGAGTGAATAAGTGAGTTTGTGTATTTGTTTTAAAGTGTATATACAGATTTTTGTGTATTTTAAGCTTAAACCACCAAAAATAATAATAAATTTATAGTAAGTGAATTATTAATTTTTTATTGCTGTATTTGTTTTTATTTATTATACAATAATTGTGTATTTTATTATGTATCATATATTTATAATAGTAATGAACTAATTATACAGCTACTTATTAAAATAATAATTTATTTGTAATGATATGTTTATAAAAGTAATTTATTCATAATATTTATTATTTATACACTTATTTTTTTGTATTTATTATTTATTTTTACAACACATATTTTACTATAATAAGTATAAAATGATAATTACACAGCTACTTATTAAATAATTGTTTTATTTATAATAATAATAATTTGTTTATAGTAATCATATTATTTTTATTATATTATTTATAAATTTTTCATGTATTATTTATTTATTGTATTATTGTTTATAATTATTAATAAATGACTAGTTACTAGGCTTCTTATGAGAGAAATCAGTCATTTGACACAAAATGTTGAATTTAAAAGGACTTAATGGCTTCTAAATTGCTGTTGGCACAATCTATATGTTCTGAAAATTCAGCTGGTTGACAGAGCTTGGGGACCAGCTATCATTCCTAGTCGATACTTAAACCTCCAGTAATGTTAAGTAGCTTACATTATGTGAGCATTAAATCATAAATTAATTCACCTAAGGCTACAGAGTTTAAACAGCACCTTTAACAAAGAGCGCCAGGATGGCTGAGCTAACTCTCAGCTAGGGTGGTCATTAAAGATCAGTGCTTAGTGCTGTGAATTGTGTTCAGGCTAAAAGAAATACCACCAGGCACCTATTTGTGTAGCCTGGAAACAAAACTTTTTACTCTTTATATATCTGTTATTCTTTTTTTAATTTATTTATTTTGATTTCACTTATCCCATCCACAGTGGAAAGACAACTTGACCTCATGTTCAGACAGTCTGTCTTCATGATTTAACCACAATAATGCAAACCACATCCCTTAGCTGTCCATTAACATTAACATCAACATGTCAAGCATTGCCCCCATATCGCATACGACCATCACCAACCAGGGAGGGGTGTAAGCATTCCCATTCAGGACACAAGCTCACAGATGCCCATGATTGGCTGATGATGGCTGAGTGATGCCAGCCTTCCCTTCCGTGAGGGCTTGGCCAATTAGCTCCCATGGACTCCTGGTCACGGATGGCTGCAGCACCAACCTGGATTCTAGTCGCACACCTTAGTTGTGGGAGCAGCCAGCAGTCATTTAAAAAGAGTTGCAGGACAACCAGAAAGCAGCCGGAACTACAGTTACACAGGAAACACAATAAAACTATGAACTACACCAGTAGTGTCACCAATCCTAAACTTCATGTGATGCTAAAACAAAGAAGGGGTACAGAGACATGTGTTTAAAGGCCTTTAGGTAAATCAAAGCTCTTTTGGAGTGAAGGATAAAACAGCAGCGGAAGTAATTGTCACATGCACATATGGTACAATTTCAAGAATTGAAGTAAAGAGTATATTTATATTAAAGAAGGAACATTTTTTCCACTTAAAGGATATAACATTCTGTGAGTAAAGATCATCCTGCTTTGTCTACATCACCCCATTAGCCCTTACTTGAATTTCCTGTCTGCTATCTTCTTTAAAGGACAACAGTATCGGATATTTTCTTCCTAAAAAACACAATTCACTGAATTAGAAAGTCCTGCTTCTTGTAAAGCCTGTTGAAGTAAAGTCTGACAGCTTTCACTTCCCTTCAAAATATTACTGACCCAAACGGCAACTGCTGTGTGTTCGGAGCTTAAGGAATTTCAGCCTCTCCTGCACTTGTTGAAATTGTATTATACGGTCATCGAGTACGTTTTGAGAGCTAGTCATGAAATTGCGTGGCAGCCTTCGGAGTTTATCATTCTTATTCAGACAGCAAATTGAAATTTTATCGGACAGCCTCTTCAATTAAGCTGCGTTTCAACTCTCAGCACTGTACAATTCCCAAGGTTCTCAGGGCAGCACTATGAAATAATGGGAAGATGTTGCCCATTGTAATGCATGAACAGTTTCTCTGTCTGCATTGGCCAAAAAAACAAAAAAAAACAACAAAAAAAACCAGCTTGTGAAAGCCAATCAAGCAATGAATTGATGAAATCTGCTTCCTTTGAAAAGGCCAAGCTTCTATTATTATTATTTTAACCACAGTGTTCATTCAGTTAAATAGAGGGGGTTGTTGGGAGGGATGCGGAGGTCAGATGGAGGCAGGAACGCTTTATGTTCTGTTTGTGCTCGTTAAAAGTCAATGATGGACAAGGTCTGTGCAGGTAGTTGTGTTTGCTTTTATTCTTCAAAAGTAAATCATTTACGCACTTGTTACTGCGCAGGAGTTCATCCTGCCGCCTCCGTTTGGCTTGCTACCGTCAAGGTCATTTTCTTTATTTAGTAAAAGTTTGCTGAGAAAGTTCTTGAATAGGCAAAACATGTCTGCTGTCAATCACAGTCGTTTGCATCAACAAACTCATGTAAGCGGAAGAGATAGAGATAGAGAGTGTATTCCGCTTTCCACAAGTCGGTTGTGCAAAGTCATTGATCGGACAGTTAAGGGTCATTGTTCAAAGTCATTGATCAGACAGTTAAGGGTTTAAGCTCCCGTACCACCAAGTTGCTGCTTTTGGGTCTTTAAAACGCTCAGCCGTATACCCTTTAAACCCCCACCATGCTAAGACCCCTTGGCAAGGTCTTAACCACAAGTGTGCCTCTGTCCACCCAGCAGTATTACCTGGCACCATTAAAAAGTACTGGGAAGGTAATCTTCCATGGACTAGCGTTCCATCCAGGAGCAGCTGAACTCCTAGTGGGTTCACACTACAGAAACTGGGATAAACTCTGGTTGTGATGAGCCACTGGGCTCGGGGGCACCTGCCAAATGTTCTCTTACCTTAATTACATGTCCAGCTTAACTCTGGGCTACCCTACAAGATGTCTACCTTCTTAATAATGTCGAGAAACTGATGGTCTAAAGATTGCACACACTTGACCATGTTAGCCATTTAAGGTTCTTCCACGACTTTTGCCAAGAAGCCAAAAGTGAGTATGTGCAAGTATGTTCCACCATGACAGTACCTCTCTGCACATGAAGACATGATTTGCCAAGGATAGTGAAGTTCTGCCTTCAACCCTTAGGGGCACCTTTAGGATATATTGTAATGCTGACTGTACCCCAGATGTTGTCTCACTAATACTGTTGTGACTGAATGACCAAATCCGCAAAGCAACATTTCAAAATTTAAAGAATGGCTCACAAGAAGAGTGGATGTTGTTCCAACAAGAAAATGGGGACTATGTGTATAGTCATCCAGATGGTCCTTCAGTCATAAAATGCCCCATGCTTTAAAATCTCAATGAGTAGAATCTCAAGAAATTGGGAACACGTGAAGAAAAATGACTTTAGCTAAAAAACAAGTTAGGACATTGGAATTGTCACAATGTTATTGTGGTATAAATGGAATATTATATTTAAGGATGTACTGTTATTGTATTTTTCCATGAGAAGTCAGCTTTCCTAGACACCTCAGTTGCCATTAACCTGTTCGGTATTAAGATTTTGCATTTTACACACCCCACAGCACATTATAAAATGGACAGGTAATCATTTAAAACGAGCCTAAAATCAGGGCACAGTTTGTCCAAGAGGGTCGCCAAGGCCCAAGTCTTTCTTAACAGTTTTCCATCGTAGTGGGAACTTGAAAGTTTGAATTGGAGGTTAGCATTTAATGCATCCTATAATCCATTTAGAACAAGCCTCAGATCCTTGTGGCTTTCAATCCTTCTGTTGGCGTGTTGTAACTAACATCTCTGACATGGATGACTCACACACTTTAGCTCCATTTTAGCTCTGTTTCATCTCTTTTCTTGGACATTTCAGAGCTTCATAGCCCAGGGAAAGAATATGGTTTAATGTTTTGAATGTGAGCATATACCTCACCTTATATGAGTCATTGTATAAAGCGACAAGCAAGGAAATCACAGGAAATATATTTTTACACAAAATATTACATGAGCATAACATGCTTAAATTTCATCCTAAAGGGCTAGTTTTACCTTATGGTTTCATAAGATGTGTCTGCATGCAATTAAATTTTTTTTTTTGGTTTTCTTGGCTCAAGGGTGCTAGGCAGACAGCATACAGTCATCCAGTGTACCACCTAGAACTTAGTCATAAACATTAATTTAAACATGCCTTTGTTTAACTGTATTTAATGTAAAATCATTTACCATGGCTGCTAGATGTCAGCCAAATTTTCATCCCATCTCATCTCATCTACACAAAAGATGCTGAAAATGGCCCTAAAAAATTCAGGCAGTGAAATTTATTTGAGAAAGTAAGGCAATACAACAGTATTTGCGTGATTTTTGCTCTTGGAAATTTATTAGATATAAATAAAACAGGTATTGTTTTAGCATATTCTACTGTACATGCCACACATGTACATTTATAATTGATCCTGAATACACCCCGAGTCACATAATTTACTATATATACTACATAAGACGAGAGATCTTTATTGTAACTGTTGCATGAACAATTAAAATCAGTGTAACAGCTCTTTGTTTAGAAGAAATTATAAAAAAAAACTACACAAAAGACAACTAAGATAACTATACTAAGCTATATATGTGCATATACCTACTTACATATATATACATATACCCATATGTACACATATAGACACATATACATGCATATATCCTGTATATGCAAACATCTATCCACATATTTACACATTTAGAGACATATACAGAAAGGTGCATGATATGTCAAAGGTGCAGGGTATACACAGGGTGAGAGGTATAACTTTTTAATCATAAGGTGCATGATGCTAAAATGTTATATGATGTTCGAGACCCACTCTAAACATGAGTATTGTACTTAGCGAGTAATATTGCACTGTCCAGGAAGATGGTCTGAATGATGGTTATTCAGTCAGTGTGTGTGACGGTGGTGGTGGTGGAGTTGCACGTTTAACAGCTTGTGGGTAAAAGCTGTTCTTGAGTCTGTTTGCCTTTTTCTGGAGGGGAGAGGGGCAAAAAGGGGCTGTCCAGGGTGTGTGCGGTCCCTGACAATTCCACTGGCTCCCCTCCAAAGTCTGCCAGTGTAAATGTCACTGAGGGGGTGTAGTGTAGTTCCAATTACCCGCTCTGCCATCCTCACCACTCGCTGCAGGGCCTTTCTGTCCTCTGCAGTACAGCTGCTGAACCATACTGTACAGCAATAGGTCAAGAGGCACCATCGCCACAGATGCCGGACCTGTAGGCTGACTTATCTGTTATCAGACCTATGACGGTGGTATCGTCTGTGAATTACTTGGGAACATAAGGAAAAAAGCACAATAAAACTAGATGCTTATGGTTTGTTCATTTTTAAATTATGGTGGACACAGGTAAGCTTCAAGTACACGCACAAGCTGGTGCAGAGCCTCAGAACTATGTAACTGTAAGAGGAATCCCACTACACAAGCCTTGTGTCCTTTTCCTGCGTTTGAGTCTTTGATGTGCAGTTGTGGTGGCGGCCGATTAGATAAAGCACATTTGATGGAGGCTCTGATAAAAGTAATCACTTCGTTTGCAGCCTGTCTCTCACTAGCATGAGACGACTAGCGTTCTATATGTAGCCATGGTAACAAGGCGAAAGCCTGCGCACTCATGTGTTGGTGCAGGAATCCTGGTTTGATTTCCGCTGTGTGTGAGTTTACATACATTATTTAGGATGGGTCATCAATATGTCCTACTTGGAAATGGAAAATCACCTTGGGTCATTCCACAATTTGATAAATACAAACAGTAAAAAAAAAATGTATGAAAGAGGAGAATTTAAGGTCCTAGAAGTTTAAATCCATCAGCATGAACCACACTTTCTGTACTCAGGATGTGAATAATGTTGATCTCTAGTGAGTTGGCCTTGCCTCATTTAGATTCAAGTGTTAAAGGATGAGGCACAGTACACATTCTCACTCCAATCATTTATTCATCTTTGTCTTCTCTAACACCTGAGCTTTGTGTGTCATTTCTTGGCTGCCGTTGAGCCACAAATTCCCACAAGCGCCTTAATTACAATTGATCTACGCCGTGTCCTTCCACTCACTGCCCGGGGTTAATTTATCATTTGGTTCCACTCAGTTATCTCTTATATTTTCGGGAGTTCCTCAGGTTGGACGAAGCACAAATCTTGCCAATTTCGCTTTGCCTCTTTGACCGATATACAGATCCTTCTGGCTCAAGGGCAAGTTTTATGGCCTAGAATTTTAAAGTCTTGTCTGAGATGGAGGTCAGAATTCTTAGAATGCTTAGAATTCATCACACATTCACGCACTGCCTATTTGGATTTTGTATGCCTGCTTACACTTTCTTAAAAGAAAGTAACATCCAGTATGTTAGGGATAATATACAGCATAGTCAGTCATTATCACAAAATAAACCCTGACTGGAGGTCAGGACCTTGACGGTGCAAACCTTGTAGGGGCTTATTTGATAGGCAGTGGTGGCTCAGTGGTTATGGCTCTAGGTTACTAATCCAAAAGTTGGGACTTCGATCCCCAGCACCACCATGCTGCCACTGTTGGGCCCTTCAGCAAGGCTCTTAACCCTCAATTGCCCTGGATAAGAGCATCTGCCAAATGCCAAGGCTATTTACAAAATAAGGAATTAAAAACCTTTCATATGCAGGTTGGTTCAGGCCTTGGATCCAGCTCACAGAGTCAGGATTGTGGTTGTTGTTGTACAAGTCAAGGAATGTGTTCTCCAGTAGATGGAGGTTGGGGGCAGTCTGAAATTGTGTTATGTAGTCTGTTTGTTTGGGCCACATCTGCATACTGCTGATGGGTGCCGGCTTATGGTGACCCAGGTAGATTTGCACGTGATGGTGACATCATATTATTATCATAATATTATCATATTATATCATATAACAGTCAGTTGTAGGGTCTCTTGCCAGCCAGTTATCCATCTATTAAGGAGATACAGAGGGTTGCTGCCAGGCAAGATAAAAGGCGACGAGAAGGCAGGCGTTGGTGGTCCAGTTGTGAGTTGTGGACAAGGTGGTGTAGGGGATGTTTTTCCAACAAGGCTTTGTTCATCAGTCTGTATGTGGGGTGTTGTCTGTGATGAGTTGCAGGTACAATGCCATCTAACTCTGGCAGGAGCTTGAATGTAGTAAATTTAAAAAGGAAATTATTGCTTTTGCTATTCATATGATCCTTATCAAGGGTATCAATGCTGTACTTAGCAGTGGTCTCTGAAACGAGATTAGTGCATAAAGCTCCACGGGGGGGGCTGTTCAGGGTTTTTTTTGTATATAAGTGCCCCGCTCTGTGACAACTTCATTGAGGGTATGGGTCATGTGACAATGATATCATGACAGAGGGACACGGAGTCTGGCCACCGGTGGAATATCACTAAGTGGTCTGACCTTTACTTGGGACATCCCACAGTAGCAGCCCCACGCATACTATAAATGACCAATCAAAACTGAGTATTCACATGAGCTGTGGAATAATAAGAAGTGGACAACTTATAAGAAGTGGCAGGTATTTTCCCTCTCATGTTTTGCCCCTAAGTTTTTTGCAAAGTACTCTATCATCTTTCTCCACTTGAGGTGTTTTCCTAGCAAAAGATAATAAAAGATGTTTTTCTTTAAGCCATGAGAAAGAGGGCGGCATGGCGATGTAGTGCTTAGTATGACCGCCTCACAGCAAGAAGGTCCTGGGTTTGAGGCCTGGGCTCGGCGAGAGGGTTTCTATGTGGAGTTTGCATGTTCTCCCCAAGCTTGCAAAGATTTCCTCTGGGTGCTCTGGTTTCCTTTTACAGTCCAAAGACATGCACAGTAGGCTTACTGTTGCTTCTAGGTGCGAGTGTGAGTGTGAATGTTCAGGGTGTACCCTGCCATTGTCCAGAGTTGGCTGAGATAAGCTCCATGGATGGATGTATTGAGAAGGAGAAAAATTGAAGAAGCCTTACCAAGTTTGATTTCAATAAAGAATGTATGGTTGTCCTTTGCACTGATTCATATTCTCATTTCACCACATCTGCCTTCATCTACACAGTGTATCTAAAGGTATTTTAGTCATAACTGGAAATTCTGTTCATCTTGCTGTCCCCTTGGGAAAATTTCTTATTAAAACACTATCACCAGATTAAACAAGTGAGGGAAGTCCAAAGTCAGTGGAATGTCTGTGTGCACATGATTAATGGTCTCTTAATGATAGCCTGAAGAGCAGACAGGGTTTTATCTTTTCTCTTTTTTTTTTTGTTTTGGTGGGGGGCAGATATGCAAATTACTCGAAGCAAAGGAAGAGTGTAAAGTGAAGGATCACCATGACCTTTGCAAACTGTCATAACGGCCTGGACTTCATAACGGTGATAACAGACTGGAGAGCGCAGTTCTCGCAGTCTCAGTTTTTCTTTAATTATTATTTTTATTACTCCCCCGTTCTATCTTTTTAGCTCCCGCCCACAAAGTGGCTCAGAAGCTACAGGAATGGATTCCATCTGTCTGTGTGTCTGTCTGTCTGTCTGTCTGTTACACTTTAATTTCCGGACATTTACTTGCTGTTCGCTGAAGCTGGGGCTTTCAAAGTTGGTATGCTCGCTTACTACTATTAGTGCTAGGATGAGTTTGTGTGTGAGTGACCTTGACCTTTAAAGGTCACAGAGGCAAAACTGGATAGGAGGTTTCCAGACATTTATTTGCCACACGCTGAAGCTTGAGCTTTCGACGAGAGCGTCTGGATCCCTGAGGTCTGTGTATATATATATATATATATATATATATATATATATATATATATATATATGAATGTAAGGACCACTGGTAAAGTTCACATTGCTAATAATGCGTATTTCCGCCATGCGCAGCAATACAAGCTGTCAGCCTTCTATGCATGCTGCAAACAAGGCGACATATTCTGTCTTGAGGTAAAGCCTGCCATTCCTTCTGCAGTGCCTGAACTAGCTATTGCCGATTTCCAGGCTGAGGCACTCTGTTCCTCACCCATCTTCCAAGCTGGTCCCACAGATGTTCAGTGGGGTTAAGACCAGCTGCTACCAAGCTGCTGATGGTGTGATGTGAACAGTTCAAGTGTCGTCCAACTTCAGAAAAACATATCCAGGCTTTCACCATTCCAAGAGCACACAAACGGTCATCATAAGATAATCACGGCATGATTGATGAACAGGATTCTAACTGAGCTTAGATTCTAATAAGTTTAGAATTCACTCATTCATTTGAGGAACCACTTAATCCTCCTACTAGGGTCGCGGGGAGGCTGTGCCTATCTCAGCTGACACTGTGCAAATGCGGGGTACATCGTGAACAGCTCTCCAGACCATCACAGGACAACACACACAACCATTCGCACTCACATCCACACCTATGGGGAATTTTGAACAGCCAACTAGCTTAATGTGCATGTCTTTGGACTAGGGGAGGAAACCAGAGTACCCCGAAAGAAAGCCATGCAAGCGCAGGGGGAATATGCAAACTCCACACAGAAGCACCCAAGCCGGGAATCGAACCTTCTTGCTGTGAGGTGGACATTCTAACTACTACGTCACTGTGGCACCCCTTAGCCATGCCCCTGTTGGAAATAACTGCTTAGTTTATTTAGCAGTTTTTGAAGCGCCACCAACCCAGGGAGGGTGAAAGCTCTTCATGGTGATAAACCTTTATTTATTTAAATAAATTCGATCTTCAGCCTTGTGTTGGCAGAGTGGCTCAGTGGCTAGCGCTTTCTCCTCCCAGTGAGAAGGTTCCCGATTTCAATCTCAGCCAAGAGTTTGCATTTTTTTCCACATTTGCATATGCTTTCTCCAGGTTCTCTGATTTCCTCTCATAGTTCATCTCCTTGCATTAGATTGGTGACCTTTTCAGGCTGTACCCTGCCTCGTGCTGTTACAGAAACATTTCACACCTTGTGACCAATCTGAATCGCCACTTCACCTGCGCTCTGCTCCGAGGCTTAATATCAGACCTGCGAACAAATTCATTTATTTGTTGTTTTTTTTCTTACTAATGTCCATCACATTCTCCCTGTTTATACCCACACTAGATAAAACAGCCTCCACCCCAATCTAAGGTCGTGTCTGTTCACTCTGCTTCTCCTCTGTCTCCCCTCGTGTATTACATCTGAACCCCCATTCCGTTGTTTGGTCCTGCTGTTTGGTTTGACCCACTGCGTCTCTTAGACGGCTGCTGTGAAAAAGCCTGACAGCTGGGGTGGGAGAGTGAGATGCTCCTGTGGTCCTGTTTGTGCTGCACCTTCTTTTTTTCTACTTAATAGGCTGACGGGGGGGACAGCAAACACTCTGGTATGTAGTGAAAAGGGGGATACCTCTGGCACAAAAACATGGCTAATGCTGAACAATATGAGGCTTTGATTGTGGCTTCATTGGATTTCAGGAATATTTAAAAACAGATGACTAAGGCTTCTTCCCTGCTAACCTTCTTGATTTTTGATTGGCTGTCCTTTTAAGATATGACTTCCATATTTTACTTTATTATGCTTTGTCTGTGGATCTGTGTGTGCATGCATCTGCCCATCTGTCCAAACTTCCATCTTCTGAACCCCTCAATGGATTTTAACCAAATTACTCACTACTAAACGTTCATGAACTGGTAAAGTTTTGAAGGTCATAGGACAAAGGTCGAGGTCACATGAGGTCATCTTAGAAAAATGCTGTGGGTGCTCTGTAGACTGAATGCCTGGACTAATTTTGATTAAACCTTTGCCAATTACTTAATACTAAAAGGTTAAAAGGCCCAAAGAGCCATGAACTGGTACAGTTTTTGAGGTCACGGAGCAAAGGCCAAGGTCACATAAGGACATCTTAGGAAGACTGCATGGATTTGGACCATACTTTCACCAGTTACTTATTACTAAATGGCCATGAAGTGGTACAGGCTTTATAAACATAGGTAAGGTATCAGGGTCACATTTTCAAGAACCTGCTATAACATCTAAATCTTGTAATAGTGCCGATTGTTTATCAATCCACCAAAAATCTCCACCATCTCAAAGACTTTTCCCCATACCAAAAAAACCCCAAAAAGCGACAGTAATTCAAATAGCCACTCTGTACAACCGTGGTGATCAGAAAATCATCTCAGATCCCATGAATAAGAATCTGAGGCTACCTTAGAGACAGGTTTACCAAAACTGGACGGATAAAGTCTAGTTGAGGTGATTTTTCACTATTCTATCTAAATGCAAGCACAGAATCCCACCATGTCATGGTCCAACAACTACAGGATGGTCAAAATCACTGCCATCCCTTTTACTAGATGATTTTATGCATCGCACTGCTGAGACACAACTGGCTGATGGGATGATTGCACAAGCGAGCATGAAAAAATGGCTGAGTGAGCATATCAGGAGCCTGTCTGTGTGTATTCATGAATCTGGTACATGTTGGAATAATTCCAGCCTAGATGACAGTTCTTTAGGAAACGATTTGATGTGAACACTTTGTACAGTTCTGTAGCTTCCTCTCTCAGAGTCGTAGCGCATCGATTGCTCAGTGGTAGGGGTCTTGCATTTTATTCAGCATTGCTCTACCTATAGAGCAATGAATCACTCTGCCAATACAGTCACAAAGGCCCATTGCTGATGGAGCTGGTATTTTTGTATGTGCCTGAAGGTCTTTCAGGGAATGTGGATAGAAAAACTGTGAGAAGTATAGGCAAGTTGTACTTTCGAAAGCACAGATAATTATTATTATGTAAAATCTAACTAAGACCAGGTGTGGTTCTTGTATATTTACAGTGATACAGTTACCGGAATGATACCAATCAGAAAACGCAAATATGTTTGGCTTCACTTTCAGAAAATAAGATACAAGATTGTACCTTGGTGGAGTAGTGGTTAGCACGTTCGCCTCACAGCAAAAAGGTCCTGGGTTCTGGGTCCTTGGTTGTACCTTGGGGGATAGAAATGGACGCCTATTGTCCCTCTGTTTCCGAGAGTGCTCTTAGATATTCTGATCTCAAAAAGCCACGGTCCAGCCACCTTGAATCCTATTCTGTTTGTATCAAACGAGCTCCATAACTGGATAACCATCTTTGTAGCCCTATGTGCCTTTAGCCCTCTAGAGATCTCAGTAGATCCAAATCAGTCCAAGGCTTCACCTAATAGTCTGAGGTGGCACAGACTTTTCAAAGCTCGGTGTGCTCAACAATCCTGATGCAGCAGTTTCAAAGATAACAGAAATTCCAGCTTCATCCACCAAAGAAACAATAAATCATCTCCTGATCAACACAAATGCAAAGATGCAGTTATAACTTAATGCTGAAATTATAGTCATCGTTTTCAGTGCTTGCAAATATCCAGTTGACATGACGTATTTGTTGTGACGCATTATCAGCATGTCATGTCTGCTGAAGCTCGGACAGAAAACCACATCTATTTTTCGAGACAGCAATTATGGTGCAGCAATTCACATTCGTTGTTGTCCTGACAGCGATGTGACAGTTCATTTCTCTGTGTTTGTGCAGGTCTGTGAGTTGGGTTTGGACATAATCAGTGGGCTATGATCCTAAACAGTATTGAAAGAACCTTCAAAAGCACCTTTTGATTTTTGTGTTCTTTCAGCGGTGTGCAAATGGAAAGGATGGACTGGCCAAGATTCCAAATTTGAATCCGCTTGAACAAACATGGGATTTTATTGGTTCACCAATTGATCACATCAACACTTCCTCCAAAGACAGTCTTAAGGGGCAGCTACAAACTATTTGGAACACAGTGCTACAAAAACTGCAAAAAAGTATGTAAAACAATGGCATCAAGAGTGCTCGCTGTTATAAATCCAAAGGAGGCCAAATTATATATA
>JAQMYF010000005.1:25449514-25465772 GCA_030014195.1 Neosilurus mollespiculum | reverse complement strand
AAGACTGACGTAGCTATTGACATAGCATCATCTTTCAACTAATTACTGTGGGGCAAGAGCAGAAAAGGTAGACGATACTGAAACCAGGCTTGTGTTTTTGTTTGAAAATGATTTCAGACTAGATCATAGCAGAGATCTGTTAATGTACATGAGCTGCCATGGTGTGCACTCTCAGTTCCAGAACTAACGTTAAGGTTCAGCTGAGCCTCCACATCAAGTGTGTGTTTTTTTTTGTTTGTTTTTTTTAAGAAGAATCGGTGCATTGGTTAATAGTGTTGCATGACACTCAGAGTTATTATTTTGGACATGTATTGTGATGATTAATTTTAGTGTAACATGAAGAGTATTCAAGCTGAAAATGGAATTTGTAGCCTGTGCTTGGCTGTTAAACTGAATTGCAGTTATAGGCACTTTCTTTGCCAATGAGAATAATGAATAAAAAAATTTACTGCAACTTTTACAGAAAGACTATTAGTCAAATACTTTTTAGGTATGAACAGTCATTAATTATTATTATTTTATTTATAGTACCGATTGTTACATGATGTGATTTTGAACTTTTTAATCTGATATTATTACAGTCTATACCAATGTCACTCCGATTGTTACCGATGTTCTCCAATTGTTACCCGGTGTGATCCCGAAGTTTCTTCTAATGTTATTACGATCTACACTGATGTCACTCTGATTTGACGTCACTCCGATGTCGTTCCAATGTGTCTCCTATATTATATAAAAAAGTTACCTGAAATGTGATATTTTTTCCCAAATTTTATTCCATTGATACACCAGTCACTACCATTGTATACCGGTGGTGTTGATAAAAAATATTTCTCCCTTCAATGAATTTACTTGTGCTTTCCAATGTGTACCGATGTCCGATTTCCTCGGAATACGGTCGGGGTAAATCGGGATCATGATTGGGATTGTGAGCACGCCCTAAGGATGTGAAGGAGAAACTGTTTCATGGCAAAGTATGTCAAACATGGACAGGTGGCATCAGCAAAGAGTACAAGTAGTCACAATTCAGAGCTCATGAGCAGTTACAAACCGGTACTTTCCAAAAAAAAGCTCAACAAGCCAATGTCAACAAAGACTCATGAGCCTGACACAAAAAATGGTTTCTTAAGTCAACATTCACCATATTGGACAGATTTATGTTTGGACGAAGCCAATAGATGCTTTCAACGCACAATGCCAACTGTTAAGTATTATTAGATCCCATGTTTGCTTTACACCAGCCAATAAATATGAGGCAGCTTTACAGGAGTGCTTTTTCCTTATATTCTAGGAAGATAATATTTCCATACCTCCATACTACATTTATTCAAGCATGCTTTGTTAAACACCAAATTGCAGTACCTCCCATGGTGTCACAGCTTCCTCAGTCAGCAGATTGGATGTTCTAGAGCACAGACACCGTGAAGTGGAAAACTAATCTATTCCAGCTCCTGGTAATACGAGGTTAAATTGCTCCCATAATACTAAAATTCATGTAAAATAGCCTGATTTATTTATTTTTTACTATATTTCCAAATATTTTGCGGTCTCATAAAGATAAACCAAATAAATGCATACTGCGTTGGCTTGTTTAAAATCAGACCCACGCCATATGGATGGTATTATACTTGAGTGGCAGAAGGAATCATGTCTGTGGCATTTAATCTCCAGATTATACTCCCTCCCTTATGCTTTTATCCGTTTCCTTTTTCTGTGTATGCCTCTGTCAGTCTGTCATCTCCGGACAAGCACACATTGCTTCTATATGAACTCGAATCTGACAGGTTTCTTTCAGTGCTTGTATACTGCATTACTCTCGGGAGAAAGTGTCTCCGTATCCGTGAGGTTTTGTACGCCAACACCTGTTTACTGGTTTATGCTGACGGGAAGGCTAATGCAAATAATCACGCTTCACAAACATGGTATGCACAAAAAGCATCTCAAAAAGATCAAAACATCCAACCATGTGGCAGATATTTTAAATAAATGACTGACATGACCAATATCGTGTAGTTATAACCCTTAATATAAAGCTAATCAAGTCCAGAAGCTTTCCGTTATTATCCTTCTTTATTATTAATATTATTTTTGCATAAGCCATGTGCCACAGCCACACTATGTAGATAGGTTTAGACTCCTATATGAACTTCTGCAGACTCTGATATCTCCACCCACTCCGTTTATCCAGGTTTGATTCTCCTGCCCTTTAATGGGCCGCTGTAAAGGTCCAGTCCTTCGCTAATTACAGCCTTTGATACGCATCTCACTGTCAAAGCACTGACCTGCTAATCCAACTCACTTTCATACTTGCAGGTTGCCATGCTCCGGCTAGTACATTATGAAATTTAGATTCCCCCATGACCTACAAGAAATGATGGGCAGATGTGTGAAAGTCAACAAATGCATTAAATTGAGGTTTTATACACCGGGAAATCTTTTTTTTCTTTCTGATAAATTTATTTATCAGTGCTTGACAGAAATGAACACTGGATCAGTTGTTAATTGTGTGTTATTGGATCAGATTAATCAAAATTGTGAAACTATTCTCGGCGGTGTCGTTAGGTTAAAAATTAAGTGAGAATGTTGGTATTTTCAACATCTTTTTGGGTTCAAATCTATGGGCAAAAACCAGGAAAATGGGCCAGTGTTGAGTTAGAGCTATAACTTGCAACTGTATTTAAGTTCCAGGCTTGTCGAGGGTGCTTCTGTGTGGAGTGTACTTGTTTTCCCCGTTTTTTGCGTGGGTTTCCTTTGGGTACTCCAGTTTCTTCCCACAGTCCAAATACCTGCACATTAGGCTAACTGGCTGTTCCAAATTTCCCCTAGGTGTGTATGTGAGTGGTTGTGTATTTTGGCCTTGTAATAGTCTGGTGAGCTGTTCAGGGTGTACACAACCCTGAATGCGATTCATTTGAATGAATCTGGAGCCTACATCAGCTGTCGGCTGATGTAGGCTCCAGCCTCCCTGCAACAATAATAGGATTAATATGTTGGGCAAATGATGAATGAAATGTCATCGTCAAATATTTTCATTCCAATTTTTATTGTATTTTTTTTAGGAATTTTGTTTGTTGAAGTTTTTTGGTTGAAATTTTGTTGGCCTTCCGTTGGTTCAGCAAATTGTGCCACCATTTTGTTTTTCTCTCCTCACGATGTTTTGATATATAGATGAATGAAATGACAGTTCCTATACGCATTGTTTTACCTTTTTCATATTCCAGAAGAGATGCTAGGGGACTGTTTTCTGAAGTTTTCTTCCATGTTAGAGAGGAAACCCTGGAAGATTGTGTTGCTCTTAAGTAAAGAAAATTGGAAAAAGATAGTAATGCAATTTTTTTTTTGTTTTTTTCGTCGTCAGCTTCTCCGTATACCCTGACATTTAGGGGGGAAATGTCCTTTAAGGAATTTTTAGGGCTTTAGTGGATACTAAAAAATAACGCACAACAGGGTGGTGTGATGCAATGCAACACACAAGTGGATACTCTTAAGGGCTTTATTTTCCTACGGGGGCAGCCGTGGCCTAATGGTTAGGGAAGCGGCTTCAGGACCGAAAGGTCGCGGGTTTGATTCCCGAACCAGCAGAAAAAGTGTCTGGCGGTGGAGGAGTGAGCTGCACCTTCCCTTCTTCCACCTTTATGGCTGAAGTGCCCTCAAGCAAGGTACCAAACCCCCAACTACTCTCCAGATGCCCCGATGTGTGTAGCAGCCCACTGCTCTGAGTGTGTGTGGCTCACTGTTCATGTTTGGATGTGTTAAATGCAGTAATAATTTCCCTTGTGGGACTAATACAGTCTATGAAAAAAAAAAAAGAACAATATAAGTATCTGGAATGTGTTATTCTGCTGATATAACTGCAATTTGCTAACAATATTACATTTAATGAACAAAACACATCACACACTGTAATGGTTTATATTCATATTTAATGTAAAGAAATGAGAAATTAGTTCCTGTTCTCACTAACATTACAGCTGATAAACAATCATTCCCGCTCCCTCCTTCCTCTCCTCTCTTTCTCTCTCTCTCTCTCTCTCTCTCTCTCTCTCTCTCTCTAAAAAGCACAGCCTGTCATTTGACCAAGAAAATGGAAAGTGTAACTGAGAACGCGAGCACTTAAAACCGAGACGTAAATGTCATAAATAAATGTCTGCAGCCAAAAAAATATCACTGTGCCAAAGGTCAACACTTTTAAGCATCATTTTGTTAAACAGCGTGTTTTTAAATAAAGTTATTATTAGGCTTACCTGGCGTGTACATGCTACAAGTCCTTGTAGTGTATGTTACATTAGAAACAATAACTTGTTAGCATGAAACCATGAACATTAACTTTTCATTCACATTACAGTCAGACTTACGTGTGCTATTATACAGAATAATAATACTGTCCACTTTCTGACCACTTTCTGCTTCAAAATGATGGACTTGGAATATTTTCTGATAGGTTCTATGTATAATCTCGGCTCCTTTAAAGGTCTTTTGGAGTCGGCTGTGTGTCGTCTTGTATTTATGAAAATGGGAAAGACAGCCAAGCAAATGAATTCAAGCCATAACCATAGTTGCATATTTATAAACCCCTGTTATGAGCCCTTCATTTGCATTTCTCATTGTCTGATTTTCCAAAGCAAGTAGTCTAAAAATGTCAGGGAAAAAAATCTGATTGCAAGCTGTTACAGAGATGGACTATGTTGCTGCTCAGTCCTTCAACACAAACACCAAATCCCAATTAATTACCCAATGAGAAATTCACTAATTAGTGCGCATTCGCGATGTTCCTGTGCAGTTGAGACATTATTGAGCTGATCAGTGAACGTTACTGCCAGGAAGATAAAACCATCAGCTTTTGCTTGGATCTCCACTGTGAGTATCTGGAGAAATCACTGTGTATATATAAGGGGAACATCATATCAGTCCATCACGTCTCATAGTTGCCTTGAAAAGATTCCTCAACAATCAACATTTTCCTCTCCCAATATTTATCCAGCACCAACATGGATGTTTAAGTGTCCGTCCTTCAGTCCTTCAATCTTTCACCTTTGCCACACAATCACTCATTATTAGTTTTTCATCTGAACTTCATATTTAAAACATAAGTCAATCTAGACACCCTTGTATGGGTTTGCATGGGTTCTGACGACCTTAACCTCTTTCTCAAGGTCATATTAAGGACAGTTTGTCAAAATTAATCAAAATTGGCTTTTGCCGTGCAACTACTGATCACTTTGTGGCGGGACCTTCATATTTTAAACAGAAGTTCTTTTCAGTACCCTCTTACTTGAGTTCTGAGAACCATGACCTTGACCTATATTTTAAAGGTCATATTGAGGATTTTAAAAAGAAAAAAAATGTCTTTCTTCAGTGTAATTAGTAATCAACAGTTTGCCACTGTGCTGGCAGGAGATACGAAGCCACTGGATCTACTTGTTTCAATCGAAATGTTTCTGTATATTATAGACTGCAGACCATTCGTTCCTTCATTTTCTGAACCGCTTAATCCTAACTGGGGGCGCGGGAAGGCTGGCACCCCTCTCTGCCAACTTTGGGTGAAGTCGAAGTACACCCTGGACAGCTCGCCACGCCATCACTGGACTGCAGACCTTTTTTATGGAAATGTATTTGAATGAATTGCTCCACAAATGACCTTTGTGGCCATGAAGTAGCAGTAATCCTGCTCAGTTTGGGTTAAAACCTGCAATCATGGCAGTCCTATTATTAGTTGTCCTGTTCAAAGCTCCTCCTCTAACGAAAATGTTTGTAGAGTGTGAATGGGGCAGGGTGAGTCCTGTCCCACTGGGTCTCTATTACCAGATTTTGCTTCTTCGTCTGGTTTTTCAGCAATAGGTGCAACATCCAAAAATATAAGCAAATATGTGGCACATCATAGCTTATATCTGTCATTGTTAGCTGCATAAAGGAGGTAATTGGTATTTTAGTTAAATTTATATAATGTGTTTTGTTTCCATCATGACTATAACCTTCCACTATCTCTGATACATTGGCTACGAATGCCAGATAGTAGACTCGCCAAGTATCTTCTGGATTGAATTACTTCAGAGGTGTCGTGTTTGGAATGTTAGCAGGCAGGTTCACTGCCTGATGATTGAAGACCTGCCGAAGGTACAAGGTTTTGAATAAGGACATATGGGATTAATATTGGTTGAACAGCTGATACATGGACAATCCTCCCTCCACAGCCTTTGAGTCTGGTTCCTAAAGCAATATAAACTGAATTATATAAATTGCCCTGTTTGTTCCTGTTTTGTATAAATAATAATAAAAAAGCATCATTTTGATGGTTTTGCAATTGCAATAATTAAGCATGTGTGCCAAAACAGATGGTGAGTGAATTGAAAAAGTGGAGGCATTAGCAAGTAACAAAATTCAAAAAGGAATTTGGAGGGTTTTGTGATGTTTTTCAGAGTTTGTCGCAATGAAATTACGGGATTATCTAAAAATTGCAAAAATACAGCAGTCACACACATGTCCACATCTTCAAAGTGACATATGGTGACATATAGCTTATCGTTTGTACAGGAGACTGCTGAATCTCGTGGTATAATACACCAATTGGCCTAATTTGCAAGTAAGTTGTGATTGGTTAAAATTACAGTTAAAGTTTGTGCAAAATGCATGAGGATTGGTTGAATGCTCATGAATTGATGCGTTGACATCATAAATTCCTACACAATGATAAGCTGGTTTATTTATTTTGGTTACGACTTTTCCCCAAATCTAGTTGTTGCTAGTTCCCTCCCATCAAGTGATGCTTTCCTATCACACGAACTCCACCATCTAGTGAGGATGAAGGCAATTCGACCACATTTTTCGATTTGATGCGCATGCGTAGTCAGAAGTGGTGTATCATATTTAAAGGAATGCATCAACCACTCCTTTGTATGCCTGAGCTCACAGTCGTCACTCAAACCCAGGGAAGAGAGCGTATGCATCTCTTCCTCTCTAAGTGCTTGGCCAATCAGTGTTCGTGGGCCATTGAAGGCTGTGTACGCCAACCTGGGATTAAATTTGCGAACTCTAGGCCAACTGGGAGCCAATCATTGAGCTGATTTTTATGAGAAATGTTAATTTTGTTTAGCAATAATTTGCCCAAAGGCAATATGCAGTATATATATTTTTTACTGGCTGAATGAAGATAATTTGAGAAATAGTTTTGTGTAGCAAGCGGTCCAAGATGGTTTTTCTAGGCTTATCTGACAATAAATAAGACTTCCTGTCTGGATTTGTAGCACTATAAATGAAGCAGCCTCCCTTAATCATAGCTCAGTCCTGCCTGTGCCATTATCGGAATGGTGTTTGGTGTGATTAAAGAAAGGACCGTGCAGATCAAATGGACTGACCAACTGTATATATTTTTTTAAAGAGAACACAGTTAATGCGCCATGACTTCCCGACTTGGTCTCAATGATCAATCAGATTCTACACGGAGTCCAACACTCAGATCATGTGCCGGCGTGTTTCCTTAAGGCTGCTGGGGTTTGGCTGATTACATCATTTCTCTTCCTTGGTTAAAGAAATTGATAGTCAAGCCTTGGGCACTGGAGACAGAACGACATAATTTCTGCATTGGTTTTTTTTTTTTTTCTGGATATCTTCCTTTGCCGACTTTCTTTGGGAGTCGATGGGATGGAATACAGTAGCAGTTCTTGCAGGTTGTGAATAAATGAAGATAACCAGCACTGGAAAGAACCTGCCTCCTTTAGTCTTTGCTATAGTGAGGGGACACTGTAGATAGGGAGGCTGAAGGTTCTCCAAGGATCAAAATTATATTCCACCAAGTTTCAAAGGCATACCCAAAAGAAGTCCTTATATTTCATCCAGCAATAAACGTGGGAGCCTAGAGTTCAGTAGTACGTATGTGGCATCATGGACTTCATGAACTGCCATGAAGTTACAGCTGGGGCATGGATCTTTCAGCAAATCCAAATACATTGAGCATGAGGTGACCTGACGACAGAATCTAGAACCTTGGAGGATCTGGATGAGGAGTGCACTTGGCATTTTCCTCAAGCATTACAAAATGTTATGTTGGCAAATGGAGGTGACTATCATTCTCCACCCCACTCATATCCTAATTTATAAAGGTCTTGTTTTCTTTTTCATTACTTCCGGTAGTATCAATATTTATTTGCATCCTTATTTATTTTTGCGCCTTGTCATTTCATTCGAATTACATCTGACGATACAAATGTGACCAGAAAGCTAGCACTGGAAATAATACCAGAACAACAATCAGCATGTGTTTCTGTAAACAGACGTCACCAGTGCCTGGAAATTCGCACTGCAAATTTAGATTTGTCGGTGGACTGGATAAAAAATAAATAAAAAAAACAACTGAGCGTTTGTACTGCAGGTGCACAAAAAACCTCTTCCACCGAGCTGGGTTATTATGAGCCCTGTATTGCACAGCAGGCTGTAGTAATGGCCGCACACTCTCCAATGCCATCAACTGAAGTGCTTCTAGAGCCAGCATTACCTTCTCCGCAGGTTCACTTTCAGACATGCAATTCAAATTGCACACATTGTCCACGGCTGGGGTTTTTTTTTGTTGTTGTTGTTTCCTCAAAGCTGTTTAGTCAGCTGAATGATGATCCGTGATGAACCATGGTGCATTTTCTGACCTGTGCCTTTCCTTGGTTTTTATGGAAGCGCACTTGAAGTCGTAGTAATGTCATTAACTGTCTAATATATGGTGTTAGCCCTTATGTTTTTAATCCATGGCACGTCGTCATTGTTACCAGCAATTGCATCAGGCAGAACCAGTGAACTTCTAATGTGAGATGGACTCAGAATTGGGCACTAATGAACCACAGAAAATGGATTTGAATGCACAGAGTCTCATGGGTATTTAGTCATAGAGTGCAAAATCACTATATTTTCTGCTACATGTTTTCTTGTAGTCATGACGTTCTTTACCAACATTTCACCATATTAAAGAATTACAGGTGTAATTTATTATTATTATTAATTTTTTTTTTTATACCATTAAAAAACCATTTGATTTGGCACCAAAAAAATTTCATGCAGTTCTACACTCACTAACTCATTTGCTAAACCACTTAATCCTACTAGAATCACAGAGAGGTTCGGGCCTATCTAAGCCGACAGTGGGCGAAGGCAGGGTAGGTACACCCTGAACAGCTCACCAGACCATTGCAAGGCTAACACACAAATCCATTCACACTCACACCTACTGGCAATTAGAAAGAGCTAATCACAACAGCTAATGTACATGTCTTTGGACTGTGGGAGGAAACTGTGGGAGTACCCAGAGGAAACTCATGTAAACAAGTGGAGAACATGCACACTCCTTAAAGAAACACTCGAACCCAGGACTTTCTTGTTGTGAGGTGGACGTGCTAACTATTATGCCACCGTGCCGCCCTAGTACTACTCTTTTTCATTTGAATGGTAATGGGTACCTCTGTGATTCCGGCTTTCAGTTCAAGCTGTATGAAGTCTTGCTGGGGAAAAAATTAAACATTAAAAAACTTAATTTTGATTAAAATATAAAATGTAAGATGAGCCAAAGCTATGTAAATTTGTAGCCTCAGAACTTTGAATATGTTTTGCATATTTATTAAATACATATACATATCATAATAGCTAAGACTTACTTGATTTTACTGAAGCTCTCTCTCCTGTCTGCTTCCAAACTTCCAAACTCTGGCGGTGTCGTCAGGATCGCTAAAAAAAAAGTCACGTATTAGCATGAAACTTTTACAAAGCCTAAATATCCTCAAAAGACAGATCAAGTTTGATTCCTGGCCTCATCTGAAATTAATAAGGTGTTCTCTTTTAGTAATTAGATCTAGCTTTGCGTTTGTATAGTGTAACTTGTCAAAATTATGAATATCATGCCATCAGAATTTTGTTTTAACTAATTTTTGAACTACTTTCAACAAATAGAATTGGTGCAGGCCTCTAGCCTCAGCTTGTTGCGTCTCAACATACACAATGTCTTTGCACATCTGGACGGTCTTCAAACTGACTGCTGTTTTCTTCTTGTCGATTGCTAGACAGGAACACCGGTTGCTCGAACAAAACACCTGGTCCTCTGCAGGACAGGCACATTTCCATACAGCTTGTCCCTCAGCGCGGTCTGTTCTGGCAATATTGTCTGCCTGATGACCTTGTTAACAGGACAATCTTGGAGTAGGTGTTGGATGGTTATTGGCACTATGTCGCACAGGCACTTGTCTGTCTGTCAAATCTTCAGCCTGAACAAATTGGCATTCATTTTATTATAACTGCTTTAGTTTGTGTTTGGTTGGTACACTTCCTTGAACAGGCTTTTTTTCTTCTAGCAAACAGTGGATATAAAAATTGTACACACTGTATATATTTTGAAACATGGTGGGGGCAGCATCATGCTTTGAGGTTGCTTCTTTTTAGCAAATGGGATGACTACCTTCAAATATCAACTTATTTTGGCAGGATGTTTTGAGAAGTCAGATCTATAAAAAACCTATAGTTCTATAAATAAACCATGGAATGATCTGAAGAGTTATCTTATTTATAATATATGCTAACTGCGTACTCTTCAAGACTCCCGACCTACATTCTTGCAGCCATTTTACATTTAACAAAGATACTATGTGCTTCAGGTAATACAAACCTAAATATGTCTAAATCATAATTGTGATGTCGCATCAAGGAGAATCTTTTAGTATTTTAATAATAAAGTGCAATTATCTGGTATTAAGCACCAACAATGTTAACACATATTTTATTGTCAATTTTGTCTGTTTTGTCACTGAAAGTGGCTAATGGTGTTGCCCAGCTCTGAAAGGCCATGGGAGGAACTGGCATGTGGTGTTTACTCCTGGACTGAAGCATGCCTAAGGGCTTTGCAGATGAACAAAACAAAACACAGATAATACTCTTGCATAATGAAGTGTTCCCTAACAAGCTATCAATGCCGGAATTGTCTTTGAGCCGTACTGGTAATGAATTTGCAGAAAAGGCCCATTGACAGACATTTAATTAACCCTAAAGCCTAAAAGCATACAATAAGCATCAGGAGCTACAGAAGGCAATTTAGTTACGGAGTATTTGCCCCAGTGTTTATTGCTGTATGTGAGAGGCTTGATGCGTCATCCGTGCATCACCATTTTATCAAGGGCAAATGAATGGCTATCATTCTTCCCTTGATTTGCTTGCCTCAGGCATATAGTGGACTCAGGTTCAGTGGGACACTCCCATCCACTCCTGTCTTCAGTATGTGACCTGCATTTAAATAAGGTTTCTCACACATGCACTGTAGTCAGTGAGGACTCTAGAATAATAGTGATTATAGATAATGATTCATGGTGTAGAGATATTGGGGTGCTCATCATTGTACACACAAACGCATTTTCACTTCATCCAGCTAGGATTTCTGTGCATTTTGATTCCTTTCTCTATAATTTGTTACAGGAGTTTTTGCTTTGCCATCATTCCTCAAGACCTAGCAGGTTCGATTTCGGCTTAATTAATGTCTTAGGGTTTTTGTTGTTGTTGTTGTTGTTGTTGTTGTTTTTACCAGTTCTTGATTGTTCCTCTGTCGAACCTCCTCCTTACCAAACATAAAAAAACAACACTAAACATAAGCACCCTTTGAAAACTAGCATTTTTAGGCTGAATCTATCAAATTGCCATAGAAGAACCTGGTACTTCTAGGTTCTGTGTAGAGCCCTGCGCAGAATGATTCCCATTAAGACAGGGTTCTTGGCAGAACCATTAAAAAACAAAAAACAAAAAACAAGCTAAGCAAAGAAACATTTCAATTCAATTCAATTCAATTTTTTTTTGTCACATACAAAATCATACACAGTACAATATGTAGTGAAATGCTTGTTACGACTGTCCTAAAAATTGAAGAATAAAAACTATCAATATCAAGAAGACAAAGAAGAACAATATAATTAAAACTATTTAAGGGACTTTATAGTTAAAGCCAATATAAATATCAATATAAAAATGTAAAAAATAAAATAATAAGAGGTATATATAACAATATAAAATAAAAAATAAATAAAAAATATAAAATAAAATAGAAATAAAATATAGCAATAAATGCAATAAGATGAAATGCAAATATAAATAAAATATAAAACATAAAAACAGTGGCAATTTTACAGTAACACTGTATGTAAAGTGTCTGTAAGTGTAAAGTGGCAAGTGTCTGTGTGCAACCATAAGCTGAGGTGGAATGTAATGCTTGTGTGGGGGTAGAGTCTACAAAGTCCAGGTACCAGTGTTCTGGTTCAGGGCCCGAACAGCCTGCGGGAAGAAGCTCCTCCTCATTCGCTCGGTGTTTGCCACAGGTCCAAAATTTTTCACCACAACCGCGAATACAGATCATTTACTTCAAATTCGACCACTGACTTCTGAAAATATGTGAATTCCATTTCAAATTTATTCAGTTCCCTTCGAAATAAAATTCGCTTACACTTTCGGACGAGATCGCTTAGGTGTGGGTCAGGTCTTAGATCATTTTTAAGAGTTAAGTCATTTAAGAAGCCACTGTTTATAGTACACAGAGTAATAATGTGGGTGGGAACGGTTTTGTATGGAACACATTACACAGCAGTTCACCATCTCACGGATCTCCACACTCCTGTGAAACTCAACACCCCCATGCTGACTGACGCTGACTTAATATTAACCCCTGTCACGTTTCAACAGGATTCTTAATGGAGAATATTCTAGTTATCCCACCCAGAGGGGAGTGTCCATAAACACAGTTGATTTGCTACGTTATATTAAAATACAATTAGAGAGTGCAGGATAAGCCAGTTGCAAAGCATCTGTGTAATGAAGGTCACAAAGAAGGCCACTGTGACCTTAAAGGAGGTCAAGGTCACGGTAATTGAACTTGGTCTGAAGCTTGTCCGGGTGCACCTCCAAAATGAATTGGGTGAAGGTAGGCAAATTATCTCAAGATATCAAGCGGAGTCCATTATTGTACACGCCCCCCCACAAACTCGACAACATAATAGGTCCCGTTTACTACGTATAAAAACGGACCAGTATAACTGCTCTCTTATGTGTCTTTTTATTTATTTTTTTGTGGTAGTGGGGGGTGTGGTGGTGGTGGGGGTGTTCCCTGACCCATGAGAAAAAGGACAGACATGTCACAGAGGAAATGCTATTGGCCCTCTTCTATTGCATGACCTCAAAGACTGGCGAGTGTTGCTGCAATTGACAGGCGAGAGACTATATGCTCCTCCTACCCAGACAGCATGACCAACTCTGCTCTCTTGGCATTGTTAGGACCTGAATCTCTGTATGATACAACAGAATGAATGCTTTCCTTTTTATAATCTCATTATAGGTATATGCACTTTGTAAGCACCTTGGAGCTACATGAGTGTCGCTGATATGTAATGGAAGTTTATAGCAATAATTATCATCTCTACACATTACACCTGTGTAATACAAGTGTACCTGCCATGGTCGATATTCCAAAGGTCACTCCGATGGACAGCTCAATCTGGGTTCCCTGTGAACATACACAGACATTTATAATCAGTACTGAACACTTCCAGAACATACACTCCATACCATCTGTGTAAGAGTCTAGGAAATCGTGCTTATCCACTCTGATCGAGGATCAGTTCCTTCTCATGCACTAATTCACAGGACCGTGTAATCATGTCATCAGCTCCTTTTACTGAAGCGTGTGAAACAGCAGAAGCACTGAACCACTGCAGAGGCTCATACCACTTACAGCAGCGATCATGATGGCGTTGTCCAGGAAGCCGAACCCGACGAATGGGATGGCGTTGTGAAGGAGCACTGAAACAAGAACCAAGCATGTTAGTGTTCAGCAATAACAGAGCTCGAAAAACTATTTTTTAAATTCATGCCATTACGATTGTATACACGATACTGGTGCTAAAGTGCAGCAGTGTTTATACAGCATGTCTCCTGTGCTACTGTGCATAAAAAGGTTCCCATTCGCTAGTGAAGAGTCGATGTGTTTAATCTTCCATTATCAGTTCATTTTAACTGAATATAAAGGTTTCCTGGTAAAACCACCCCGGCTCGCAGGCTTAGTATCTCTAATTCACCTGTTTTAAATCTTGTTTCGGTTCTGTATCTGTTTACGGTAACAATAACAAGACCGCATGACCAGAGGAACGATCTCGCACATTAGCTTGGCAGTGCAACATCGATTTGTAGAAAGTGTAAATGTTCGAGATGAAGTGCTAAAAAAACAGAAGAAGGCGGCATATGATTTCAAGAGAAACATGAAAAGCCAGCGATATTTAATAATACCAAGGTGCCCGGTGCAGGAATCAGTGAAACTTGCGTACAGGAGTAAGCAAATGGTTTCAGAAAGACATTGATACATTGTGACCATAGAGTAGGAACGTAAATCTTCAGGACGACGGAACAGTACAAGCTGAGCTTTACAGCAGAGGCTGAACCGATCCGCCTGTCGATCTCCCGCTCCATCCTTCCCTCACTTGTGAACAAGACCCCGAGATACTTGAACTCCAGTTCGACTTTATTTCCAAAAGATAACAGTGATTTTTTTTGGTGATTTATTATGCCTGGTAAATAAATGGGCCCTTTAAAAATGATTTTCTCCACACATTAAAAAAAGGTTGCACTGACACTGAAATACTTGGTGTATGGGAGGAGACAGTAAACCTGCATCACGTCTCACCGTATCTCAGCTGATTGGCGCTGGGAGGCGACGACTCCAGTTTCTCTGGAGGGGAAGAAAAAAAAAAAAAAAAAAAAGACATCAAGATTTGAGCAATATTTCAGTCACATGACCTTACACGCTAACAGATTACGCTAACAGATTACAGAGCAACACAGCGGGCAGTTCGAGTTCAAGCTCCATCAGGACAGTACAATATGACAACTCAGGAAAATACTGTGTATTAATGCTGATATCTGCAGAAAATAATCCGGTCATCTCGGAAAGCTCGCAGTTCTGATTGGTCAGCAGGTGTTGACACTTCTTCCAGAACGGCGGCTCATCTCTGGCTTCTTCTGTTACATTCGTGTTGTGTGCTTGTCCTGAAGGATTCTTGTTTCCATAGCAACAGCGAATTCACAGGGAATGATATGATTGATGTGCTACAAAATTGAAGCTTTATAATACACGTCTAGAAGTTTTTTTTATTGTTTTTATTGGATGGAGGCTCCAGCGTCGAGGACGAGTAACAGTTATTCCATGAAGTCATACCCTATATGTATTGAGACCCTGTCATTGATCGTTTCCAGTGCGCGTGACTGGAATTTTTTGTTTTGTCCTATCCTCACTTACTGGATTGTAATCAATAAAGCGTTTTTATTATTTAATCAAATTCTTAAAAATAAAACCTACGTTCTTTCCATCAAATACTTTCAATACATTATTCATGGAATAAGTCTAGAATAAATGGAAGAGCTGGTTAGCTAACGTTAGAGGTTAGCACGCTAATCCTAAGTCACTGGCTGAGAATGGAGTCTTACTGCACTTCCAGTTGCCGAATACCAGTTACGACGGCCTCTCCGCCAGACACCGGCATCAGGGGACACCGAGGACTGGAGACCTATTCCTCACAGCAGAGCGATAAATTCACATTGGGTGGTAAAAAAAAAAAACCCATCCAAGTCTTCTCCCTCATTCACTCATCCGCTTAATCTTATTAGAGTCGCGGGGAGGCTGGAGCTCATCTCAGCCCACACTAGATGAATGCAGGGTGCACCCTGAACAGCTCACCAGACCAACGCAGGGCAAACACACACAATTATTCACACTCACACCTAGGGGAAATCTGGAACAGCCAATTAGCCAAACGTGAATGTCTTTGGACTGTGGGAGGAAACCGGGATACCCAGAGGAAACCCACGCAACCAGAGGAAGAACATGTAAACTCCACACAGAAATGCCCAAGCTGGGGACTCGAACCCAGGACCTTCTTAATGTGAGGCAGACGTGCTAACCGTCACGCCATCGTGCACCTTTCTGTGTATGACGCCGGTAAACACATGTTTAGAAGAAGTTTCCTGCTTCAGAATCAAAATGGTTGGTTTTTCTTTTTACATCTGACACCTACATTATTTTATTGAACACGAAACTACATGTATAGGGTTTCAAGAGTTGATCTAGAGCAACCTGTTCAGTAAGGTGATGGAAGTCGAGTTAACGTTGCATCGTTCATGACTTCTAGGGACAATACGTGACCCGATCTGGCAAAATGAGTCGGAAGTCGCAGGTAGTGATTTCTAGATATAGGCCCTTTATGTGAAACAGTGT
>JAQMYF010000005.1:25424880-25449414 GCA_030014195.1 Neosilurus mollespiculum | reverse complement strand
TTAAAAGTAAACGTACCCTTCTAAAATTCAGCTTAGTCACGGTCGTTCTCCGTCTCTCACTACAGGCACCTCGGGCCGTGAGTGGGTCGGTCTTCACGGGGCGAATTCTGGGTACTGCACTTCCTCATGGATTCCACAAATCGTTTCCACTTCGCGGATATTATTGGGTCAGTCGGCCACTGATGAAGAGAGACAACTCGGTGGGGGTTATAACTGTTCTCCGAGTAGTTATTGCTACACCTGCCAACAACGCAAGATGTCACCATTTCGAATGAATCGCTTC
This sequence comes from Neosilurus mollespiculum, assembly GCA_030014195.1. Taxonomy (NCBI): domain Eukaryota; kingdom Metazoa; phylum Chordata; class Actinopteri; order Siluriformes; family Plotosidae; genus Neosilurus; species Neosilurus mollespiculum. The sequence goes on along the minus strand of JAQMYF010000005.1, from coordinate 25,449,131 downwards.
CGTGCTGAAGTGCTTTCTGTAAGTGACGTCAGCAGTCAGTTTCGGCGGAAAATGCCGAAGAGAGCGTTTCCGGAAACTTTCGGGGAGCGGGAAGTGTCCTGGTTCATTAAGGGGGACAATGTGAGTGCAGTACGACCAGGGTGCACTCTAGTACTAGCATTGTTATCACTTTATGCTCATAATCGTGGTAAATAAAAAGATTAAGACATGTCCTTTAAAAACAAAACACTTACTGTTCAACTATAAACCTGGAAGTCAAGACATCTTTCATCACACATATTAGAGCCTTTATCAATTCATGATGAAAAATGAAAGATGATGAAAGATCAGTCACGTTGACAAACGAGCCACAGACAAAGATACCTTATCAAGAATCTACTAGTTTCAAATATAATGGACACCTACCTATCTGTAGTAGCACAGGCGTGACCAGAGCTGTTTCCATGGCATAGCAGAACTCACGGCCGAACATGATAGCTCCGTGCATAATCCACAGGCGTTTGGGGATGTGAATCACAGAGTCCTCACTGGCTGATTTTTCGGAAACTGTCGTTTTCTTATCTCCACTCATTCTGCCAGCTGAAGCTTTCACAGCCTCTACATCCATATGCAGCATCTGCACCGCCTCTGAGTTTACGTTCTTGGGCACCATGTCGATCCGCATAAAGTCAGCTGAAGTGGAGAACTGAATCAGGCCTGGAATGGAGCCTTTTTATGATCCCAAATAGAGAAATTTTCCCGTTTTGACTGCTTAAAAATGTCCATGAAGCATCATCAGTGTGCATCCACCCACCGTTTCTGTTGATAAGGTGGGTAGTGAGGGAGGTTTACCACTTGCTGTGGCTACTACAAATCCATAGACAGCCATTTCTGGCTAAGTGATAAGTCATAATTTTCTTGAGTGTAAAAAGAGTAGAAGGGAGAAGGGAAAGGTTGGCACAGGTGGACGATTCCCCGAATAGCCCCATGGAGTGTTCAGCTGCTATCTAGATGTGAGAAAGAAAAAGCACATGTTATACACTAATCTTCAGTAAGCACTTTATTCTGATTAGGCCTTAGAGTCCAGAGCCTTATTCAAATTTAATGGTCACTATAAAAATCATACACAGTACAATTTGTAGTGAAATGCTTGTTACGACGAGCAAGTGTCTGTAAAGTGTCGGTGCAGTATGCACACAAGTTGCCCAGTGAGTGTGGTTATTGTGTGCGCAGAGTAGTGCAAGGTATAGAGTGCAAATTGTGTGTGCGCAACAATCAGCTGAGGTGGAATGTAATGTTTATGTGTAGGGTGGAGTCCACAAAGTCCAGGTACTAGTGTTCTGGTTGAGGGCCCGAATGGCCTGCGGGAAGAAGCTGCTCCTCATTCGCTCAGTGTTTGCTTTCAAGGAAGAGAAATGTTTCCCTGGCCACAACAGAGAGAAGACTCCATTGTTGGGATGGCTGAGGTCCTTCACTATCTTCCTGGCCTTGGTCCAGCACCGCTTGCTGTATATAGTGTCCAGGTCAGGAGGCTCGATACGGATGGTACGCTCTGCTGATCGCACCACCCTCTGGTGAGCCTGCCTGTCCTGTTTGGCACTGCTTCCAAACCAGGCTGTGATACTTCCTGTCAGGATGCTCTCAATGGTGCAGGTGTAGAAAGTCTTCAGCACCCTTGAGGGCAGTTTAAAGTTTTCCAGGTGTCTGAGATGAAAGAGACGCTGTCGGGCCTTCACCAGGGTGTTAACATGACAGGATTATGTCAGGTCCTGTGTGATGTAAACACCTAGGTACCAGAAACTGTCCACTCTCTCCACTGGGGTCCCGTTGATGATCAGGGGCTGGTAATTCCTCTCCTGCTTTGTGCTGAAGTCCACTATCAGCTCCTTAGTCTTGCTGACGTTCAGGAGGAGGTTGTTGTCCTGGCACCATAATTCCAGGTTTCTAACCTCCTCTAGGTAGGCCGTCTCGTCGCTGTTAGAGATCAGGCCCACCACCACAGTGTCGTCCGCAAACTTGATGATGTTGATGGAGCTGGAAGTGGCCAAACAGTCATAGGTGTATAACCAATAGAGCAGGGGGCTCAGAACACAGCCCTGGGGGGCTCCAGTGCTGAGGGTGAGCGAGGGTGAGACATGGTTGCCCAACCATACTGGATTTGTGAATGTAGTGCAAAATTGTCTTGGCTAATAATGCTTAGCATTTGCTAAAGGATCTGATATGTAAAAATCAACTATTCATAGGTTTCACAAGCAAAATGTCCAAGCACAGATCATTCTGCTGCACTAAAGATTTTGTATTTTAATTAGTGTGGAAACACTATGCTAAAAGCATAATCTCAAGCCCAGCAAGCAACAACAGATGGGTATGTTGACTTGTAATGACTTAGTAATAAGAGGTACCTACTTTATGATTTGCTAGCTGTAGTGAGGGTGTGAAGGGTTCGCTGCATCAGCTATATGTTTAGCCGACAAGTTGTGTTTCCAAGTCTACGTACTCCAGTGGTAACACAGTTCACATCAAGAGTAAATGCCACAGTAAACTTTGGTTTGTTTTGCTTTGCAGAATGCTCTCCACTGCTGCATCACTTCCTGATTTACCCAACGAGGGAGTGCGCCAAGGGCCATAATTCAAAACGGGTGTGTTAATCACACGTCAGACAAATTAGTGATGTTAAAAGAAATTTGCATTACCGCATGATTATCACGTTAACTTTGACAGCGCTAGTAAATATTATTTGTTTAAACCTGGGGCCAATCAGATTGCAACGTTCAGGATCCGTCTTCATTTTGGGGCCATACCACAGTATTTGGTCTGTGGGTCATGAAAAAAAATTCCATTATGAACTAAAATTATGTTCATTTGTGATAACAGAGAAGTCAAAGTGCCTGAATCTATACTTTTTCACTGTTATATAAAATTCTCAAAAGCTATTGTATTTGTAAATTCTCCTGGTAGGGGACAAACGACCGTGTCCTCTCCGTGACGCAACATTGTGCTAGATTCATTAAACAGATTATACCTAAAAATTATAAAATGCTTCGATACTGAGAGACACTAGCTGCCAATGAAATGTTTTTTTAAAAAAGTTTCAGGTTGAGGAGAAATTTTAAGAAATATAAAAAGTTTACAGCAAACATTACGGTTTACATTTATGGCATCTTGCAAATACCCTCATCCAGAGTGACTTACATTTTATACAGTTGAACAAGTGAGAGTTAAGGGCCTCGCATAAGGGCCCAACAGTGGCAGCTTGGTGGTACTGGAGCTTAAATCTGCGACCTTTGGATTAGCCACCCAGAGCCTTAACAAATGAGCCACCACTGCCCTATTATTATTATTACTATTATTATTATAAATGTTGTCCCATCTGTGATACACTTATTTTCATTCATTCATTCATTCATTTTCAGAACTGCTTAATCCTAATTAGGGTCGCGGGGAGGCTGGCGCCCATCTCAGCCGACTTTGGGTGAGGGCAGGGTACACCCTGGACAGCTCACCAGGCCATCGCAGGGCCTACACTTATTTAATTAAGTATAAATTCATATAATCAAAATAGAAATAAGTTTGAAAACCTACAGTTAAACTTTAACTCCATGATGAGTAAAACCTAAGTAGTACATTTATTTACAGTGTTATGGGGGATTTAGTTCTCAAAAATGTCCTGTCCGTGACATAAAAATACTGTAGAACGTCCCTTTATGAATAAATATTGCTTTAATTTTATTGTGTTCTTTTGTTGTTGTTGTTTGTTTTTTTGTGGACATTAAAATTATGGTAAAGTTGATTTAGTGTCAAACCCACGCTGTTTCACCTTGCAGGGAAAGACTTCTCTTTTGTCATCTGCGTTCCCTGTTCAGACGGTGGCATGTGGGATTTGTACGAAGCAACTGGCTTCTGTTTTGTGCGTGTACAGCATTGCTGTAACAGATGTAAATCCAGCAGACGTCTTGCACTGGGGCGTACGCTAATGATTAATTAAGAGCGTTAAGAGTGATATTAAATAAAGCGTATTATTAACTCTTCCGTTTTTTTATTCCTCAGTCTTATAGATACGGTATATTTTCAACCAAAGAAGGCAACTTGTACGCTTCTCAGTAAGCCGATCATACTCTGGCCTTTCCTGATCACCGAACGACTCTGAGACCTAGACGAAACTGTAGTCTAGGGATATTTATCTGTCGTATATGGAGCTCACCAGTATGTGTGGACAAATCCATAAAGCGTAACAGCTAATGAAGATTAATGAATGAATGATTATGAGTCACTGTTTGTTATTCTGTCACATCGTACCGGACGTTATTGGTTAATACTGAGGTTGATTAAAATCTACACTAGACAATTAGCGCACAGCGCTATTTCATTCCTGCAGCTGAACCCGAACCTCATGTTTCTTTCTCCCTCTTAGAATTCAAAGACTGCCCCATGTATAATGGCTAATATTTAATAAAACTTCGAGTGTTGTTTTTGTTTGTTGTGCAAATTATACATACAGTATCCCATCTATATCCACCCTTTCAGCCAAAAGTGCTACTCCGAAGTAGCCCGCCTGTGAATAAAATTGAATAACCGTGCTGCACTCCCTACCTCCTCTCCTCCCCCTGCAGCTTTGACTATCTATTATCCAGTGATCTATCGTGTTTTATAGTGCGGGAGGGCCTGTTGTTCTCAGCAAGAGGACAGTGTTGCAGCTGGATCAATATATACCAGCTGGGGTGCTTGATAGTTTAATGCTGCGTAGAGCATATCCTTATATCTCAGAGAAGCACATCCGAATAGTTCCTTCAGCATTATGTAGAATCACTATGCAGTGAAATGGTAACATACTTTATATTCCTGTTGTAGATTTGTTTTAAAATCTATTAAATTGACTTCATTTTGTTTTAAAATCTATTAAATTGACTTCATTTTGCTTATCAGTCAACACACGCAGCACAAAGTCTGAGGAAGCCCTTATTTGAAAGTATTCAATGAACTGTAGCTTAATCATTGTTTGGCAGCAACCAAGTTGTCTTGGGTAAGCCTCTGCAAGCTTTGCATTCTTGGATTTGGCCAGTTTTGGCCATACTTCCCTGCAAACACAGTCACGTACTAGGGTTGCACTCAGAATTTAGGGTACCTCTGCCAGGCACTAACCTGAAAAAGCTGCAGGTTTTTATAACTTGGCACAGTTATAATGAATTGTCTCCCCCTAGTGGGTATCTGCTGAACTTTTTCACTGTGAAAAACAGTAGTTTTTTTCCCCAGGATTTGTTTATAACATGACCCCATGTACCACACACTACTCTAAAAAATTATTTTATCTAAATTTGTGCATAAAGGTTTGGGTGACATTACACACAAACTAACAAATTTCCAAACCAACACCGGTGAAACCATAACCTCCTGGCATAGGTAAATATAGGGGCAGATTTTCTTTACATACCGTTCTGTATTTGCCTGCTTTCATCCTTCCTTCAGTGATGACCAGTTCTCCCTGTGCATGCTGTAGGTTCGTATCCTCAGAGCATAATGCTTCCCCCAACATGCTTCACCATAGACATGGTCATGCCAGTTATTGAGTGATGCCTGGTCTTCTCCTAATATAATGCATGGACCTTGGTACAATCTGTGGCCCAGGTCTGTGTCACAACACAATTTTGTACATTGGACTTCAATGTCTAACATGCAGCATGAACTGTAGGACCTTATACCCAAGTGTGTACTTTTAAATCATGCCCCAGGTGGACTCCAAACAAATTCTAGAGATATCTCATCAAGTACAACGGACAGAGGATGTACCCGAGGGCTATTTGGAGTGCCTTAGCCAAGGGTCTGGTAGACAGTTTGGTTAGATATTTCAGCAGTTTGTTAAAATTTGAATAAATTAAAAGACATTTCTTAAAAAATTAAAATAAATTAAAAATAATCTGTTTTATTATGGATCTGTGCTTGTAAATTGATGTCCATCCTTTTTAAATTAAATATCCGTTATAAAATGATTATGCACTGCAATAATTCTGACTCTTCTTTTCATGTTTTAAGAGCATATTAAACTTGGTGGTAATTATAGCACCACATAAGACATTTTATAGCCTTTCCTTCTTGTTCTTTCCAATGCTGTCCTTTAAAATGTCCATTATAAACGCATCACTCTGCTAGTCTTGAAGAATTCTTCCACGCAGAGTCACATGACCCCCATCTACTCGGCTCCATTCTGCTATTGTTCCTCGTAGAATGACTAAAGAAACAGTTTGTGTCCGCCACGCTTTGCACAGAAATGTCAACACTCGTGAACTTTGCTGCATGCAGTGCCTCTGATCCTGGTCTCTCTCTGAATGTCTGGAGTCTAGGAGTGACATTTGCAAAGTTCCGCCATCCAACATCCAGCCATCTATTTCATCTTGCTGTGCTTCAGCCCGGATTCAATTACTGATGATGTCATGAACGAGTCGTTACGGAGTGATAAAAAATCACACTGTGAACTGGAGGAGACTTAGCGGGGTAGCCTGGTGGAATGAAGTAAAAACAGTGGCAGGATGGAGCATGCAAGAGTTAGCCAGATGAAAGGCAAGGGAATACACTGCCATCTTCAGTATTCTAATGCTACTTTATAAGTAAGGAGGAAACATAACGCTTCAGGGTGGGCTCTTGAAGGGTGCATCTAAGAGGAAGTTACTCTGAGCACCGTGAAGTTGATTACTTTCCAATATCAGCACATTCTGAAATGCTTTATTCCTCTACCATCACCATAAAGTAAACCTGCCTGGCTTTTTACACCCGAGCCTAGTAGCTCATCAGAGCCGGAGCTTATCCGGTTTCTCTAGCCTGAAGCAACCAGGGGTTCAACTTTGCCTGGAAGGGATGCTAGTTTGTTGCAGATTACCTTCCCAGTATTTTTACTGGTACTCATTTATACTCCTAGGTGGACAGAGGCACACTCTTGGTTAAGACCTTGCCCCAGGGGTCTTAGCACAGTGGGGGTCTAACAGGGATTTGAATGCACAACCTTTTAATCATGCACCCTGACCACTACACCACCAGCCCCACTATCACTATTATCACCATAGGTGCCAATTTATATGTTAAACGTTTTTCATGCATTTATGATTGCACTTAATATTATGGTAAGTCTATGAAACCCTTAATCAGCATCAATATATAATCTATTAGCAATCATTTCCTTCACCAGCTTCTTGGTCCAGTCTTACATGTTGTTGCTTTTTTTTTCATTTCTTAATCATGTTCGCCAACTGAGACCCTTGAAACGCTTCAGCAAGCCTACAGCAATGAAGCGATGAGCTGAGTGAGATGTTCACGCTTCAAGAGGGGCAGGGGGTCACTGGAGGATGACCCCCTTCCCCTCTTGAAGCGTGAACATCTCATTCGGCTCATGACATTTTGCCCCTCTTGACACAGCCACCAAAAAGCATTTCTAGGGTCTAGGTTTCTAGGTGTCATAGGGTTCAGTTTATTTTACTACAGGAGCTGTCCTGGGACCGTCATATTGAATGATCTGCCCCACAGTCAATCCCTGACCTGAAAATTATGGTTGTGCATTTCGTTTGTGTTTACAAACTGTATAGTATCTGCTACCCAGAAACAAATTCTTTTAGACTTTCAACTGCACTAAAATCAGCAATTTCGGTAAAAGACGGCTAAAGCTAACTAATTCAAAAGGAAGAATGTAAATACTAAATACAGTTTTCCATTCAAACCTCCAGTGTAAAACTATATGCATGCACATTAACTGGCTGAATATGGTTACATGGTGCATTGGGTCAGGTAGGTAGAAATAGCTTGTTCTGATTGGTGGCCTACGTTATTTGTTTTTGTTCTTTGTTTCTTTTGTTTCTTGAAAATTGCTGATTATTCCTTAAAGGGTGAAAAAGTTTGGTCAGCTACGTCATGCTTCATTGTTGTAGCTCGTTTATTTTGGGTTTGCTACATGTACAGTACTTCTTTGACTGCAGGGCTTGTTGATTCGCTGAGGCATCCGATGCTATTTAGCTGCATGATACACAATCACTCTGTCAGCTTGACTTATGGAGCATCGATACATTAGCTGTTATCTCTATGTGAATATTTATCATTCTTATACGCCGTTCCGGCGCCATGATTCACGTCCTCATTTCATTAAGCTTTCTGTGCCGTTCATTTTTACTGTGTTCAGCACGGCATTTATTCCTACTCGAACTCTGTTGCTTGTCAATATGTTTTCCTCTGGATTTATTTTTGTACAGCAATGAAAAAAAATGTAGAATGGAAAAATGTGAAGGACAGAATCCTCCAGAAGGGATTACAAAGATAGGGTGAGAATTAATGAGGTTTGCCGTCTCGCCAAGCACTTTTTTTTTTCCTGCCACAGACTTTCGGCAGGTGCACTGGCGTTGGCTCCTTAATAACTCGAGGAAATTAATTGGCCTGAATTAGCTTTTGCATAATTTCTGAAGTGCACTTTTTTTTTAAAAAATAAAATATTTATTCACACCTTTCCCTTTACTAAAGTTTGTGCCACTGTGCCTCACGCTCAGTGGCACTTCTGAGTTCCTGCATAAACATCCACTTATAGTCGTCTCGCTGTCTCCATTCATGCCCGTTGGTGACGTTAGTCCTGAAGAGATCTGGTTGATAATTGCGTTTTGGTTGAGCAGCACTTAATGGCAACAATACACGATTTCTACGAGCGTCTAGCTTCCCAAAAAATGGGTAAACCAGCAAGAGGTTTGAGGTGGCGGTAAGTCAAAAGTCCACTTTTTACAACCGTATTTAGCAGGAAAGCATTTCCAGCTAGTCAAGACGCTCATATGAAATTTGAAGTGTAAAAGTTAGCATCAGGATGTAAATATAGTCTTGAATCACAATGTTCCTCATAGAAACAAGACGATATTGGATTCAATTGCATAACTATTTAATAAAGATGTGCAAAAACAAATAAAACACACCAACCGGCTTGCAGCATGAACAAATGTATTTAAATGAACACTGTGGCAGGGATAAAACAGAACAAGCATAAATAGTAGCTAGACAAAGGGCAACTAATGATACTTAAAAATGGTACAAAATCAAAGAAACAGGTGTTCATAATCAGGGACATGAGGCATACAGGGGCTGATGGGAAATGCAGTCCAGAAATCCAAGACCAAAGCACCACTTTCAGCACTACATGACAATAATATTTGTAAAAATGTTCGTAATAGCGTTATGAGAGTAAAATATCAAATAATGTGGGTTTCATGAAATTTCTACCAGAGGCGGAGCTTTGGACAAGATAAACTCTGTTAGATTTGGGAGATGATCCACGTCAAATTCAGGATACAGACTTTTTTTAAAGGATTCTTTAACATTGTGAAATTAACGATTTTTTGAAAGTGTGTTGATATAGCAGGCCCAGCAGGGGGTGCTGTGTACTAAATTTTTCCCCGGCTTGGCAGAGGTTTGCGCTCTCCTGGCGCTCTTGTTCTAAAGTGTATTTGTGCCTGTTTTCGAAATGTATGGAATAGAATAAATTTCAAAAACAAACATTTTGGGGAAAATTCTTTATTCTACAGTGTATATGTAGCATTTCTGGGATTACCTCACCCACTTCTTTAAGCATTTAATTTATTATAAAATAATTTATATTATATTCATTGTACTATATTATACTTATATAATTATAAGTTCTGTTTGTAAGGCAACATAGAAAAGCCTTTTAGAATGAGGGTTTTTATGGCCTTAAGTATAAAGAATTATCATTTTTGCACATCCAATCACTGCGTGTAGGAATGTATCACTTGTTGCGCTTGATTTCACCGACGACTTGTTGTGTCTGTGAAGGGACGATGCTACTGTTAGTCTAGAGGAATGGAGAGAACACTCTGGCTCGCTCTTTGCCTCTCCTCTCCCTCCCTCTCTCTGACAGATGGCAGGGACTAATAGCATAATTAAGTAGCCGCACCGGCGGTTCCTGTTTACCGCCTCGTTGCTAAGCACTGACATCAGCCAATCCGTCCTTCTCTCTCTAATCCTGTGCCCTCCCTCTCTTACTTATCCCCCTCTCTCTCTCCCTCTCTCTATACCTTCGTCTCCTCCTCTGTCTCTCTCCACTTATTCCAGTGGCTGGTGCTTGGGCAGCCTCAGTGCATTTTGTAGCGCTTTGAGCAGAGCTCTGAGGCAGACGGCATGCTTACAGCTTGCAGTACCTCTCCGCTGGTTCTCTTCATGTAGTTGCAACTGCTGACTTTCATCTCTCACACACACACATATATACACACAGCCACACACTCGGGCACACACACACACACATATACACACACTGAGCATCGAGCTCCATCTCACCAGGGCTTTTTATTTTCTGTCTTCAGGGGTGTTCTTTACAGGTGGAGACCTGTAGAAGCCAGGTAAAGAGAAGTAAGGTGGACATAATTTTCTGTAATTTTTGGTCTGAATTTTTTCTTTCCCTGACTTTTGGTTAAATCGTTTGCCGATCTCTACACCCGCCCCGCCTCCTGGGGGGCGTCGCCCGCACGGCCGCATGCATGACACAGCGCCGAAGCGAAAAGCCCACCATCAGCATCCAAGAGCACATGGCTATTGATGTGTGCCCGGGCCCTATACAGCCCATCAAGCAGATCTCTGACTATTTCCCCCGCTACCCGCGGGGTTTCCCTCCCACAGCAGCCCCGGTCCTGAGGCGCGCCGGCTCGCTGCGTTCTTCCACTTCGTCCTCGTCCTCCATCCCAGCCACCAGCTCCTCAGCCACCGAAACGGGCCAAGAAAAGATCGACAACGATGATGACCTGGACCTGGCCTTCAGCGCCGCCTCCGCCTCTGCCTCCACCTCCGCCCTGCCTCCGCCCAGCAGGAAGGAGGAAGAGCCCGACATGGAAGGCTACGACTCCGACGATTCCAGTGAGTCCTCTTATAAATCCTTCCTGTTGCTCCTTTCTAGTCGTAGAAGAATGGTATAATTTTAGACATGTTTACTGTAGATCTTCCACCAACTCCATCTGTTGACTCTTTCTTTAGCTTTCTCTAATTCTCTCCCTCTCTCTTCTCTCTCTCCTTCTACTACATCATTATAGTTTTTAGTGCTTTTTCCTTATTTTCTCAAGCCAATTTCGTTCTTTAACACACAGCATTATGTGATATTGATTTTTTTTAATTTTTTGCTCTGATGGTCCTCACATTCCCCTCTTTCTCTCTCTTTCTCTCATGCTGCTTTTGCGTCGACTCTTTCCACAAAGACACCTGTTGCATCACCATCCCTCTGCATTCCCTTCTCATTCCCCCCCCCCCCCCCCAATAATTCTTCAGCCATACATTTCCGAACACCGTTTTTGTTTTTAATTACCCCTGATGAGTCACACTCTCAGGAGCTCCACTTGAGCGTGTGCTTGTGTTGTAGAAAGTGCCTGTGCTTGCCCGATGAAGCGGTGGGCGTGCGAGCTTTAGATCCAGACGCTGTTTACATCAACACGGCGCAGACGTACATGCCGCAGCGCATGGAAGTGTTAGTTCTCACTACTGGGGCCGTGGGTCTGGATGTTGTGGAGTGCCAGATCTCAATAGGGTTTTATGGGGTGCTTTTCGCAATGACTCATTCAGTTGAACCGGATCTTGACGAAAGCTGTCCTTGATTTTCAGATGCTGTGTGGCAAACTGTTACACAGCATTGCTGATCTGGCCTGGTTTGGTTTAAATTTTTATAATCTGGACCAGCTGATACTCAGTGCTCACTAAATTGAACTGCTCACATGGGAAGAAGTTTCTCCCTGCTTGTAGACAGTTTCAGTGGCCATACTTGTTGATCCAGCATTCAAGCCAAATGCCCTTACACTCGCTGTTAACCATACCATTCTACTAGCTAACTTGTATTACTAAACAGTTTCTTTAACTGTTATGAATCATGAAATACGTCATGACTGCTGCTGTCTATTTATTAGTGCCACATTTATATCACAAATCATGTAATAACTGATAAATGAACATGATATTGGACAGTTACCGGTATTATCAAAGTATCAGTGTGTCCCAAATTTATATTAGCTGAGCTTTTTAATTCAAAATGCCGATCTCTGATTGAAGTCATGCTTTAAAAGGCACTGCTTTACAGCTACGGGAGGAATAGGAACGTGTAATAGATATGAAATACTCTTATGTGACCAGTGCAGCTTGAGCTTGCGCGTTGCCACCAAATCAAATCCCAAATCAGATTACCCCCAGAAGCTGCCATCCCTTAACTGCATGCTCTCTTTCTAGCATGTCACTTTCTGTGTGTCTAAGCATGCTCAAGGGAAAAGGGAGCATGTGTGAGCGAGGTCACCATCCTGTGTGCATGTCCAATGCGACTGCAGTTGGCCAGGCTAGACATCAGCTGTGTGTTTGCCTTAATTGCTGCCTTTATTAAAGACACACTAGTATATTAACAGGGAAAATCACTCCATCCCTGCTTACCAGAACACCCCTCTGATTCCCTCTGATTCATGGTTCACCTATTAGCAGCAGAGCAGCAGCCAAATCCAGATATATACATAAATATGCAAACTACAAATAAGCCCATTCTGTTCATTTGCAGGGGCACTTAACAGGCCCCGAGGCCCACACGGTATGGAATGGAGTGCCTCCTGAACAGTACCACAGATAAGAGATGTGGATAATGCAACAGATGGATGTTGGAGCCACTTCCTTGCAAACATTTGGCACCCAGCAGCTCTTATGTCGACAAACCGTTTTGCAGACCTGCAGGAGATCTCTGCTGTTTGAAACACTGATTGCAGTACAGATTGCGATGCTCTAAAATGGAAAAAAAAAGTCATGGTCTGTCAGATGCAGCGCACATTAACGGGAATAATTAACCAGATGGAATAGCTGCTAGATGAAGCTCTGATCTGTCACCAGGGAATGCTCTGTATTGTTAAACAGCAATAAAAGATGGCATCATAAATAAGCATTTGGGCTGTCTTCGTTGGGGTTATGTTGGGTGAGATTGAAAATACCAGAATTAAATGTTTAAATCAGAGAGTATCTCAACATATGGGGCCGATGGTATAGTGGTTAGGATGCTGGGTTCATGATCAAGAGGTCATGGGATCAGACCCATTAGACCCGCCATGTGCTAAGACCCCTGTTCATGGTCTTAACCAAAAGTATGCCGGTGAACACCCAGTAGTATAAATGTGTACCAGTAAAACCACTAAGAAGGCAACTTGCAATGGACTTGCATCCCATCCCGGAGGAGTTGAGCTCCTGCTTCACGCTACAGAAACCGGCCTGATGAACGAAACAGACTCACCAGACAACACATGCGCAGGTGTTTATTACCTAACACTCTATTGACACCCCCTCCCCCTTTTATCCAGTTTGATGGACACTTGACCATCACACCCACATTTACATTTATTGCATTTTGCAGATGCCCTTGTCTTTTTTTTAAACTCTTATTTGTACAATTGATCACTTGAGGGTTAAGGTTAAAGCTCAATGGCCCAACAGTAGCAGCTTGGTGGTACTGGGCCTTGAACCCCCAACCTTCTGATCAGTAACCCAGAGCATTACCCACTGAGCCACTGCTCTTATAATAACCTCAATTCTTCTGCGAAGGTAAGCCCGCTGTCGGGATTTATGTTAATTCAGCCACAAGAGATTTAGTGAGGTCGAATATGGCTGTTGATCAAGGAGTTCTGGGGCGATAAGCTCTCAGTATTACAGTTTGTCCCAAAGGAGTTTAGTGAGGTTCAGGAATGGACAGTGCAAGACACTGGAGATCCTTCAGTCAAGTCTTTGGGAAATTTGCTTTGTGTTCTATTCTCATATAGGATTGGGGCTCTGGAGAGAAATTGTAATGTTACCACAGCCACAGACATTCTAGACTATAGATATTGTCTATAAATGTGCACAACATTGTGGCAACAGCTTGGGGAAGAACCATATATGGGCATGATGGTCAGGTGTCTGCAAATATTTGGCTTAATACTCCACGTTGTGATCCATGTTCGTGTCATTGTCCATTAGGTAATTAGAGAATCATTTGAGGCCATGGAAAAATTCTTAAAAACTGCAATTTTGACAAAAAATAACATCATCGCTCCATCATCACAAGATCTTGAATCTCAACCATGACCCAGCAATCCATAGCCTGGAGCCACATGATTAAAATTGGCCGTGCCCTCAGTGTAGGAGGAACGGCATTAGGCTTTCAGTCTTTCACGTCAATCACACTGAGAGTAGCCAAAGGTGGGTGTTGATGAAGTCATGTATGCAAAAGAGGACGGATAGCGCTTTATATCTGAGCACTGTGGCTCATCATGAGCAACAGTTTGGCTTGAGAAAACTGGGATATGGTCCTCATGGGAACATTTTTGGAATGGGTCTGGTCTTCATCATTGACCTGAAACAAATACAGGTATTTAGAATGAATGATGCGAACGATACGCTAAAGGAACACCGGGAAAGTCAGATTAGCTCACATAAGAGTGGAAAGATAGCTTCCTCTCCTGTTGCACACACAAACTAAATGTGATTCAATCGGAGTTAAGATGGATCGCTATGTGAATGCATTGATAAACACAGTCCATTCTTCACTGTTCGTGCGATAATGCCTTGGGGAAATAAAGCCCTCATGTTCTCCCTATTTCATCTTCCTTCCATTTGCCCACTGTGCTTTATCACAGGGTGTAATATTAGGTCCCTGTGTTGTCCAGTGGGTGAAGATTTATGTTCGGAGGCATATTACGATACCGGCTCGCTGTTGGGAGTCTCACTTTAGAGTCTGCCACCAGACAGAGGCTTAAAGGAGATTTCAGAAGATATGGTCCATGCTGAAAATGTTAGAGTAATATAAATGGAATCAAGCCGTGATTATTTTCCCAGGGAGACGAACAAAGCAGTTTTAAAAGATTAGCAAACCTGCCATAAAACGCTACTCCAAAAATCCTCATGTGGAGAGGATCGTTCATCGCAGACGACCAGCTATTTAGCTAAAATATTTGCATGGAGAAAAGGAACTGGTTCCTACTAAAATTATTTGCTTAGCCTGTTCAAATTTACTATTTACTTCTGTATCAACTCACTGTGGGCTGATAGAGCGAGGCGGAATATCATGTAGTACTGCTACATTGCAGCTTAGGAGATACCAGGATATGGTAATTGGCTTAACAGGGACAGATTCCTCTCAAGAACTACCCCTATGGTGCAATCTTGGTGCGAGCACTGGTACTGCCATATTGGTGCAAGAAGATGTAGAACCCCTTAAGTGTACCCTTTTCTAACCTGCTTTTTGTCAATTTGGAGTATAATTGAACTAGAAAAGTGCAGCTCGAACCCCCGTGTGCTTCAATCAAAGTGTATTTGATCACAAGTTCATTAATTAGGAGCTTATCCTGTGCCGCACCAAGGGCTCGGGAGATCTCCCTAAACTCCTCGACTCACTTTCACAGCATGCAACACAACACCCTGATCTCAGGATCACGGAAGCCATGGCTACCCGCTAGCTGAAATCGTTATGGACGGATTAAAGCTGTCCATCACAATAACATACTTTCATCATACTAATCTCATGGAGATGCACGGGTATGTTTTTGTGGCAGAGATGATGTTTACTGACTGTGCCAGTAGGTGCATTATTTTCAGAAATATCCACAGCATAAACAAGTAGCGAAATGCTTTTTTTTCTACTAGTAATAGTGGGCAAAGTAGTAACCCTGGGCTAGGTGAATTTCATTTAATGTTGTTGTAGAAAAATAATCCAAGCCGAGGCTGTGTGATAGAGCCCAGTGCGAAGCAGCCTGGTTTATACTTCACTCTGATTTCGTGTGCGCATAAAGAATGCGAGCGGTATTATTATATCCCCACTCTCGGCTTATCTTACAGTAGTGTGCAGTGAAGATTATACGCCACCACTTTTGTCTAAAAGGGCTCCTAATAAAAAGAAGGAAAAAATTACTTCTCTATTTACTAATCTAGGAAATCCATAGTACTGGCCTTAGAAAGACCTTTCGTCACACAGAGTGTAAGTACTCTGGAACAATGCTTCATGGGATTTCAGGCACAATGCTGGTTTGTATGTTGTATGTACTGTATATGCACAGAGAAATACATCTATGTTTACTACAGTGGGTCAGGATAATGAAAGAATAAAATAACGTAAATAATTCTTTAAAATGTAGCTTGCCTTAGCGTGACTCCTAGGAACACTTCAAACTGTAATTTCTGGAAGTGTTCCTGAGCCCATGCTGTGATGTCCATGACAGAATCATGCCTGTTTTTAACACAGTGCCACCTGAGGGCCCAAAGATCACAGGCACCAGTATTGATTTTCAGTCTTGTCCCTTGTGCAGAGAGATTCCTATATGTAGATGATGATATATTCAAAGTATTTGCACTTTATTTATACGTTAAGAACGTATTTTAATCTGAAAACCAGTAAAAAAAAACTGGGGACCTAGAGTCCCATCCAGGAGGAGTTGAACTCCTAGTCGGAAACCAGGGATAAGCACCGGCCTGATGAGCCACTAGGCTCGGGTGTAAAAGCCCAACATACTTACCTTACCTGTTCCACATTTTGTAGACCCAGTTTTTTGCAGATGCTGGTTTTTTGTTTTTTTTTATACCCAATCATGTTACTGACCTGTTGCCAACTAACCGAATTACTTAAAAAAAACAATTCTGCTGTTTCTTTTAAGTACCCATTTTTTCCAGCTTTTATGATGCCCTAGTACCCACATTTCTGAGGCGTATTGCTGTCTTCAAATTCAAAATGAGCTAATATTTTTCATGAAACAGTAAAATGTCTCACTTTTAACATTGATGTATATTTTATGATCTACTATGAATAGAATATGGGTTAATAAGATTTGCAAATCCTCACATTCTGTTTTTATTTTCGTTTTATGAATGAGTTGGGGTTGTAATCTCTAAAATAAAGGAATGGGAGGATATTAAGTCATTTGTGAATTATAACCACTAATTTGAGAATCTGTACTGGTTCATATAAATGAATGAAGTTTCTCTCCTGTTGATTTTCAACAGGGAGTAGCTTAAAAAATAATAATGAACAAGGGATTGTTGGAACGCAAGCAGCGCGAATTTTTTTTTTCCTGTGTATGTATTACTTTTGATCTGGATGACAAGTAAAAAAAAATTAACCACAATCCTCTATGACTACAGTCAAAAATAAATATAAAGACTTAAATAATAAAAAAAAGTACTGCATAACACATTTGAGCACAAGTGTGTCATTGGATGATGCTGTAAATAGACCAAAATAAGCAGACAAAAATAACAGGGGAAAAAAAAAAATCTTTTTTATGAAAGACAGTTTCATGCACATCTTTGCACACCAAAGCGTGGGGAGGAGAGATATTCATGCTGTGTTCAGTGGACATGCAGCCTGAGCCTTAGTCTGTATTAACACACATAACTGCTGCAGTATCTCGGTAGAATTACGCCACAAAAGCTGAAGGTGCTCCCAGGTACAGAGGGAGGAAGGGGAAGGAGGAGGCGGAGGAGGCGGAGGAGGAGGAGGAGGAGGAGTAGGGATCGGGGATTTCCTGAAAGCGAGCCACAGTCTTCTGTGGAATCCTATTAAGCATCTATCCGCAAGCTGTCAGCTGATAATGAAAGGAACAGACCACATTTTCTTTCCATTATTGGCCCCGGGACTCTGCCGGGCCTTCGGAAAAAAAAAAAGACCATGCTATATGTACTCCTGCCTTTCTGCATGGCAGAGGATACGGCACGTACAGCACAAAGCCAAGACTTCCGTGGAAACCGACAGCCAGACCTTTATTGTATTGTACCTCTCTCTCT
Source organism: Neosilurus mollespiculum (assembly GCA_030014195.1). Lineage (NCBI taxonomy): Eukaryota > Metazoa > Chordata > Actinopteri > Siluriformes > Plotosidae > Neosilurus > Neosilurus mollespiculum. The sequence goes on along the minus strand of JAQMYF010000005.1, from coordinate 25,431,380 downwards.
CTTTGTTGCTGCTCTCTTTCTCGTTATTTTCTACAAGCATATCCACCATCTGTGGTAGCCATTCATGGAGTATGCTCTTATTATTGCTGTTCGCCTGCCTTCTGTGACACGTCGCTGTCTGTTTCTTGGCAGAGTGATTCATTCAGCCGATGACGGACAGTGAAAGAGTCACAACAGGCGACGGTGACTGCGCTTGATTATCATTTTCACATTGCAGCTTAATCAGGTTATGTCAGGCCACAGTGGACCTTTAAAGCGTATTTAATTTATTTTTCTCTGAACGGAGAAAACTAGGGATGTGACTTGCTTTTAAAGCCAGAGAGCAGTTCTTACTGTCATGAAATAGTACAATGATGCGGAGACTCACTGGCATGCCTAATTACTACTAAATACCCGAGCAGGGAATGAGTCAGATGGGAACTAGCATGCTGTAAATAAGCGTGGGGGGTGGGGTGGGGTGGGGGTTCTGGGGTTAAGAAATGAGCCTGCCTTTAAACATTAAGGGGTTATTAAGTCTGGGTAAACATGAGTGAATTATTGTGGATGTGTAATCACTTCATTTGAACCCAAAAAAGGAAGAAAATGAGCTGTTTATATCTTATTAAATTTATTAGATTGGAGGGAAAAAAAGCAAAAACCAACCCCGAGTCCTGAAAACTCACTCACTCAGTCACTCATTTGCCAAACAGCTTAATCCTACTAGGGTTGTGGGGAGGCTGATGCCTATCTCAGCCAACTCTGAGCGAAGGCGGCGTACACCCTAAACAGCTTGCTAGACCATCGCAGGGCCAACACATATCTATTCACACCCACTGTCACACCTAGGGGCAGTTTGGAACTAATGTGGATGTCTTGGGACTGTGGGAGGAAACCGGAGTATCCATAGTAAAACAATTATCCACTCAGACCCATTGGATATCACAAAATATCCACCTCGCCTTGGATGAATGATTGCTTTAGTGTATACTAAACAGAAACATAAGAAAAGCAAACTAAAATGAAATTTTTTTTTTTTCATGATTCAAGCATTACTTGTTTGTAAGGTGGATAATGTGGGTTATGCTGAAATGGCAAACCAATCAGATTGCGCCACTGCCATGTGGTATATGCTAAATACTCGTATGTATATGTACATATTTAGCATATAGTACATGGCAGTGGTGCAATCTGATTGGTTCGCTATCTTAGAATAACACACATTATATCTAAAATTCTATCATTGAAATATTTTGCATGAAGTCAGGTGATAAGCGGGATAATGTACAGTGAGCTGGTCATTATGAAAGAGACCCCTTCAGGGTGATACAAGACCCCTGTCAGGGTTTATAATGCCATGATGAGGGTTGCTGTACAGTGATGTAATATAAAGAGCCAGTACAAGTTGAGCATGCGTAGGTGATATTAAAACCTTAGGTGAGGGTTAGCATCCTGCCATGCTCATTGTCTATCCATGTCGCGGCAGGATTAGGTTAGATTTAGTGCTGTGAAACGCATACCTACAGAGAGCAGTAACCAAAACCTACATGTACAGGACAAGCCTGAGAACTTTCACTTTTCAGCCAAGAAGCACTCTGACATCCCACACATTTTTAAGACACTCGCAGTACTTATCACGGACATTCTGCTCCCCACATTCAATCCATGGATTAAGGTCATTCACGAGAGGCTTTCATTGAGGGAGGGATTGGCTGGAGGGGATACACGTGTGTGGGATCATGGTGTGATTCTGTTTTTCGCTTGCGTTGTGTTTTGTATCCGGGAACCGACGCGACACCTAAACACTGTGGGATAAGGCAGGACGGCTGCCAGTGGCCACATCTCCACCATCTTTGTTACTGTCATGTCTCGCATTATTTGGCGCCAGTGCTTCCAGGCTTGTTTATCACACAACAAAACCCGCTTCAACTTGGACACCACTTTCAATTTTGCACTCCTTAATTTGTCACTTAGGCTAATTGTTTACACGTTACACTTTCCCAGAAAGCTTTTGCAGCAGGACTTTTCTATGTTAGCGAAATGCACCGATCTTTCTGTAATACGTAATAATAAACATTTTTTTTGCCTTATTTCCAGATCTCTTTATTCCTGAAAGCATCCCCAGCTGAGCTTTTACTTCCATCGTTAATCTGTTTTCTGCTTCAGTCAATCCCACTGGAGCTTTAGCCAGGTTAATGATGGATCACACTCGACACACACGCACACACACACACACACACCAGTAAATACACAGGACCAAGAGTTATGTGTACACTTACACTCAGAAACCAACCTTATACCAATACTACATACGAAAGGTCCCTTCCCCTTCCGTTCCCCTCAGGTCCATCGGTTAATGCAGCATTTCATCCATAAATGGTCATTTGGTTAACGATAAATATAAGCACATTAGCATAAATGCCAATCTGCCCCCAGTAGGCTCAATGCAGTAGCAACATTAGCAGTTTGCTCTTTCTGAAGAAGAAGGGAAGTCTTGTTTTTTTTTTTTTTTTTTTTTTTTTCTAATTTGTTTAGGTTAACCAGAAAGACATCCATTAACCAACTGGTTAAAAATGTTAGTCTCCTCACTGTTGTATTTTCGGTAACAAAAGCAATAATCTCCTTTTTTGGAATTTGACAGCGAAAGCACCGAGGAGGAGATTCCAGACAATGCAGTAATAAATAAAATAGTCTTGAAAGGGTTCTGTCCAATAGTTCAAAGCCAAATCCTTTTTAGGATTTTTTAGGGGTTTGCTCGCTTGTGTCTCCCAGATGCTGGAATTCACCCTTATTGTTCTTTAAAAATCTAGCCTTAGTGTGATGTACAATTTCACACCAGATAAGGGTATGTCTTGTACAGACAGCGGATTTCTGCACCCATCTAAGATTCTCATCCCAGAGTTCTTCAGGTGTTTCCTCCCTAAGTTTTCTTGCCACATGGCTTTTGTGGAGTGAATTTGGTGTTAAATGGTTCAAGGTATGGATTGGCATCTGAAATCTAGCGAGAGGTTCTTCACTGGGTAATTAGGGCACTATGAGATGGTTTCACAAACGAAGCTAGAGATTTGTAAATGGCTGAAATAAAGTGGTGCTTTGGAAGGGAGAATGGATCTGAAACGTGTTGAAAAGATATAGAAGCACCATCAATATACAGATTTAAAATTTTATTAATGCCTTGATTGGACCAAAATGAAAAAGCGTGTCCTGCAAGAAACCTGCAGTACAAAATAATGTTTCAAATGAGCCCAAATCCTAAGATTCTTAGGTGGAAGGTGGGTCAAAATAGAAAATGTACTGTACTATGGCCTTCAGTGACAATGGCCTTCAATGCTAAAACTTTGTAGAAGGTAGAGGCAAGGTCCAGATGATTCCAGATAAACTCTAGAATCAGACTAACGTTTAATGCAAAACAAGTAAAATTTTAATACAGTCGAACCAATATGGTTAACTTTGTGGTACAGTGGGTAACACTTGGTACCATTATCCTGGGAACATTTCTATAGGGATTTAGCATTTTCCAACCCTGCTTGTCTGGGTTTTCACTTGGTGCTCCAGGTTCCTCCTACAGTCCAAAGACATGAAGATCAGCTTGAACTTGTGTTAGCCCTGCCATAGATTGACGACCTTTTCAGGGTGTACCCTACCTCTTGCTCAAAGACCATGCGGTATACATAATGGATGCATGGAATACAAATGAAAAGGCATGGATGGATAGATGGTTGGAATACATATTAAAAGCTAACGACGTTCAACGTTTTTGAGATTTAGTGTCTTCTTAGGTTTGGGGCAGCAAAGAAGCAAAATTTGCCTTGTAGCCTTAATTTATAGTCAAAAGTTTGACAGAATGAATAAAGATTGGCCAGTTGCCATGAGGTAGAGTATGTGGCCTAATGAAGATTTTACAATGCATAGAAGTGAATAGATATAGATGCACAATCAGATATAAAGTGCATTATACTTATGGGAGAAAGCAGGAAATAATCAGGAAAGGAGCAAGCAAGACTACTCCGTACTAGAGGGATTAAAAAAGTGCCAGGCATCAGAAATTTCCTTCATAAAGGGTGGAATTAATTTAGAGGATTTTAATGATGGACACATATTGGAGGCAAGAACGATCCAGCTACAGACGTATTAAAGTCACTTCCATGAATTAAGTAATGCAATGATTAATCCTGAAATGTTATAAACACGGATTTAAAGAAGGTATCATCCCAGTTCAAGGCATCAGCGTTCACCCAAACTATTTTGGTCATCAGTAACTGGAATGAAATGAGGAGTGATTAAGTTGCCCTTCTCATCCACTTCTCAGCCTTGCCTGGTTCCTAGCCAAGAGATGGGTCTTTTGTATGTAAACAATGTGAGTGTCAAATATGGATTAATAAACCCCTTACTGTTAGAGCTAATACAGTTTAAGTACCCCCTTAATACCCAAAAGACATTGGAGAAGGTTTAAGTTGGGGCATGAATTAAGACCCTGTAGTGTAGTGGTACAAGTTAGCCCTCCATCACACTCGAACAAAGACCATGATGACCGCAGTGTGTCCTTAAAATTTTGATGATCACTGCGATCAAAATAGACCAAGTTCAAACTACATCCTTACTACGTCCATGTCAGGTTCTCTCTGTTTAACAGATTCCAGCTAATTTCTTACCACATCCATGTTTCACAATGTATTAATCCTTACTATGTTCTTACAACGATCAGATCACATCACGAACCTACCACGTTCTCACTTTGTCTGGTCCTTCTAAATACTACTTCATGCACTGCGCTTTTTCATTTATTCTGCAGGTTTACATGTGTCCACATCTACATTTAGCAAGTCTGCACCACATTTGGACCACGCCAATAAAGTCCTTACTAGGTTTTTGTTAAGTCCAAAGTTCGACCACATCCTCCACGTCCATGCCACAGGACCATACCACGTCCTTATCATTTTCTCCGGTGCTGTAAAAAATCCTTACTGTGTCCACGCAGTTTTTGAGGATGTAGTGAAAACATGCAGGGTTTAAAGAAAAAATAAACAAAAAAAGAAAACAAAAACTCTGCAAAATTTATAATTGTTGTTTAAGGCAGGAAGACACGGTGGCATAGTGGTTAGCGTGTGTGCCTCTCAGCAAGAAGGTTCTGGGTTCGAGTCCTGGGCTCGGGCGTTTCTGTTTGGATTATACGTGTTCTCCCACTGCTTGTATGGATTACCTCTGAGTACTCCGGTTTCTTCCCACAGTCCGAAGACATGCCCATTATGCTAATTGACTGTTCCAAACTGCCCCTAGTGTGAGTGTGAATCAATGTGGGTGTGTTGCCATTTAATGGTCTGGTCAGTTGTTCAGGGTGTACCGCACCTTTGCCGAGTGTTGGCTGAGATAGGCTCTTGCCTCCTCGCGACCCTAGTAGGATTACACAGTTCATCAAATGAGTGAGTGTTAAAGGGCAGGTGACAAACACTTACTCACTAATTTGCTGAACCACTTAATCCTATTAGGGTCAAGGGAGATATCTGGAGCCTATTTCAGCCAACACTGGCGAAGGCAGGGACACCGTGAACAGCTCGCCAGACCATTGCAGCATCAACATGCACACAAAACCATTCACTCACCTAGGGGCAATTTGGAACAGCTAATTAGCCTTATGTGCATGTCTTTTGGACTGTAGGAGGAAACCAGGGATCACGGAGGAGACCCACACAAGCACGGCGAGAGCATGCAAACTTCAGCTGACAAAATTGCATTGTCAAATATCTGGATGCATTGTAGATAACAAACCTCCCACCCTACCCACCCAAAATATTACCCTTTGTGCTAAATGCATATTGACGGATTTCAGCAACTGCCCTTAGATGTCGCTTATAATTGACTTTCGCATAAATGGGTTATCCGTTGATTTCTCAGTGCAGGGAAATGTGCTAGTCTTTGTCCAGGGTAATTAAATCGGCATACAGATGCAGTAGATATATAAGAAACCAAAAAAAGAAAAGAAATGCTTTTACAAAGATGTATTCCTCCTCCATCTATGCCTCGCTCCTCTTAGTTTGACTCTCCACACCTCAACTTGTATAGCGATGTACCAGGTAAAAGCAAATACATTATTCAGAATGTACAGATGTATTCTAAACAGAAAAGCATACAAATACAAACAGCAGCTATGTTGCTCGTACACTTGAAATGTTCCAGATGTAAAGTTTACAGGACATAGAGAGTTTGCATTCATTTATGAACATTCATTCATTCATCCTTAGTAACTTCCTGGTCAGGTTGCTGAGGCAATGATGTAAATAAGACTGCTAATTTATTTATGTTTTGGGAAGCAGGTAAAGTAGTTAGAAAAGGTTAATGTCAGATACAAATGAAAAAGCAAGAGCACTCAGCGAACGCAAACCTCCACCATGCTCAGCAATCCTCCATATTAAAACAAAGCCTTATTTCTTTTTTTTGGGGGGGAAGTTTCCCCATTTTTCTCCCTAATTTAGTCGTTTCCAATTCCCATCCATCAACTTTTGCCTTCCCTATCACACGACCACCAC
>JAQMYF010000005.1:25376816-25421994 GCA_030014195.1 Neosilurus mollespiculum | reverse complement strand
GCCCATAATTGGCTGGTGATCGCTGTGAGTGACAGGGAAGTGAGCGTATGCCATCCCTCCCTCCCGTGAGAGCTCGGGCAATTAGCTCCCATGGACTCCCGGTCATGGATGGCTGTGGCATCAACCCGGATTCGAACTTGCGATCTTTGGGTTGATAGTCGCGCACCTTGTTGATGCGCCACTCGGGAACCAACATTATTAACATTATGAACTTATTTCAAAGTGTTTATCAGTGTATTCAGTGGATCCTGAATTTGATCTGAACCATCCCCAAAAACTCCTGGAGTCCTCCTTATACAAAGCCCCACCCCTGGTAGAAATTTTTGCAAATAACAGCAAGTACACAGCACCCCTGCTGGGCTTGCAGTAAAACGACATCTCCAAAAAATCATCACAGTTTTAAAGACATGGTTCCTACATCCAAAATTTGATCTGGATCATCTCCAAAACAGTTTGCATGCTCTTCCCGAGCATGCGTGGGTTTCCTGCAGGTACTCTGGTTTCCTCCGACCATCCAAAACCATGCACAGTAGGCTAATTGACTGTTTCAGATTGTCCCTAGTTCTGAGTATGTGTGTGAATGGCTGTTTGTGTGTTTCCCTGCAATGGTCTGCTGAGCTGTTCAGGGTGTTCCCTGCCTCCTTACGATCCTAGCAGGAGTAAGCGGTAAGGCTCATCGGTGAATGATAATCTCCAAAACTTCACCTCTGGTAGAAATTTCATGAAAATCTGCACATAACCCTTTACTAACATACAAACAACCCGAGGATTAAACATAACCTCCTTGGTAGACATTTAGGCCACACCCAGTGTGTAGCATGATTAGCATGTATCTCCAGACTACATAGTATGGAATTTACTATAATAGTTTTTCTATACATCATAATAGGGATAGGGAACAGGGAAACATTTACCTAGAAATAGCAAATATCAAACTTGAAATATATTCCACGCCAAATACTATTCTTTCACAGTAACATCATCATTGAGATGAACTAAAACGGTACTCTAAATGCTGTAGCCATAATCAAGTGCACTGTAAACACACATCATACACACAATGTAAGGGGGATGCATGCAGAGCAACAGCAGCCTGGATGTGTTTACCAGCATGCGTTTATCTCAAAGGAGAGTAATTATAGCTGAAACGTGGTGCCGGAAATCCACTCAATCCCTCATTTGCATTTACCGCCGTCTTCCAGCTTTTTTAAGAGCGTAAGCAGCTTCTGTGTGTGTGTGTGTGTGTGTGTGTGGAGGGGGGGTGATTTATGGATGGTTAAAGGGTCACATTCATAGTTTGAAAGAGCAATGTCTAAGTTAAATTAGTGTCTAGAGAATATATATGGTCCATCTGGACTTTACATGTGGACTACATTATACTTGTTAATGCGATGCTAGAGATTTAATTCATATCATATACTATATGTATGCATAAATATGGCATGGGCTGCACTTGCTTTCAGTGCTGTAGGTATATTGATTATTTGGCTTTAGGTCGCTGAAGGTCCCTAAAGTGCTCTAATGCTCAAACTGGTGTCAAAGGTTGCTCTGACACCATAGATCGAATGGGTTATTTCAGGAACATGGGGGTGTGTCGTTGAAAGGGAAGTAATGACTGGTTGATTACCACCTTTTTCTCGCTGAGGTAGGGTTATGCAATGATTTCACAGAGTTTCTACCAACACACTAACAAGACATTTTATTACAGTTTGTCAGTTTGTACAATACAGTGTTAAAGAATCTGTTCAACAATTCCTGGATCTAGAATTTGATCCAGATCATCTCCAAACTCCAATGGAGTTTTTTTTAGTTTTGTTTTTACCCAAAAAACAACCTCTGGTAGATATTTCATGGAAATCCACACATAACTTTTTGCAAACAACAGTAAGTACACATCACCTCTTTGCTTCACTGACTAATAGGACTAAGGCAGAGTTATGGAATGGTTTTACAGTTTCTACCAAGACATCTATATTTTGTCAAATTGTATTTTTTAAATGATATGACATCATGGTTCATGTTTAATCCACAAAGAATGCCTACTGAAAGCAGTACACCATTCATTCATTCATTTTCTAAGCCGCTTAATCCTAATTAGGGTAGCGGGGAGGCTGGCACCCATCTCAGCCGACTCTGGGCAAGGACGAGGTACACCCTAGGCAGCTCACCAGGCCATCGCAGGGCCAACACACACACGACCATTCACACTCACACCCACACCTAGGGGCGATTTGGAACAGCCAATCAGCCTACTGTGGGAGGAAACCGGAGTACCCGTAGGAAACCCACACAAGCACAGAAACTAATCTGTCTGATGGTGGCTTATCAGAGCCTGAGCTTATCTTTTCTGTAGTGTGAAGCAGCTAGGAGTTCAACTCCTCCTGGATGGGATGCAAGTCCATCACAGGTTACCTTCCCAGTATTTTTATTGGTACCCGTTTATACTGCTGGGTGGACAGAGGCACACTTGTGGTTATGACTTTGCCCAGGGATCTTAGCATGGTAGGAGTCTTACAGGGATTTGAACCCACGACCTCTCGATCATGAGCCCAGCACCCTAACCACTACACCACCAGCCCCACAGCAGTACACTAATTAAGCCTAAATTAAGCAGGAATTATTTAAACACCATGTTTGGTTTAGCCATAGAATGAACAATGTTGATACTTTGAACGGCTAGACCCCTGAAAGCTTAATAGCTCATTGTCACTGGCAAACCGATCCAGGCTTGAGGCGAACCATGTTTGAGTTATGCGGCGCTTCAGACCACACTTGCACTCTTGAAGCTGAGGTAGAAGTTGTGCAAGTGCAGTTTTCTTGAATCACCTCAGGCTTCCTTCCTGTTGATTCTTCCTTCAAGGCATAATTCTTCAAGCTTTCCTTTTCAGATATATTGTCCATGAAAATTGAGTTTGTGGCAGTGGCGGCTCAGTGGGTAAGACTCTGGGTTGCAGATCCAGAGGTTGGAGGTTCAAGCTGCCATTGTTGAACCATTGAACAAGGCCCTTAACCCTCAACTGATCAGTTTTACTTTATAAGAATTGTGTTTTGCTCTGGATAAAGCCGTATGCTAAATGCCATGAATGTTAATGTGGCATTCAGAGTTGATTTCCTTGGTTTACTTTCTAGGCTGAAGTAAAACCAAACAAGAATGAAATAATAAGCTTACTTACTGAAGGGGAAACAATACAGGAAGTCATAGCGAGAAATGAATTTGCTAACTGGTAGTTCATTCATTCATTTTCTGAACTGCTTAATCCTAATTAGGGTCTGGTGCCCATCTCAGTCGACTCTGGGCGAGGGCAGGGTACACCCTGGACAGCTCGCCAGGCCATTTCAGGGCAGAAACACACTGACGCCAACCCAGTTAGCTGCACTGTGGGACAGCAGTGACAGCTTGGTGATAGTGGGGCTTGAACCTCCAATCTTCAGATCAGTAAGCCAGCACCCTGCCACCACTGCCCCACTTACTGGAAGCTGTTTAAATTAAACCTCAGACAAGGGCTGTGTTGTTCACTCATGTTGTACTGTTGCTTTCTGCTGGAAAAAGCATGGTGAAATTTCAATTTCATTAAGAACTCAAGTTTGTTTCATGGCAGTGATGGTAGTGAAACATGGTGGCGGTAGCCTCTTAAAGACTTTTAAAACCTACTTTAAAAAAACAAACAAAAAAAACCCCTCATTCACCTGATGTTAACTGGTTCCCACCCGCAGCTGTTCAGTGATGATAAGAGAAGAAGATTCGAACTGCGCTCTCATAACCTGCCTCCATATTACCCACATTTTCTCACAGACCTTCCTGACCTCTTCAGCACGTCTCCACGCCATCCGAATAGCAATATTCAGCTCTCCATATCAAGTCATTTTTTTCTGGCTGTACTCTGGGAAGCTAGTTGGGCAGCTGAACAACACATTTGCAGCGCAGGAGTGCTAGCTTCTGTCATTATTCGCTTTATTATTCACTGCGAAGAAAGCTCAGTACTTGAGTTGCAGTATTGCTAGTCTGTGCTAAACACTTTTCATTATACACAGACATGTTGGATTATATGCAGAATAAGCTGTCGCACTAGGAGGCTGATGCTATACCTGCGAAAACATCTTCAGGCTCTATGAATATACACGCTAAACATTAATAAATGTACTGTAAATGTAATAAATGTATCTATAAATACTGTACGTTTGGTTAAAAAAGGAATCGCGAGAATGTTAAACTCATTAAATCTAAACTAATATGAGTCCTTTATTGTTGTCCAGGTAGGCCATAAGCAGGTTTAGTTCCACTTAATTCCCCACTCGGAGCTTTTATTCTCTATGAGTCATGGAGCTGCGAGTGTTGCAGGGGAAACTACGTTTGTGATATCGCAGTCACTCTATTAGCGTGGACACTCGACTAATATTTAATGGACCATTCACCACTTTCATGTCACTGTGACTCACCAGTCATCACTTGGTTGTACGAGGGCTAGGTTAGAACAAACCTATGCATCTGGTTATGTGTGTGTGTGTGTGTGTGTGTGTGTGTGCACACATTTTCCTATTCACCAGCTATATCTGTACTCAGATTTAAACCCAGAGTGGACTTGCTGGTCTCCTTCTGACATCCTCAGCTACATCGTACCAGTCCATAGGACTGTTGGTGGTATGTCTCATATAATGGGCAGACCATTCAGCGATGCTCTATAGAGGTGTCCCTCTGTCGCTTTGTCTCTCTGTCTTTTTCTCTTGATGTCCCTCTAGAATGTCACATGACATGCACACTGCGATGATGTCACAGAGAGTGGATCTACCACTAGGAGAGATTATAGGGGCGTCCATACAGGCAGCGGCAATCGATATTAATTCTAGGTTAATCCTAATTAGGGTCGTGTTCAGCTCACGTTTTCATCATAAATAGCTTATCATTATCTTTAATATTATCGCACGGCAAGTATAGAATGGCGTCTCTTGTGCACATGTTTGTCTTATGTATGTATTTCTATACTGCTGTGCATAAAGGACCGTATACAAATATATACTCACAGGAAATGCCAAACCTTTTAGAAGATGTGGACCCAAGGACCACATTTCCAGTTATTATCCTAGCATGATCATAACATGCAGAGCTCACCTGAACCGCCTTTGTCATGGTTAATGTACAAGTATGTAAAAATAAACTAAAAAAATCTTGTTTTAGTTTGCTTTTCTTTATGTTTCCACATAGTATATACTAGAAAGGGGTTTCATAAAACACTGGTATGCCGTTCTTTTATTGAGATAGTGAACCAACCAGATTGTGCCATTTTCCTGTAGTATATGCTAAATTGAGCTGGTTCTAGTTTCCAAAAAAATCTTGCATTTTGGCAGATTCAGAAGTATTGCCAAAAATATTAAAGACTTTGAAACAAGAGTGTTAAATATGCCTCGAAACTCCATCCAAAACAAAAAATAATCATGTGCTGAACTAAAGTGTCTTCTTCTAAGCATATCGCACGTCTTCAACACTAATTAGCCCTAATAATATAAATGTCCTCTTCAGAAGGCGACAGTGACCCAGTGCTGTAAATGTGTGCGCGTCCTGATGTTGTTATTTTGTGTGAGTGTGTGAAAGGCTACTAGGATGAAGCTGACAGTATGTTCTGTTCTCCATCTCCCTGCAGAGGAGAGATAAACCTACCATGCTCCCTTACTTCTCTCCATACTCTTTAGTTCACCAGCACATTTCCACTTTTACACTGATCTCAGACCATTATCCCTCCCTTGCACACCTCTAATCGTATCTGTTAGAAGAGAATTCTGTGAAGCTGGTCTGGCATCAGTGTGACGCCTCCTGGATTTCCCCAACCACAGCACGATTGTCTTCCATTCATCATTGAGCACAGCACAAAAGCCCATGGTGTATTCATCCACTTTCAGTATCGAGAGCCAGTAATGAGGTAGTGCTTGCAGAGGTGTGATCACCACAGCAACAGCTGGAGTTGTCTATATTATGTTATATATGTTGAATGTTTTTTATTGCCTAAGTGTTGCCTATGAGATTGATTGTTTAAACAATTAATATTCCTAAATTTCTACTCAGGCAGCACCGTGGCACAGTGGCTAACACGTCCGTCTCACAGCAAGAAGGCCTGGGTTTGATTCCCGGGCTCAGGCGTTTCTTTGTGGAGTTTGGATTTTCTCCCCTTGCTTGCGTCGGTATCCTCCAGGTACTTTGGTGTCCTCCTACAGTCCAAAAACATGCTCAGTAAGATAATTGGCTGTTATAAATCACCCCTAGGTGTGAGGGAGATTGTGAATGGTTGTATGTGTGTTGGCCCTGCGATAGCCTGGTGAGCTGTTCAGGGTGTACCCCACCCTCGCCCATAGTCGACTGAAATAGGCACCAGCCTCCCCATAACCCTTATTAGGATTAAGCGGCTTAGAAAATGAATGAATTAATGAATGGATAAATTTCTTCTTTTTGCTTGAGTGCTGGATTTCACCCCTGAAGACTGTATTTGCTGTAAAAAGGATAAACGGCCCCAAAGCCCAGTGAGCTGTCTATGAAAGAGAAGCAAGTCATTTTGAAGCTGAGAAAAGAGGGAAACTCTCACTGTCACTGCGCAAGCATTTCTCATAACCAATACAACTGGACATTTCAGAAGTAGAAAGAAACCGCTGCTGAAATAAAAGCCAGACATCAAACAGGTTGGCCAAGGAAATCAGTCAGAAATAGTGTGGGCTATGATGCGTTGAAGGAAAAACCTGAAAACAGCAGCCCAAACCCAGCAATCCCCCATATAACTTGCAAAAAAAATAATAATGTACTCAGCACCTGCTGGAACGTAACACTCCAAAAAAATCATCCTATCTCACAATGTTAAAGAATCATCCTTTCAAAAATTCGTAGGAAGTTGAATTTAGTCCGGATCGTCCCCAAAATCTAATGGAGTCTTCCTTGTCTAAAGCCCCGCCTCTGATAGAAATTTCATGAAATTCCACACATAACCTTTTGCATAATCCTGCTAACAAACAAACAAACACACAAACCAGGGGTAACACATGACTAAAGACAGTGGGCGTTATTAAAATGGGTTATTTTCTAACAGCAGCTTAGCATGTTAGAGTGTGAGAATTATAATTATAAGTGGCAGAGATTTGGAGCCAGTTCTGCAATAATGGTTACTGTGTGAAAGCATGCGAGAGCTCTGGCAACTTGATTTGGAACCCATACTTCATAAGCTGTTCATATTTCTTTAAACTTATGATTTGTCGAGTTGTAGTGCTTGCAAGACAAAATTGCTCATATTAATAATGCTACTACAATTAATTATTACTATTACCACTGTTATTATTATTACTATAGCTGCATTCATAAGCCTTTTAGAGAATTGACTGAGCTTAAAATAATGAATGCACACACTGTTTTTTAAAAAACAACAAGAATTAGCAAACAAAAAAACAAAAAAAAACATTTTTCTTTAGTGTATTACTAAAATACTAAGGTTTAATTGCACGGTGGTGCAGTGGTTAGCATGTCCGCCTCACAGCAAGAGATGGGCACTAGCCTCCCCGCAACCCTAATTAGGATTATTCGGCTTAGAAATTAAATGAATGAATGAATGAATGAATGAATGAGCTTCCTTAGGTAGGAAGTAATGCACAATCCAATGCATCATTCCCCAGAAGATAGACTGGGAAAATGTTCAAGCCGTCATAGAAATTTCTCTTTTCTTACCGCTTTGAAAATGTCCAATTTATTTAGCATGCCGAGACAGTGTGGGGTTCGAGCGGGTGACACACATCTTTTTTGTGTGTACAGCAAGTCAATAAAAGATCTCACTTGTTGTTTTTAATGATTTATGCGTTCTTTGCTTCACATTTGAAAAAATATATTTTTTAAATGTCTGATTGTTCTATGAGAAGCAATAACTAGAAATGTTGTAGCGATATTGTGTATATATAATTTTTTTATTTTTTGTTGGGGGGGGTGACATTGGCCTTTTGGTGAGTGATTCTTTTAGTGCAACATCCATCACTTCACTGGCCACCTGTAGGGCAAAATAACCTTGACTCATAAAAAGCAAGTACTCTGTCAAATTGCTGCTGAATATAGCAGAGATATTTTCAGAGTCCAGGCTCTGAGGATTGAAACTGGACTCGGGAATTTCTATAGAGATGTATGCATGTGTGTACAAGGGACAGAAGTGAGGGGAGGGGATGCCATGATGGTGAAATCTAAGAGCTCCATGTCAACTTAGAGGGGAAAAAATGACCCAAGGATATTTTCATTTCCTCTAAAAAACCCTCATGTCCAAGAGATGTGATCTTAAACTAGGGACCACCCCTGATCAAAAGCCGTTTACTTGCTAATAAATGCAAATGAGGAGAATGTCAGTAGATGAAAACTCAGCACCGTGATTCCAATTTCCAATGAGCCGTTTTCAATTATTTCCACCGCGCACCTATTGCCCCCGGCAGTTTGCTTTTAACGTCGCAGCAGGGGCGTGGGACGTCAATTTCCTTTTTTACCATGTTTCCAGGTGTCTCTTATCTGTTCTTCCCTCGTGTTCCTGTGATGCTTGTCATTTTTACCACTGTAGTCCCTCCTCCCACTGATTGTCCCCATGGCTTGAAGTTCTTGCTGGCGTCATTTGATGGCACCAGGATGCTGTCGAGAATACGGCGACTCTCTTTGAGCGTTTCTGTAATAAAAGTGCACAAATCATTTCAGCCCTGAGCCCTGTTCCTTTCCTCTTCATACACCTCCAGCTGTGAATTGTACTTTACTGTCATGCTGACTGGCTTTACAAAACCACAGCACTGCACAGAGCAAGAACATACATCAGTGGAACTCAAAAAAAAAGTGTACACTTTACTAGTTACCAACTGAAACCTTTTGTACTGTAGAAGTCAGTAAGAACTTGAACCTACCTACCATTTATATCAGCTGTTCAACCAATTCTAAAGCCAATAATGTCTTTATTCTTAACTCTGTTTCCTTTGAGATTTGCAGCTATAAAATGGCATTCCATAGATTTGTGCACACTGTTGTTAGCAAGCTAACTTTCCTGTTTAACTTCACTGAAATATTATTGGTTAAAAATAGGAGTAAACACCAATAGAGGCCCTTTGGGGCTAACATCATCCTGCCCCATGGACTAAAATCTTATTTGTCCATCATGGACCTATGAATACAGAAACAACCTAAAACTAATATTTTGGATGTAATATCTGCTGGTCTGAGGCGCAAGCATCCAAATCCATGTGGCAGTTTTGATCTCAGCTAAGAAAGGGTATTATTCCAAGAATGCAGATAAGTATTAAAGTTAAGCGTCTTACCCAAAGGCTCATTAGTGACTTTTGGCCAGATTTGAAGCTCAGTTTAGAATCTTAAACCATCATATCTCTGTTACGAGCAATAGATGCAGGTTCCCGGAGACATACCTGAAGACTTTCTACTGTAATTATGTGCCATTCTGACTATACTTCTATATGTGTCTGTGCAGACAGATATAATTATGAGTGAAATAATGGTGCCTTTTAAGAGTTAATGACACTTGCTGCACATTCTCAAAAGCTTTACCGTCAATGCTAAAATCATTAGAGAGGATCTGTGCTGCCCTCAGCCTCTAAATATGTGTTGAACAGGGAAGGAAACTAATGGGGATGGCGTAGTGTGACTGGTCTGATCTGCACAGGGCCACAAATGGAGCTCATTCTTTCCCTCTCTCTGTTCTTTCTTTGCTGCACCTTTATCTTTAGTCTCAATCTAATCACTACATATATGTTTTTTTTCTCTCTCTCCTTCTACCTTATTTTTTCTTCAGTCTCAGTAGACTGTGACTCATTTGTCTGTTCCTTTGGGCAACGTTTTTACTTTCAGACTCGTGGCTTTTTTCATATATAAAGCGAGTACCCGTATTTAATTTTCTCTTCATGCACCACATCTGCCCAGACTACTGCCGCAAGACTTCTAAGTGCCCGATATTACATTTCCGTGTGTGAGAATATCCAGATGGAAACAACAGGAAATGTAAAAAAAAAAATAAAATCCATCTACCCAAATATCAGATTCTCTAATTCAGTTGAATTGGTTTGAAAAAGATGTTGCTACTGAGTGGTGCAGCTGATACCGCAAGGGCAATCCCACAACCATTGGTGGACGGATATAGCTTACGCTGTCTCTATTGTCAATCATAGTAACACTAGCCAATCGCAGGCTTGTGGATGAGGAAGAGGGTAGATAGTGCTTTATTCCAGCTGGTAAATTTTGTATGATAGATAGCAGAGGTCTGACTGGTGGGTGGGAATTTGGAGCTGATTACTTTGGTGCTAGCTGCTAGCCTTAGCTTGTTGTCTCTCAACATGAAATTAACACTAGCCGCTGGCCTCAGATTATTGCCTTTTAATATGTGTAATGCTTTTACGTGTCCGAGCGATCTTGAAATTGACTGCTAAGTCAATTTTTTTCCAAATATTAAACCAATATATAAATATACACTGTATGTACTGTATGTATAGATTTTTTTTTAACTTGACCTCAAGGTGTCCTCATCAACATCAACAGTCATCAAGGACTCAATCAAAAGGTTTGGTGTCACTTTGGCTGTTACCCAGTTTGTCATTGTAAAGCTTTGGTTGTTTGGTCTTTGTTGTTTATTTCTGAATAGCTACATAGAACCACATAGATGTTCCCATCTAGTACAAATCCAAGCACACCCCATAAATCATAATAAAACATGAAGAATTCTCATCCCTCCTGTTCGCTCTCTGCCCTATAGAATTCAGTTCAGTCTCCGTTACCTCAGTGACCTCAGGGTTTCTTTAACAAGAGCCTAGGTACAGTCCAGGAGGAGTATCTCAGACATACTCACACTAACCCTGACTGAAGGTCATTGCTAACATGCTCACAAAATGCTCAATTAAGGCACCCAAGTATCTGATTCACACTATCTACTATCTAACCGCACTCTCAAGCTAATGGCCGCACATTAGCCGGCCCAAATCACTGCTCGCTTGCTCACTTTCATCCACTCTAGATCAATTAGGTGTCGCTTTGGGAGCTGAGGAATTTTTACTACGGTTTCTCCATGTAGAGGCAGTGTACCACAGAAACCGTTAACGCAGAGTCCGGAATGTGTTTATTTTTCATCCCCAGCCCACACCGAATGTTGTGTTTTTGACAGAAACCCTATTCAAACTGCTGCCTTCAGCTGATACACATTCAGAAAGGAAGAATGAAACGCATTTCTTCAGCCTGGTATAAGTGTAGGAGGAAATACCATATTCAGTAGAACGCAACTGATTCTCCGAACAGAAATGAGGCTGAACAGAAAGTTATTCACAAGCTTTTAATGTTTCTTTTTTTTTTAATGATCAAATTGTGGTCAAAAATGGGGGTTTAAATACATGAAGTGTGCAGAAATTTTGCGCTAAATCTTTTAATGGGTTTTTGAATGTCTTGCGGCAGATACAGAACGACTACAAAGAGGTGAAGAATGAAAGAAAAAGTGTCATAGTGAGATAATGAGCCACGAGAATGGAAATCATTCTCCCAAAGGATATTTCATCAAATTTAATGATGATGATGATAATGATGATGATGATGGTTGTGGTGGTGGTGGTGGTGGTGGATAGCACTGACTAACACATGGGGTATCCACTTCAAACTATTTTTTATGAGCACTTTGCTCTACATCACATTTATTTAATTTAGCTCAAATATTTACTCAAATTAACTCAAATACACAGTCTCTCTCTCTCTCTTTCTCTCTCTCTCTCTCTCTCTCTCTCTCTCTTTCTCTCTGTAAGCACATCCTGCTTTGTGTCCATGCTGTCTAGAGGTTACACTTACAAACCCCATGTTTACGATATGCTTAATCGCCATGAAGGGAGGACTATCAAAGCAGCGGCCGGTGTTAATTAAGTTTTTATGCAGTGCAACTGAACCGTGATGAACATGCAGCTGTCCGAGAGCAGCAATTTTTTTTAAATTCTCAGATTGACAACTGTTTGTACTGTTACTGTTCTGGTACTGTTTGCTATTCCTATTGAGATTTAAAGAGTCTATATAGTGACTGGAAGTGACGATAGGTGGAAACATGGCGTGATGAGGAGCATTAACAGCACACAGTTGGGAAAGTTTTTAAATAACTTGAGATGTAGGAAAATGAAGCCTTGTAACCCTTGGATATTTCAGAAGCCAATTTCTGCGTTTCTCACCCCTGCTGAGGCTAATTCGGTTATCGCATTGCTCAGAATTTCTGTCAGAAAACACAACTCTGTGAATACTTTACAGACAGCAGGGCTTCCATACTGCCTTGATCACAAATGCATAGAAACAAGGAACTAGCATGCCAACGAACTGCATATATACATGGCTATGCAAGCTCAAAAAGCAAAATCCACGCCTGATAGTTGAGCTTTAGAATCATCTTTCCGCGTCCAACTAAATAGCCAAAAGGGCTACACTTCTTACTACTGATGGTAGTCCTACTGACTTTGGAATATTAAGTAGGTCAGAAGAAATGATCTCATGCTCATTGTGCAGATGATTCTTTTCTTCATTTTTTATTTGGCATGCAGCTGGTCAGAAACTGTTTAAATTGAGGTCCTGTATTCCTGTAGTATAAAAACCTGTATAATACCTACTGATGGTGGAGGGTGGGGCAAACACATTCTTCCTCCAAAACAAGTGAAGCCTTTATTGAGATCTGCTTTTGCTCTACTTACTGCAGCTTAACACACTCTTCTATCCGCCCACTTCCACATACATGAGTTCACAGATGCCTACAATTGGCTGCTTTCACTGTGATTGACAGGGATAAGAGAGTAATGCAATCCCTTCCACCCAAAGCGACTGGCCAATTTTGTACTTTTGACTCCCAGCCATGGATTGCAAATGTTTTTCTGTTCTGTCTTTCCACACAGAGAATGCATTTTTTTATAATAGCTTTGATCCTCACAGGCTGTGATTTTCAGCATTGTAACAAAATGTAACACTGGCTATCCTTCAGAGACTCCATTTGAGAACCGTGGCTCTATACAGCTCTATATATGGTAGTAGAATGCAGTATGGCTAAGGTCAGGCTTTAGGAATAAGTATCTAATTCTGCATCTATGTAGGAGGCAAAGCCCCAGGTGTTTCTCAGTTAGAAGAACACAGCAGGGCCATGTTTATCGAAGAACTCCATGTGATCGCTGTAGGCCTCCTGCTAGGCTACTTTCTTCAGCAGCTCTCCTTCCAACCAGCATGCAGCACAGCGCAATTGTAGGGCCATGCAGCTACAACTTATACCATTAGCCAGATTGTTGACCATCCTGTTTTAAACACTTTCTCCAATGTGAGGTAGGCACACTTTGTGAAAGTTGCCTTAAAGGTCATTCGAAGACAGAAAGAAAGAAAGGTGTCACTTTCAGGGTTTTAGAAGCACTTGGAATGGATATGTGAGCACACAGAGCTTGAGCTATGGTTATGAATTCCTGCTGTCCATCAAAAATCTGCTAGATTCCTCAGGCTGAGGCATTGTAGCGTGAACTGTGTTTCTGCTCTCATTTCTACCAGTTGTACTGTAATAGCTCGTGCGTCCAGCCCGGATCGAAAACCGTCAAATCAATTCTTGTTGCACAAAGCTGTACCAAAGGGTGTAAAGCACTGTATCATGGGTAAAGTTTTTTCTCTCTTGTCTTTTCACAGCCACTCTTGGCACTCTGGACTTCAGCCTGTTGTACGATCAAGAGAACAACGCCCTGCACTGCACCATCAATAAAGCCAAGGTAAGCAATGCCCTAAACACCTGGGTTTGTATGATGGATGCTCCATCAAATCTATTCCCCAACTCTCATTGCGATTATACTGTATTTCGTGAACATTATTTACATTTTTCAAGTAATATGTTTGACTAAAAAAAAACTAGCGCTATGTGCACGAAGTTGACTTTGGTGATTGGACCACTATTAGTTGATTTTAAAGCCTTTTCAAAAGCACTTATTTACATATACCGTAACAGGACGCGCACTCCTGAATTAATATTATTTCCATCCAGAGTTGGGTTAATTTTTCACCAACATCTTGAATCGATGAGGGTTAAAACTGAACCACTCCATAAAGTCTTCTCCAGCACATCCCAAAGACTTTCAATAGGGTTAAGATCAGGACTCTGGGGTGCCAATACATATGTGAAAATGATTCCTCATTGAACCACTCATTCATTATTTGAGCCCCAATTTTATATCCGTGCCATAACGAAAGAAAAAGTACATTGATGTGATAACCTGCTCATTCAGTACATTTAGCTCATCAGCTGACTTCATTTTATCACCACATTAATGTTGCTGAGCCTCGACCGGACCAAGCCATTACAGTAATCAGGGCTAAAGTGGACTGCATTACTTTTGTGGACAGGCAATACATATTGTCTGTAATGGCATATGGTGGTACATCTATCCACCCATTATCTATACTGCTTATCCATACCGGTCACAAGGGAATGTGGAGCCAATCACAGCTACCTTTGTACGAGAGATGGTGTACCCCCTGATCATTGCAGAGCTCTGGTGATGTACTTCTTTGTAACTATGTCCAACCCTCCTTTACGTTTATTTTCTTGTTGCATGATTATCCATTCCAAATCGCCTGCAAAACACCCACTGACTGTTAGATTTATATTAATATCATGGCTGTAAATCAGGGCTTAGGAGTTTCAGGGAGAAGATGGGAGTTCTTACTCATGATGATAACAATAAATTCAGGCTGAAGCTGTGCAGCACTAAGCTTCCCGTCGGTTTCAAGGTACACTGATTCAAGGGGGTATTTAGTTGTTTGGCTTTGAGAATTTGTTGTCTGTTTGCGTACTCCGTCACCATAGAGTGCTCTGTTGCCATAGTGATAGAGACAAAGTGACAGACGACCAATCATTTTTGACACCAAGGTGAGCTATTTAACTTGGGAGGTTTGTCCAAATGGTTGTCTTGAATGATTCCTTGAACTTTTTTTTCCTTTAGCTTTTTTGGGTTCTTTGCTTTCATCATATTACTAGATATACATACAAACATACATATATTCATACATTCATTTATTTTCTAAGCCGCCTAATCCTATTACGGTCGCGGTGAGGCTGGCGCCTATCTCAGCCGACTCTGGGCGAAGGCCATTGCAGGACCAGTACACACTAAACCACTCAAATTCACACTAAAATCCATACCTAGGGGTGATGTGGAACCACCAAACAGCCCACTGTGCATGACTATGGAAGGAAACCAGAGTACCTGGAGGAAACCCACGCAAGCATGGAAAGAACATGCAAACTCCACACAGGAACACCCCAAGCCTGGGAATCGAACCCTGGACCTTCATGAAGACTAACAATACTGGAAAGAGTGCTCTCTCTCTCTCTCTCTCTCTCTCTCTCTCTCTCCCTCCCTCCCTCTCCCCCTGGACTGAACTGGTATTTATTTCTGTTTGCATGGTAGTGTTGGAGATAATTACTATCAAGTTTTTCTATCTCATCAGTACCAGAGTGTTGGGATTTGCCCAAAACATGACCCCATTCTAGCCTTCACCTCTGTGTAATACCTCTGCATATTCTATTACTCTCTAAATAGTTTGTTGCATAAAAGGCATCACATGAAGAAAGTTCAGAAGCGCCGCTCTGAGGAAATATTGCGCTTCCTGACAACACCTAATCTTAACCGGAACATAATTCTCCGGTGTGATTTATCACGGTTGCTTCTGTCTGTGACTGAGACATTATCTTTTCCCTGTGGCATGCGCTACCGTGGGACGGCTACACTAAATCTCTAGATACAATATAACCAGGGACACAAGCTAACAACCAAAACAACAAGACTATAACCCTTTCCCTGTTTATCGCTCTCCATCCCTGTCAGTTTCTCTAAATTACATTCCCGTTAGAACTCAATTAATCAGTGGCTAGTTTAAATATTTTTTCCTTTCGTATTGTGGCATTTGTGTTTTGTGCGCTTGTTTACTAATTGCACAATTAAAGTGGTTTGCAGTCAAAGCATTAGCAGACAACAAAGGAGATAATCACAAGGTTTGTCTGTTTCCTCTGGAGAAAAGGCCGACCAAGGCTTTCCTCACCTTCCCTGCTCGCTTTTGCTCCCTTCCATCTCTTTTATCTTGTTTTTTCTCCATTAGTTCCTACCCTGTCCCTCTTTCCTTCACACTTTCTCTCCCACTCTCCGGCTATGAAGATTAATAATGCTATTTAAAGCTGATGAGAGGAAACAGCAGGAAAAGGTTTTTTTCCTCGTACAGTAATTAAATTTTACTCTACATGCATTTTATTCTTTTAAAAAATGGCATCATGAATATAAAGATTTACTGCTGAGTTCTAGAATCTGATTGGCTAGATGATGATTAATTTTCTATAACAGCAGCTCTCAGGGATGTTTCAGCTTTATATTAATGCACGCTTTCATTCATGACTCCCTCGGATATTTCCGGCATTTTCGGCTATTCAAATATCGCCTCGAGTATATTAAGCGCCATTTTGGAGTTGAGTTATTTTGAGTTTTTGTACACAACCAAACCAGGATGTAGTGCTTTATAATAACACGTCCTTTAGGCTTCCTGTGTACAAATTGTAAATTTCTGGTTGGGTTACTTGGCAACGAAGGTTCTAGATAGCCACAGTTGGCTCTTCTATAGTATATATAAAGTATACATCAGTAAATTAGCTACAGTGCAAATGGTTGTTTTGAATTTTAAAGTTAGAGTAAATTTAAAGTTTTAAAGTCGAAAGTGGCTTTTTTTATTGTCTATTGCTAATACTGACTTGACTGTGCTGCACTAGCTTGCTAACATTAGCAACATGTGGACGTACTGTATGGCATTAAAGATAATTTATTTATAAATAACAGCAAACCCTCAACGATTGCAGAAACCGACCCGAATAGCCGAGGGAGTCCAACAGCTCCTGCTTCAGATATAAAAGTAGTATCAGCTCCCACTCCCCGAGGTATTATTTCAACAAACCATCTCCGAGGTTTCCAGACTGGCACCTTTTCTGATACTTTATTGCGAATTGATCTTTTTTTTGGAGGAGGAGGAGTCTCCAGTGCTAGTGCTTTGTAATAGTATGAGGCAAAGCAGAAGCTATGTTCCCTCTGAGATGGGTCTTTAGAATGCAGAATGCCGTTCTTGATAGCTTTATGAATGGAAGATATCTGGACTTTATTTACAGCTTTACCTTATCACAATGCAGGTTGTACAGCCTGTCTAAATTCTGACATATTCACCACACTTCAGATGCAAAAGCACTGTTTCAGCCTCTTGTCTGAGATAGAGGGTGCTTCTGGACTGGGAAGATAACTTTTTTCCAAGCAAAGCAAAATATTCAACAATGAGAGGATCTGTTTTCTCTTTGTTTATCTCCCCATAGCAATTAATTATACAGTAATCATGCTGCCATGGTTGAAACCGATAAAGGGCATTTTAATTATTTCCTCTTTAATATTGCTTTATAAAAGTGGTAAAACAGGCTATTTAAGAACCCAGCACTCGTCTCTCAGATTTAAGCTTAATGTACTATATATATATTGGCCAGTCTCTTTGTTCAAGAGAAATTACATATTGGGTTATTTTGTTATCTGAACAGTACAGACTGTGACAAACCCTAAAGCAAACAGACCTATTTAGCATTCTCTGGTGAATTTAGGTCCCGGGTGTATGGTTGATGTGTTGCTCCCAGTGGTAACACTCTTCTCCTAGAGCTACTTCGGCTGCCTAGTTTTCTCATTAATATAACTTGAGTTATATTCTACATTGTGAAAGTACAAGTGCTAGTTTTCCAGGCCTAAATAAAAGTTATAAAAAACAAAGTAGATTTTTTGGTACATCATTGGTTGTGGGGAGGCTGGAGCCTGTCACAGCCGACCCTGGGTGAAGGTGGGAATACCCTGAACAGCTTGCCAGGCCATCACAGGACTGACACACACACAACCATTCACACTCATATATATTCACTTAGGGGCAATTTTGAACAGCCTATTAGCCTAGGAGGAAACTGGGGTACCCAAAGGATACCCATACAAGCAAGGGGAGAACATGCAAATTCCATACAGAAATGCCCTTGCTGAGCCCAGGACCCTCTTGCTCTGAGGTGGACATGCAAACCCCTACACAACCGTGCCGCCCATACAGTCTTTAGATAAACCATATAGTTTCAAATACATCCAGGAGGTTATTAAAGCCTAGAAAAAGTCAAGGAAAGTCATAAAGTAAGCAAAGGCAAAGCTTTGCTGGATGAAGACTGACCTTCCATCTCTTCTGTTCGGAATCGGATCTGGTTCTCAGCCAAACAGCTGGCTTCCCAGCGCCTGCCAAACAGCACAGATAAATCGGGCTTCCCTTCGCAAACCAGCTGTTAATATTTCCTTCGCGGTCCCATAGTAATCCCTGAAGCATGACAAGCTATCGATTTATGATGAAGCCTAATCATTGGAAGCACTCAAATTATGAACTGAGCAAACAATAAAAAACTAAAAGAAGAACCAGGAAACAAGACATGACTTCGCATGGAATTAGTGAGGTTAGAAATGCTGTCCCCTACCAGCTGGTGTCTTTAATGAATAATTGAGGGACTAATCAGGAATCCTTAGTTTGTGAAAATGGCAGTCGTTGCCTACGTGAACTGTACTTAAAATCTGTGGAGTCTTAGGAATCTAGTGATGTGTTTTCGTTAATCAGAAAGCACAGATTTTATAGAGGTCACAGTATCATTAAAGAGTCCACAGGCACTTGAGCTCAGCTTTAATAATAAAATCTACGGAGTTGTTCTATTGGTGTAGTGATTCCAAATTTTCGGGCAGAGATACTTTAAAAAAACATGTTCACCCTAGTGACTACTCAAATCACTAGCTCCTTGGACCAGTCGCAGGGTGTGTATGGGTCATTGTTTCTTTAGAGTCACATCATCCTACATAGTCTTAGTTCCTGTTTGTTACCCTCCAGCACTAAACCAGAAGTCACAAGGCCAGATTTTTACATGTAGCAGGTCATCTATGGTAGTCTGAAAGGCCATAAAGAAAGTGGATGTAAACAAGCCAATCAGATGCTGGCTTTTATGGCATTGCAAGGGATAGGAAAATGGGCTTCCAAAACGCATTTTTATTGGTTAACTATGGGGATTACATACTTTTACTCTTTACAGGGGCGGGATGTATTATGCTTTTATCCATTTTTTTACCCATAAATATTGTTACAGTGTTGAATAGGCATGTTAGATGAGACCTGTTTAAGCTGGCTGTAAACACAAGGCTTTAACACACCATGCTGGGCCTTCTGATTAGCTGGCCTTCCTCTACTGCCCATCTCTGCCCATCTTGGTCTACCTCAGTGCAATGATCATGGAGCTTTCGGTCAACGAATCTGAGTAGAATAGGTACAGACAGCTGAAAGACCATTAATGGGAGGAGGCAGCCAAACAGTCCCTCTAGCACGTGCTCTCAAAATCAGGGTTTCAGGGGGAGGTGGAGAAGTAGCTTCACTCAATAACTGTTGAGTTGTTCAGATGAGGAATTGTACTTTGTTGCTCCACTGGTGTCTGAAAAAAAATGAAGCTCTTAAATGGGTATAATATTTGACCTTTAAATGATTGGTTAGTATTGATACCGGACATGGTGGAGGAATCCATGAGCCTCACAGCGATGACTGGCTGATGATTTTGCGGTATTTTCAGGGTATTTCTGAGATAATAGATTATACATTTAATCATTAAAGGCAGGTTTGATGCATATACAGTTTGAGGAGATTGTTACAGGAGTTACATAAATGCAGATTTGCTACTAGAGAAGAAGAGATGTGCATGAGTCACTCAGTTTACATCATCGTTTATCTTTGTCTTTTGCGTTTTGGAGGATACGGGATCAAAGGTTTTTCGTCAGCACTACTAAGTGTCTTTAGATAGTAAGCCGGTGAGTCAGTGGACCGGAACGGAGAATACTACACTGAGTATTTTTAACATTGCTGAATTATCATAAACAGTACAGTTTACAGCAAGGCTCTGTTGTTCCAGCTCAGTAACTGCAGTTCTGGATACCATACATGTGGAGCCGACTGCACTGAAACAGAAATGGAGAGCTGTATTTGTGAAGCGGATATTGCAGAGCGTTGGTTATCTTCATATTGAGTTGTCATGGTGTGATAAGCGCTTAACTAGAGGCATTTTTAGTCACAGGAAGTACACGAGGATTATAAGGAATTAGCTCTCCGGGCTTACAGATAACGAAGCACTCGCATTAAGAGCGGTGACTGCAATTGTAAAAGGTTCTCATAATACATACTTGATTTCATTGATTCCTGGAGCTGTTATGGCAATTATCTTGTTTATTATCAAAATGTTGCCAACGATTTAAGACAGAAGTGAAATGATATGCATTTTCTAAAAATATGTTGGAAAAGTTATTTTAAATAGAAACTAATCTTAATCCAAATAAAGCCAAAGTTGCTATAACTAATTTACCTTGATGTTTTCTTTAGAGTTTGGTTAGGATGTACAAAGGACACAATATCGCCCACCCGCACCCCTTCCCTATCAGGCGACCACTACCCATTTATTTTGATTTACTATTAACTTTACCACTGATGCATGTTCGCATTTGAGCAGGATACATAACTATATAATAAAGTTTATTTACTCTTATTCACTCACTCATTTGCTTACTCCAACTGGGGTCAACACTGGGTGAAGAAGGTGTGGCATAGTGGTTAGCACGTCCACCTCATAGCAAGAAAGCCCTGGGTTCGAATCCCAGGCTCAGACGTTTCTGTGTGGAGTTTGCATGTTTTCCCCGTGCTTGCGTGGGTTCCCTCCAGGTATGCCGGTTTCCTCCAACATTCCAAAGACATGTGCATGAGGCTAATTGGCTGTTCCAAATTGACTGTAATAGGATTAAGTGGTTCAGCAAATGAGTGAGTGAGTAAATGAGTTTCATTTAATTCTGTTTAAATATTACAGTGATCCTCCTCCTCCAGTGCAAGTAAGAAGTACCTGGCCCTAGTCATGTGATCATTTATACTACTCACTTGAAAATGTTTATACGAAATGAAGACAGTTTAAAGTGGGTGTATGGGAAAATCTGAATGTGCATTTAAATGCCAAAACAATAAAGCAGAGGTGAGAGTGACAACGGAAAACACCCTGAGACTTGATTTGGAAGAAACCATTGAACTTAAGGCTCCTTCGAATAAAACTACTTACATTTTGTGCTATTGGAAGAAATATTTCCCACATCATACCACTTAGTATTCAGCTGGCACATAATGTACACCCAAGGGTTTACTTGTTCAAGCCTCAGTTGATGCATACAGACATCCGCAACTGGCAGCCACGTGAGCTAATTGGCCGAGCTGTCATGGAGGGCGGGACGGCATACAATTTCATCCCTGTCATTCACACGCCAGTCATGGGAGTCTGTGAGCTCATGCATAGTGTGTATGACACTGCCCCTGAATATGCATTCCCAAGCAGTTACAAAAAAAAAAATGCAGTTTGCTGGCATCTTGTGAAGGAAGCACGTTCTTACCTTCACCCGCACTGGTTGGTAGCTGTCATGCTGACAGGTGGGAATTGACTATGACTAAATTTGGGAGAAAAATCCAGGGAAATCCAAAAAATAAAAAAATAGAAGCTATGCGTAAAGCCCTGCGGTCTCAGGCTGGTAGCGCCACTCGATGTGACATCATTAAAAAGTGTATTGGTCAATCAGTGATGGGATATTGCTCAATCGTTTAATCTAACTACTAGGCTCGCAGGGAGGCTGGAGCCTATCTCAGCTGATGAAGGCGGGGTTCACCTTGAACAGCCTGCCAGACCATCGCAAGGCACTACACACACAGAGGTGGCATAGTGGTTAGCACATCTGCCTTACAGCAAGACGGTCCTGGGTTTGTGTAACGGGCTTGAGTGTTTCTTTGTGGAGTTGTGCATGTTCTTGCCGTGCTTGTGTGGGTTTCCTCCAAGCACTCCGGTTTCCTCCCACAGTACAAAGACATGCACATTAGGCTAATTGGCTGTTCCAAATTAACCCTAGGTGTGAGTGTAAGTATGAATGGACAAATAAAACCCGGAAAAATACGAAACTGAGAATCACGTGCACGGCACATGGGAGCTGAACTAACGTGACAGAGACATGCATGTCATTCTGACACATCTGTCACTACATGACCATGATTTATTTTCAGTTCCACACATGGTACTCACTAAATGTACTAAAAAAAAAAAACATTCCCAAGGACGGTGTTGGGGTAAAAATCAGGCAACATGACTGAGAATGGCAGATCTTATTAACTTCATTTCTGAACACTACACCATTTCAGAACATGCGGTAGGATGGTGTGATTCCATTACCAGCCAAAAGTTGTTGCTTATTTTCCAATAACGCCTCATTGTGAAGTGTTTTATTCCCAAACCAGTGCCCAGAAGGGCTGATATAAACCAATATCTATCTAGTTTCTCAGTATTTACAACATTGAACACCTTATATATAAACACCATATATCACTTTTGTCTAAATCAAATTAAAGGGGATACGGCGCATACAAGTCAAATATAAGTTGCAGCCAGTCTGACCAATTAGATTTGAGAATTTTATCATATTGTATAATTAACAGTTATTCACCAAAGGCAATATGCTACATGGGAAAGTATGTAAAATGTGACAATCAGACACTTCACTGGGGCATCTTTTGAAACTCAAAGTTTGAAAGTGAGTTTTTTTTACCTTGAAAAACAAAAGCCACATTGCATAGCTTTCTTCATAATTTTTTTTTGGACGTAATTTTTTTCAATTTCTAGGATTTCAGAGTCAGCAACCCTGGCAAACTGCAATTTTTTCCGTTGTTTTGATACAAGCGGTCTTTAGAGTTTGCAAGAAGGTTAATAAGCAATTATTGAATGACGCAAAGTATGATGTAAATAATTATTTGTTCAAGGGATCGTTATCTGCCGCGACTGAATAATATTCAGTTATACAAAAGCCAAATTCCATAATTGTTTTTTAAAAATGTTATTATTCATTCAAAACATTTTCTAAGTAGACGGTTATGTTACTATGTAGCGCATACCAGTCATGAAATAATCCTTCAACTTATGATGGCAACAGTGCAATAATTTAATTATCCCATGGCAGTGATGCATACCAAGAATTATTCGATGGCTTTTCACCAGTCAGAAACGAGAAAATCTCTTGAATGCATAATAGTGTCTATTATTATATCCACACCCACTGGATATGAGCAATTGTGCACTCTGACTGGCTTCTCGTCTACTCAGATATCAGCCCATATACCCTGAGTACAAAAATACAAAATGTCGGAGCAATTTGCCAAACCAACAAAAGACAAAATCAATTCTATACTTTATTTTTTTCCCCAAAAAATATTTTAAAAAGTGACTCAATTTGAAATAAAAGTATTTAATGGTAAGAAGTTTTTTCTGAAGTAAACCAATCAGATCGCCCCATTCCTGTGTATTTTGCACTAATTAGCTGTAGCGCAGTCTCTGATTGTCCATTGTGAAATTTTTTCCACCCATAGAATATTAAATCTTGCTTGAACCTTTTTGTATAGTATGCATAAAAAGTTCAATTTGGAGCATGTCATTTAAGCACTTCGTTAACAAAGCATTTAACTTTGCTCAGTGGATACTTAATTGAACCTCCAGGCATTGAATTAATATGTTAGTTTTTTAATGAATTGATATTAATTCCCATTATTTGTTTTGCCCGTGGCATCATCAGCCTGTTAGTTCATATGTAATATTAAAAATGTGTCACCCAAAAAAAAGAGAGAGAGAGAAAATGAAAAAATTTAATCTGACTGACATTCGGTCTTGGGGTATTTCCTCACAGGAGCATTTCCTTTTTAATATATGCAAAGCGTTGTTCAGAATAGGAATGCGATCGGCTTGTTTTCATTTACACGTATGAATAGTGTATAAGCAGCAATCAGCAAGCGTTTCATGTACAACAAAGCAACGTCCGAATCAAGGTGAATGAATATTGGGCAGGTGAGGGTGTGAACGCAGGGGAGGGGGGAGGGGGGAGGGGTTAATAATTAGTACATTCATTTATTAAGGTGTTGAGTAGATTTTTTTTAAAACAGGAAGTGTTGGATTTTGTGCCTTCTATTTACACCCAGTCACTTCCTGGTGGCAGAATTGTGGCTTTAACACAAAACGCCATTGTAGAGACGGTGAATTCATTCGCACGAGAACGAAGACGCTCTGAAAATGTTTAAACATATGTTAGGTTTCTGTAGTGTAGTGGTTATCATGTTCGCCTAACATGTGAAAGGTCCCGGGTTCAAAACCGGGCAGAAACAAGTTTAATTTTGGAGGCAGTCATGGCCTAATGATTAGAGAAGCGGGTTTGGGACTTAAAGGTCAATGGTTCGATTGCCGAACCAGCAGGAAAAGGTGTGGTGGTGGTGGGGGAGTGAGTTATACCTTACCTTCCTCTACCTTCATGGCTGAAGTGCCCTTGAGCAAGGCACCTAACCCCCAACTGCTCTTCGGGCACTCCAGAGTGTGGCAGCCCACAGCTCCGAGTGCTCACTGTTTATGTGTGTGTATGCTTACTTTGGATGGGTTAAATGCAGAGGCAATAATTTCCCTTGCGGGATTAATACAGTATAGCAAAATTAATTAATGAAAATAAAAAGTATGAGAATAAGCTGCAAAGTGCAAGTGCACTCAGCGCCAACGGCAGGATATATTCTTCCTGCCATATTCTTCATTTATTGGGATGCCTGTGTGGGCATGTGAGCATGTACGAGACAACAAGTTTGAGCACCAGAGCTCTGCTACAATGGCTTTTTTTAGGATATATTTTGCATGAAAACAAAGAAAAATCAACAATTAACCCCATTTCATGCAGCATTTAACACTCTCCTGTTTAAATTACCATCCACTTTGTTTCTTTTGCCTTGCTTTTCGAGTTTGCATGCATTTGTCTCAATGTTTGTCTCAATTTCTGTTTTCTTCTCTTCTACTTTTTTTTGCCTGCATGTTCTCTCCCTCTCTCTCTCTCTGTCTCTCTTTCTTTCTCACACACACACACACATTTTATGCATGACTGATTTGGGAATGCGATGGACTCCAGCTCCCTCTACCCAAGTACAGAAAGGTAAGTTCAGCACTGTGTATCACTATTTCCTCCTCCTTTATTTCCATAGCAACCCATCAGCTTCATCCCTCCAACCTCCTTTGCAATACTAAAACCCGCTGCACATTGAACCCATGGTATCCCACCTGAACCGTATCTCGTTCACAATACCGATCTGCCTTTCATTAGAACTACCGGTTAATAATTAAACTCGTTTTTGGTTGGATTACTAATGAACAGACAATATTTTATGGATGACTTTTTTTTAAATGTGCAGTCCAGCACATTCTTTCCTGATTGGTCAGATTTTCCTGTGAGTTGCAGCTGACTCCAAGAGGCCTTGGATATATTCATATATATTCATGGACTCTTGAGGAATGCTGGGTATTCATAACACTATGCACAAGCCTTCTGAATTCAAGTTTGAACTCGGCGGCACGGTGGCATAGTGTTTAGCATGTCTGCCTCACCGCATAAGGGTCCTGGGTTCAAGTCCCGGGACTGGGCATTACTGTGCGGAGACTGCATGTTTTTCCGTGCTTACATGGGTTTCCTCCGGGTACTCCGGTTTCCTCCCACAGTCCAAAGACATCCACACTAGTCTAACTGGCTGTTCCAGGTTGCTCCTATGTGTGAGTGTAAGTGTGAATGGTTGTGTTTGTGTTGTCCCTGCAATGGTTCAGCTGCCTGAGATAGGCTCCAACCCTTGTAGAATTAAGCAGTTTGGCAAATGAGTGAGTTTGAGAGCGAGAACTTGGAGGTTATACACCACCTTGCGTCTGGCCCATTTAGCAATATGACTCATCACACCAAATGACACTATTAGCCGCCTAGAATATGGCTTGACAACTCCTGCTTCTAATTTAATTCCAATATTTCTGACACTGGGCAGTGTGGGGCAGAGGGTAGCTTTGCTGTCTTACAGCCCCAGAGGTCGGATTGCACTCTGTAAGGGTTTCCTCTGGGTTTTCTCATTAAAAATGCTCACCAGAAAGTGGATTATCAAGGCTAAGTTGCCTGATGTGTCACTGTGTTCATATGCATGGTTCCCTGATTCTCTGCCATCATCTGGGCTGCCCCCTGGACGGGCTTTCCAGGATAGGCTCCAGCCCCGGTGTGACCCTTACCAGAATACACTGGTTACTGAAAATGGATGAATGTTAATGTATTCATTAGGTCGATGTTCCTCAGGGTTGGATGATTAAAATGGACCTGTCTAGGTGGCATCAGATACTTTAGTCTCATTTAATTATCCTCCTTGTTATTAAAGACACAATGATCTGTGATTTAGAAATGTCAGTAAATGTAAATGATCTGGTCTTGGGCAAGATTTTCAATGTATTCTTTCAACGAAGCTCAGTTATTTGACTGATCGCCCGAGCTTTCCGTCATCTTCAGGAAGCGTACCCTTCTCTGCTCAGAGGGGTAATTTTTCATGACCAACATTAGCACTCTGTGACCCTGCATGACAACGAACCTGACATTTTGTCAATATACAGCACCGTTCTCGAATACTCGCTTGTGTTTCTGTCCGAATGGGGCAGTATGTGTTTGTTCTATAATGCTTCGATGGACCAGGGCGGATTTATTAATATACTTGGCCTTTCTTCTTTGCATATATTTACGTCAAGCGATTTGAGATGCTTCCACCGTTCATCATCTGGTGCTGGCAGCCAGCAGTAGGCCATCGCTGAATGAGTATAATCATCAATCAGGATGCAGGATGTGGAGGAGTATGGTTCTCCTGCCTCGTGCTACTTTAACTCCATGTCACGTCCTTCAGCGCTCATTACTGATGTGTTCCTTCCACTCTCCTCACCTCTCTTCCCTAGATTTGCCCTGTCACTTACCTCCTCATTTACTACAGCGGTGCATATGCAATGTGACGATTGCTTCCTTCCAACCCAGTCACTGAATACTTTCTTATCCTTTAAATAGTTGCCTGTGTTTGCTAGCGTTTAGTGTCCACTGATTCTTGCCAAGCTTATTATACTTGAGCCCTGCCTCTTTCATTTGCAAGTGATGAGAACAGATTATATGCCAAGCTTTCCCCTAGCACCCGCTGTGCGTCTAGGTTTTTACATGAAAGAAGATGATTTAGGACACAAAGGGACTCCAACTACAGCTTTTTTTTTTTTTTTTTTTTGAGCGAATGTGGTCCAGCAGTGGTGATTAAAGCACCATGAATGAGGCGACACATGAAGCATTGATGCATGGCATCCATCTGCAGTCCACACTGGTCATTTCTTCTGCTCTCCCAGCAATTATGATCAACTGCCTATTCAGTAGCAAAGCGACAATCACAGAGCCCTGGAAGCCACTTCATTTCGATGCTGCAGTCTAAAATGAATTTCTTCTCGAGTAGGTGCCAACCTCAACCACAGGAAAGTCTAGTTATGCCATTCCCTCAAGGTGAGATTTGTTGGTGTCACTCCCCCCAATCAGATCAGGGAGATATTCCAGCCACGCAAAGATGCCTTGGAGAATGCAAAGGTGTAATTTGACAAAATTGATATGCCTCCTGGAACAGTATGCCAGAAATGAGGTTTGCTCCAATTTTGAGTGGAAGCAACATGTCAAAATATGCAAAGTTCTTACTCTTGGGTAAGATGGTAAAGTTCTAGTCTCTAAAAGCTCTACTTAACTTTTTGTGGCCCAAAAATAAACCAATAAGTAAATCTCATAGACTTAAACAGGATTTAAACCCATTCAGTTAATTCAACAAGATAATACTTGTATAGGATGTGTATATATATATATACAGTGTACATATGTAATCATTCATTTGCTGAACCACTTAATCCTATTAGGGTTGAGGGAAGGTTGGAGCCTATCTCAGCTGACACCAGGTGAAGGCAGTATGCACCCAGAACAGCTCGAAAGACCATTGCAGGGCCAACACACACAACCATTCATATTCACATACACACCTAGGGGCAATTTGGAACATCCAATTAGTCTAACGTGCATGTATTTGGATTATGGGAGGAAACCGGAGTGCCCAGATGAAACTCATGCCAGCATGGAGACAACATGTAAACTCCAAACAGAAACGTCCTAGAATGGGACTTGAACCCAGGACCTGCTGAGAGAGAGAGAGATATGACCCATCACCAAAAAATTAGTCTTACTGCACCAAACAGAATTTCAAGTTATTTACATGTATAAATAGAGGGCACTCTCAGCTTTTAAATGACCGAAAATGTTCAAAAATGGATTAAATATTTTGACAGTTTGACCAAAAATTGTTCCAAGTTGAACAAATGTATTCAGAAGACTTTCCAAGAAATTTCAGTTTACTCGAACAGTCAGTTTGGTGTATTTAGACAAAATTTGTGGTAATGTGCCATGTATACAGTATATATATTCATTCATTTATTCATTCATTTCATAAGCCACTTAATCCTAATTAGGGTCATGGGGAGGCTGGCGCCCATCTCAGCCATCTCTGGGCAAGGGTGGGGTACACCCTAAACAGCTCGCCAGGCCATCACAGGGCCGACCCACACACAACCATTCACACTCAATCTCACACTTAGGGCCGATTTGGAGCAGCCAGTTAGCCTAGTGTGCATGTTTTTTGACTGTGGGAGGAAACTGGAGTACCCAGAGGAAACCCAAGCAAGCACGGGGACAACATGCAAATTCCGCACAGAAACACCCGAGCCCAGGAATCGAACCCAGCTCTTCTTGCTGTGAGGCAAACGTGCTAACCACTGTGCCACCATGCCGCCCTAGTATATTTATAAAAAATAAATAAAAATCCCAGACATTATGATTATACCTCATGAGCTCTACTTTCAGAACCATGGAATTAGTCCATCTGACCGTCCAGATAAAGTAGCATTTAGTGTATGATTCAGTGGGAATTTGCACTGTTGCCTCCAGTTAGATGTTTAAATACACAGAAATGGTAACATAGGAACAGATTTAGATTTGATCATCAGTTAGCATAGGCATGATCTTGAAACTGGATTAATGAACTAATGTGGAATGTAGAGTCCACAAGAGTTCAGGATTGGGAAGAACAAAAACAGATAGAAGTGGCCACCACTAACACGGGGGTATTTTGAAGTTTTTCATGCTGGCATGGGGCAGAGTATGATTTACACCTCTGGGACCCAGAAGTAGGCATTTTGTCTCAAGACACTTGTCAGGAAATTGAGCCCAGGATCAATTTGTGCCCAAGATAAATTCTATGCTGAACATGCCCACATGAAATGTGTAGTCCTAAAAAGATACCTGAAAGGATAAGACATTGTTTTTGTTTAATTATTTTAATTTGACTAAGGAAATTGGGATTTGAGAATGAGGGTTCATGGTGGCGTGGACATCATAGATGACATACCAAATTGTCAGGCAATTTTGCAAGTTTTTAGTTGGGCAGATTTCCAAGTAATTCCGTTGTGTAGGAACCATCCATGGTCTCATCTGACCAAGTTAAAAAGATAACGTTGATGCACTAGAAAGGCTACAAGACCAAGTAAGTTTGACATCCTGAGAAGGATCTTGGTTAATGAGGTTTTTTTGCATGGGCAACCCTTAAGAGAACTATACTTATCAGTGCTGGAGGTCATAATTATAGATCACATGATGAAATAGCAGTTGAAATAGCCCCTTAGGTAGAACCTGTGTTCGATAATTAGTTTATTAGCTACTGGGATGACTTCCAAGCCTTAGTTCCTGGGAAGATTAGTCACAAAGTCTGTTTCAGTGGGAAGCCAAAGCCACTGTGAGACTGGTGGGGTGACTTGGCTTGGACCGAGATTATTGAGGAACTAATAAAATCAGCAAGCTTATGTTACAGCAAAGAAAGATTCCTTCAGATGTCAGAATGGCCATAAATTAGTTGCCAGTGTTCTGTATGAATCAGACATTACAAAGGCATCTTGAGGCAAGCATGCTGGCGGTGTGGAATTTGCCGAGAGGGCTTACTGAATTGGGTTTATTATGTTCCACTTGATGGAAGACATTGATTGGATATTTCTGTGGTCAGCTCAGTTCTAGTTTTGGACAAAGAATCTACTTTCATATTCTTGGAATTGGGTCAGCAAGACAGTAAACTACAAACATGGCTAGAATAAAGGCCTAGAGCTCTGAAAAGAATGAGTCTTTTTGCTGACTTGATGTATTCCCCAGTAGGTTCCAGTGGCCCATGTGCCACCATTCTGTGGTCAGATTGATGGTTGTCAAGTCTTGGTTGTCGAAATCACAGTCGCATTCCCTGCAACCTACAAAAAAAATGTAAGGCCCAGGTGACTTTTGCATTCACCATCATTCACCATCTCAAGGTTAACTTTAAAAGGAGAGTGTTGGTGAACAGGGGGATCAGGTAACTGAATGCCCTCTTATGTGCCAATTTCAAGGTAGTCTCCAAAGGGAAGAGTTTAATAGAAATGTAGCTGAAGCCACTAAAGAACTATAGTTTCTTATGAATCTTCTTTGATTGTAAAGAGAATACTTTCTCCTAACTGGAGAATACATCAAGTCTTCTTTGATTGTATAAAATATATTTTAGAGTTTACCTTTTGATTTTGTGAAAACTGAATATTAAGAGAAAAAGAAGCCATTGCATTGCCATTCAACAAAGAAATTTCCACGATCTTGGTTTTAGATACCCCCTACCCCTGCTCAGAGATCACCTCCTCATCAGGCCGTAGGATAACACAGCACACAGGTTTGCGGTCATCAGTGTTCTCCTAATTTTGGCAAAACTTCATGAGTTTTATATACAGCAATTCAAGTAAACCAATGCAGGAGTGGTCAGTTCAAAGGAAGCGCTACATAGTTTACACAGGATAGGTTAGTTAGATTGCGGTTTTCAGAAGAGGCATAATTCGAAATAAAAGAAAACAAAGAGTGTTCGCCCACTTTAATCCTGTGAATTAGCCGAGTGGCGCAGAATTCCATTAACTTGAATGAAAGACATGACTTTTAGAATCGGAAAACTCTAGATCACTGTAACAGAAATGTGACTCTTTACACATTTGCCAAAGTACAGAGATATACCTTCACTGATGAAGGCATGGAAGTTGTCCATATGATAGCACCTCAGATTTGTATTGTCTACTTCTCACTGTTGGGAAAGGTTCTTGCCCACTCAGATCAGTTTTAGATTATGTGTGGATCACACTTAGTCAAAAACTGAGATTGCACAATTGTACAGTCCAGACGTCTTTTTTTTACACAAATATGAAATATATACTGTATATATATATATATATATATATATATATATATATTATATATAGTGGAGGGCCATTTGTGAGTCAAATTATTTAACAGTATCACCTCTGCCAAAGAGGATGTTTTTTTGTTTGTTTGTGTTTTTTTTGTCTGTCTGCCTGTTAGAAATTTCCTGTCCACAGTTTTTGTTGGCTTGATCTTAAATTTTTATCATGGGTCAGTGATCACCCAAGGATGTCTTCATTAAGTTTTGGTAAGAATCCACTCATTGATGACGTCATTAAAAAACAATGAGAAAAATTTTTTTGAAAAATTCTTTCTCATTTTTTATAATGGCTGGAAATTTAAAGTACTTGTATTTCTGTCAAAACAAATCTGATTTGAATGAAATTTGCTATGCACAGTACATTCAGAATCTGAAGCTTTAATGTCCGACCAAGTTTCATTCGGATCTGACCTGTATTGTGCATTCGGCAGCAATTTAAGTTTAAGATGGGAAATCCTATTTTTTTGGAAGTATAGTACTGAATTTGTACTTCTTGGCAGAGGTTTGCACTCTTTGTGGCTTATTGATAAAACGGGGGAATAGACCTCGAGTTCCTAATGAACAACCAAGGAAAAGCTCCTGGATATGAAACCTTGAGTGGATCCAGACAAAGGTTTGTTCCTAGAGACTCGCACATATAGTAGAAGTATTCTTTTGCGGTCGAGCGGACCTCAAGGGATGCACCTTCAAAGTGAAAGACGATCTGTAGTCCATGCACACACACAAGCACTCACACACGAAGACATTTGAAAGACGCCTTTTAGGTCCAACAAGTTGGTGTATTCCTGTCAATGCAAAGACAAACAAGAATACCCTTCACGTTGCTGAGGGACAAATGACTGTAAGCAGCTGAGAAGAAAAGGAAAATCAAAGAAAAGTGGGGAAAAAATGACATTAAACTTTATTACCCTTGCAGCAGAAGCACGAATTGCCCCTCTGGGACCATCTTTACTTGCTAAAGCACAAAACAGTTATTAGCTTTGTTGTTTTGTCAGCCTGTGGGAGTAAACTAGGTAGGAAAGATTGACGTACTATGCTGCGCACTTACATCCTGCTTGACTGCCATGCAAATGACTAAAAGACAACCTGAATTCTTTGCTTGTTTAATAATTTCTCATTATACAGCTGATGAGACACAGGTGTAACAGTAGGTGCCTGTAAGAAATAAAATACAAGCCTCAAAACATAAAAACAAAGAGTTAATTTAGCACAGGATATGCACTAAATATAACCAGATCATTTTATAATAATGCTAGCAACTCTGCTTTATCATGACAAACTTCCCACACAGCAGAGCTTGCAAAATAAATAGATAAATAAATAAATTGAAGAGATTAATTAGTTTGCCATGATGCTCAACCATGCCAAGAGTTGTGGTTAAATATAAATTCGTTTGATAAATGAAATTTGTCCTACAAATGTATTGTGTGGAAGTTCCAGCTTAAAATGTATTATTTCTCTGTAATTTTATTGCACGACCTCTGTTTGACCTTGAAAAGTTTTGTGGTCAGATTTCTCTTGGACTTCTGCAACTCTGTTATCTTTCTTTGAAGCCTGTTGATGCCTCATTTAAAGATTTTTTTTAGTTTTGGCCAATATCTCAGGCAGTGATTGGATGCTAAAGCACAGGGATGAAAGGGATGATAAATCTTTGATTTGTATCGTGAACGTGCAACTATGCTTTATGAGGCATACGCCGTCTGCATCAAACATCTCCACAATGTCAAGCTAGGCTGTCAGCATATCGCTTGCCCTTGAACAAATGGGATGGCAGAGAGCGTAGCAGGAAATATTTAATTTACAAGTTATTAATATTTTATTTCTCCTTGCTAAGTTGATACCTATGCTTTGTTTCAAGCAGAATATGTTTGTCTATACATAGCGCACAACTTAGCTTTGATACGTGACAGCTGGGGTGCTTTGATTGACCAAACCCAAATGCATGCTTTAGAAAGCAGGTTTCATGTCAGCAGTGGACGCTAATACTCGGAAGCTGTTTCCAATGGATTTCCTCATAATAGAAAGAAATGTCTCAAATAGCTCTGAGAGAGGCCCGCTAAGCTTTTTTGACATGCTAACACTTTCTCTTGATTGGAAAGCTTTTTAATCCTTACTAAAAACAAATGTTTCAAGTACTAGCCAAACCATACCATCTAGTCATTTCCTTCATTCCTTCTTTTTTTTACAAAGATCCCGGTAGCGACACTTCAGTGGACTCAAACGCTTAGTGGATGAGAAAGCAGATTCAAATAATCACTCTTTATACCCGTGATAAGCAGAAAAGTATCTCAGAATGCTAACTATAGCCTTAGATTCATGTTCTTGATGGTAAAGCATGGACCCTGATGTGCTCTGTTTCTCTTTTAACTTATCTGCCTCGATGTTTGGTATGTTGTACATTCTGAGATACTGTTCTGAGTTGCTTTTCTACTCAGCACAGCTGTAATGAGTGGTTATTTGAGTTACCTAGCTTTCCTGTCAGCTCAAACCAGTCTAGTGATTCTTCTTTGGCCTTTGCTAATGTACAAACTTGCAGAGCAGCTGATCATTTGGGACTTTTTTTTGTTTGTTTTTATTTATTATATTTATTTATTTATTTGTTTTTGATGAGAAGGTAATAGACTTATATGAATTACATTACCACCAAATGACTGGGTGATTGGATTGTTCCTCTACTAAGTATTGTCACTTAGTACACAGTGCATTTAATTGCAGAAAACTACAAAAACCAATTGTAACCATGCATCTTGGTATGCTCTCTACCAGTCTTTCACGTTTCTTTTGCATGACTTTATGCCACTCCTAGAACAAAAATCCAATTTGTTGGAGTGCAAGCTGCTTCTCTGAAGTCATCTGAAGTTCAAACATTATCATTGTGCTGTTTAAATTTGAATATGATCTTGATTTGGGCGGCACGGCGGCATACTGGTTAACACTACCGCCTTACAGCAAGAAGGTCCTGGGTTAGAGCCCCATACCTAGTGAGGGTGTTTGTGTGTTGTTTGGATGTTCTCATTGTGTTTGTTTGAGTTTCCTCTGGGTGCTCCAGTTTCCTCCTGCAGTCCAAAGACATGCACATGAAGCTAAATGGATATTCTCAATTGCCCCAGGTGTGAATGTGAGTCGGACTGATTGTGTTTGTGTTGTCCTGTATTGGTTTTTACCCCTCCCTCACCTGGAGTCGGCTGGGATGATCTCTAGCCTCTCCACGACCCAATGAATGAAATGATTTTGATTTCTATTATTATTTTCTACAATTAAATGCTCTAATTGGGAATATTTTATGTGGAATTTGGGGGAATGTTGGCAGTAGTTTATGTAAAAAAAAAAAGTGTTTAATTGAACATCAAACAGGCAACCCACAGACGTATTTAGAAGTAGAAAATATTGCATAACACCTTTGTTTTCTGTGTTATTCCCATCTTGACACTCCCACACTTAGCCTTTAAATGTAGCCTTGTCAAGGAATTACACATCCCTAATGTACTAATCAGCTGAAGATGAACTTCACAGCTCTCGCCGTGGCGCGAAACCTTTCCGTCCCTATTAAGGTCGTGTCAAAGCAGATTTCTGCCTTCAGAGAATTTTTTTTTACATTATGAATAATTGTCAAATTTTAACGAAACCCAGCAATTAAAGGGATCTTAATATTATTTCATGGATTAAAGGAAGGTTCTCTCTCTCTCTCTCTCTCTCTCTCTCTCTCTCTCTCTCTCTCTCTCTCTCTCTCTCTCTCTGATTTCATTTGCTATTTCACAGGGACTCAAACCCATGGATCACAATGGGCTGTCAGATCCCTATGTTAAGCTGCACCTGCTACCTGGAGCCAGCAAAGTATGTATTTGAATGCTGTACATACATTTTACATGTTTACAATGTGCTACATTAAATAACAAGATAGATAATGAATGTAATTCATTTCTCATGTCTCATGTATGTGGTCTCTTATGGTAAATTTGTATATTTGGAACCAGGCTTTGTATATTTTTTTAACATTTCGCAATAGGGCAAGGAGGTGGAAATCAACCACAATGCACCAGAAGGAAAAAATACAGAGCTCAAAAATAATTGTGGAACAGGCCACAAGGGGGCAGTGTAATTCTATATCGTCTGCCAATAAAGCCTGTATTAAATCATTTAGAGATTGGTGTCCTTGGTGGAGGTCTGCACTCCCTAAGTGCATTTCTAGCTTTCTTTAGATATACTACTTACATTGTGTCTATGACATGCTAAATGATAACTTGGTGCTTGTTCGTTGTTGTGTTGCCGTATTATTGCGTGTTCCTGAATATGAAAAGCTTATCTGTGTATGTTAATGAGTCTGACTAGCATGAATAGATCAGTCATAAGAGAGAGTATCTTGGGCAATGTGTATAAAGCAGCAGGCGGTGCAATTCTTTAGTACAATAGTAGTTGATTCGTCATTGTAAAAAAGTGAAGCCTGATTTCTGCTTCTCTGCAATGTACAGTATAACTAAGTTTATATAACGTCTTTGAGGAGCATTACATAACATTTTAAAAGCAAACGCGTTACCCACCCCTGGGTAGCAATCTATGTATGACTTTATTTATTTGAAAGGAAAAAAAAAGTCTTGACTATAAAAGACTTTACCAGCAAGTGTAAATATACTTCACTGAAATGACGTGGAAATGTACGTGTTATGTATCTAACTGCAATGATCTCAGTGCATAAGAAGCCAGTTTAACAAATATGCCTAAAAATGTTTAAAACTTTGCTAGACAAGCAGATTCCACTTTTCTCAAAAGTGTTTTCTCAAAAATTTCTGAAATGTCATCTTCTTAAGGCCAATAAGCTCCGGACCAAGACCCTGCGTAACACCCTCAACCCCGTGTGGAGCGAGACGCTGACCTACTACGGCATCACCGATGAGGACATGGTCCGCAAAACACTCAGGTACCCTCTTACTCCTGGATTAACCACCATGGTCTGCGTGCCGCGTTTCCAATTCTGTGTATAAAATGCTGATATTTATTTACTTGAAAGCCCAAAATCGTTTTAATCTCCAGTTTTGTTGTCTGCTAAGTGCTTTAATTCCAGCCGCAGATCAGCGCAAAGAAGGGATTTTACCCGTACAACGAGGCAACTAGGTTAATCTTCTTATAACGCAGGAGATTGTGTGCATAACACACCCATTACCATTAATACATAAACGAGGATGCTAATGCTGTCCTGCTACATTACCTCCGTCACCAATTTGGTCTGAATTCGAATCCAAGTGCTAAGAAAAATGGACAAAAAGTGGCATGTCCAAAAAATAATTCATCCCCTTCTCAATAATTAATAAAAAAGCCTTTATTGGCTATTACAGCAATCAGACGCTTCCTATAATTGCTGACCAGCTTTATGCATGTCTCCACTGGTATTTTTGCCCCTTCATCTGTAACGATGAGCTCCAACTCTTTCAGGTTGGAGGGTCTCTTTGCCATCACCCTGATCTTTAGCTCCCTCCACAGACTCTCAGCTGGATTCAAGGCAGGACTTTGGCTGGCCACTGCAAAACGTTAATGTATGAATAATTTTGGACATGCCACATTTGAGTCACATCACAGCTGAGGGCTTGACTATATATATATATGTATGTGTGTGTGTGTGTAAGTAAGTGTGTGGCTAGCATGTCCGCCTCACAGCAAGAAGGTCATGGGTTCAAGTCCCAGCCCTGGGCAAGGGCATTTCTGTGTAGAGTTTGCATGTTCTCCCCATGCTTGCGTGGGTGGCCTACAGGTGCTTCGGTTTCCTCCCACAGTCCAAAGAAATGCACATTAGGCTAATTGGCTGTTTTAAATTGACCCTAGGTACGAGTGTATGTGTGAAAGGTTGTGTGAGTGTTGTCTTGCAATGGTCTGGCGAGCTGTTCAGGGTGAACTCTGCCTTCACCCAGAGACTCTGTATGTATAAATATATATACACACATAAAAATAGACATATATTAATATGAATTTAACACTACTGAACAAGCAGTCATGTGATCTCATGGCAGGAAATATAAGCAGCATGAGGACGTAACAGTGATTGAGGTCACAGAGTGTTCAGTTAATAATGGTGGCTGTTATTGGAAAAGCTATAACTGGCTTATTTACATATTCATTCGGATGGAGTTGGAAGGCATCGGAGTTTGAGCCAAATGCAATTTCTGCGGATTTCACGGACATTCACA
The DNA here is from genome assembly GCA_030014195.1 of Neosilurus mollespiculum. Taxonomy (NCBI): domain Eukaryota; kingdom Metazoa; phylum Chordata; class Actinopteri; order Siluriformes; family Plotosidae; genus Neosilurus; species Neosilurus mollespiculum. Next base: position 25,384,500 of record JAQMYF010000005.1, on the reverse strand, counting down.
ATGCATTTAATTTTTAAAAAGAAGACTTATTCTTCTAGGCGTGCGCTGTATCGGTCATGAACTGTGGATATTGTAAGATTTGCTAGATTCGGGTTTATGGGTAATAGTGCAGTTGGTGGATCAATCAGCCCGATCAGAACGTATCAGCCTCCACATCTCTGTTATGCAAAGAGCTTCATACCCTTTGTGTCATGTTCTCATAAGAATCACACGTTCCACATCAAAAAATAATAGAAATAATGCATGTTTTTGGGATTGAATTCGCTGCAGGTTAAGAGCGGAAAAGGGCGAGCGTGTGTTTGCCACATCTCTCACTGTGTCTGTCTGGACTGGACTGAAATTAATGAGGCATGGCAACGGCTCTGCAGAGATCGCTCGTGATAAACAGTGCAACTCTGTACTTTCTCAGGACTGCCAATGACTGCTGGTCATACAAAGTGTTAGCAATGCATTAACCCTGTCAGTCCTGCCATGTCACCGTCCCGCCATCATTTTAGCACCTTTTCTCCCCTGTGAAATGTTACGAGACCTTGGATTGTAGCTCAGTTTGTTGACGACATATAACAAATGACGATTTAGACTCTGTACTTTTCCAGAAAAGGAACATGATTAATGAAGTGATAAAAATTCATCCTGCATTGTGATGCTTGTAGATGGAATTTCTTACTTCCTGTTCTAGTCTCGTGACCTCCTATGTGACCTGCGCATTCTTATTGCAAAAGCAAGCTGGCAGTGTGTGTGTTAGTGCAGGTAATGTGTATTGATCTGGGAGGGCCCACCTGATGATTCACCATGGCTCTTCTTTGGGCTCGTCTCCACTAGTTTCCATGGAAACACAAAGTATCCTTCAAAGGTCTTTTTTTTTTTTTTAAGGGATGAACGCTCGCCTTTCATGCAAATAAGCACTAAACAATGACAAATCAGCAGCCTCCAATCTGTCATTTCTGAAACGTTTTCAGTCCTCGGCCCATGTGTCAGGGCTGCGCTTTTATGCGAGCGCCTTGTCTGGCCTTGATGCATCCTGCCCGAGACCCAGGCTCTCTGTACAGACATTGAACGAATAAAATGACTTTATTATATGTGCCCCCCCTCCCTCTCTTTCTCTCTCGCTCACTACCGCGCTGAACAAATAAAAAGCAGATCATAAATGTCAAAAGACTTTCAGAAGCCTTGAGAAACATGCCCTCAGTTCCCATGTCTCGGAGAAGGAGTCGAGAAAGTGGTGCACAGGCACCCAGCAGGAGTGTGTTTTAATATCACAGAAATGCTCAACGTTTAGATTGTCTTTATTTTCCACCCAAGGACTGTTCCAAGTAATACTAAGTACCTCAACCCTCCGAGGTTTTTTTTTACTAAGTTCTTAAGACGACGTCATGCTTCATGAATGAATATCGGTGTTGATTGGCTGACACAAGGTACAAGGTCAATTTATACACGTTTGTGGTTGGACACTATAGGAATGGTGCATTGGGGGTTGTGAATTAAACCTCCACCACTCATCTCAGGACATTGCAATTACATTGCAATTTTTGTTAGCTAACTTGAGATCAACCGGCGTTCCATACTTCGAGAGCATGTTGACCCTGACCATAAAACGCTTGCTGCAGATGAATCAACAAATTCCCAACTAACTTACTACCTTTATGGTGCTAATCTGACAACAACCAACATGATACTACAATCTAAACAAACTTGTAGCAGATCTTTGTGTCTGTCTTGTCCTCAAAGACCTTCTCTTCATAATTCATTGTTACACAACATTAGCAATCAATGAGGCTGAAACATGGGAAAATTCATTATATGTCTATTTCTATGCATGGTGATAATCATGCAAAAGGAAAAAATAAAGTGTTAGTAAAGTGTTGGTCGACCACAGTGTCCGTACACCAATATTTAGGTCATTTTCTTGCTAATTGATGGGACGGTGGTGTAGAGGTTAGCAATCTCACCTCACAGTAAGAAGGTCCTCTGTTTGAGCCCCATGGTCGATGGAGGTGTATCTGTGTAGTGTTTCCATGTTTTAAATGTGCTTGTGTGGGTTTCATCCAGGAGCACTACTGGTTTCCCCCCACAGTCCAAAGACATGCACATTAGGCTAACTGGATTCCAGATTGCCCCTACATTTACATTTGCCGCATTTGTCAGATGCTCTCATCCAGAGTGACTTACAATTAACATTTTTTTACACAACTGAGTGTTAAGTGCCTTGATCAAGGGCCCAACAGTGGTGGTACTGGGGATTGAACCCCCACCTTTCAGATCAGTAACCCATTGCATTAACCTGAGCCACCAGTGCCCTGCCCCTGGATGCAAATGTGGGTGTAAATGGCCCAGTAATACAGCTGTGGCAACAGTTCCAAGCCCAGGTAAATTGTAGGATTATGGAAAGTCTTGGCAACCTACTCTGAAAAATACCTTGACAGTAAAGTTACCAAGAGTCCCATTTGCCTGAAGGCCATATTCAATATAATCCAGATAAGACCATGCTAATCATTAGCTAAAAGTTTGTTAAAATTTTTTCAGCTATTAATTTCTTTTGTGCTTTAAATGTGTGTTGGGTTGCCTGATCAACTTCTCTCTGGCAAACCTGTGGATATCCTTAAATTTTTAAGAGCATTCATTCCTATTTTGACCAACAGGAAACTGGTTCTGGAATTTTTTGAACCTTGGTGCCACCTAGCAAACCAACCCAAACCCGACACTTCTTCCAATTTTGAGCAAAGCCATTGTAATCAAGAGCGCACCATCGATGGAGGTTAGTAGTAAGTAGTTGTAAGCAAGATGGCGGATGGCATTGATATAGATTGAGTACCTGCTGGTTTATTCTGTTCCATGGCGTTCTCCATTGTTTCTCGCTGCCTCCTCTCCAAATTAATGAAACGGCCACTGATGTCATCACCCTTGAAAAGCCAGCTTTCTTTTAGGTACAGCTGGGAACCAATTTTTCAGGTTTTGAGCCAATTTATTTTTGGTTGAAATGGTCCAAATGGATCAAAAGTTGGTGCAAGAAACCAGACTGGATCTCCTTCTCTGTTAGTGGGGAAAACAATATCCGTGACTCAGAGTCAGAGTCCAGGGCGTGAGAAAGAAAGCGCTCCCTTGTTGCTTTTTCTGACAAGACACTAAAACAATAGATGTGTTTGAAATGATTTATATTGGCAGCCAGTGAAATGTGAGTAGAGAAGCTCTTCAGCCGTCTGTCTCGCCACAGAATGGGTTATTGGATATCTTTGAGGGTCTTGAACTTGTTTGTCCTTGTTACCTTGTCATTGGTCATCTTCTGCTGTCTCCTCGAGTGGAGTTCACCCCTAAGCTCAGCCTGGCATACATCCGTAGTTCCATTTTTTTTTTTTTTTTTTGGTCATTTCCATTGATAATACTGTTTATATATAACGTACTTCAACCAGATACACAGCACTATTGAATTCTCATTTGTGATTGGTCAGATGTTGATTAAGCATCTAATACATATCATATACTGTGTGCTCTTACTTACAAGACCTTTTGGCGAAACTCTGAGTGAACATGTTTATGTGGGTGATGGAGTGGGCAATCATATATCAAATCCCCAACACACCTACACACACTCATACACACAGACTGCAATAACTGAAAAGCCCTGAGAATAGTACATATGTACACTCGTGTTGGTTTTATCTTTTTTACAGATGGTTTGAAGGTCAAAACACAGTGATTTATTAATATCTAGTATAAATCATATTAAAAAAACACCTACAAAAAAATACCTGGCAACATCAAGCAGGAAGAATTACAGAAGATCGCCCTACTGGGATTTGTCCATATAAATACCTAAAATACTCTCCATGACTAAAATTTTATGTATTACTAAGCTTATGGGTTAGGCTCGAATGCAGTCAGTACTCAGACTATAAACAAAGAGAATAATACTAATTATAATAATAATTTTTTCAGGCTGTTAAAAATTTATCTGCTGCTAGTTTTACTGTCAAGATTCGGTCCAGCATTTTTTTTTTCATAAAATGGCATTTACAGAAATTTGCCTGAAATTTAAATAATAATAATAATAATAATAATAATAATAAATAAGTTTTTCTTCCTGGTAGTCATTTATCTGCTTCATGTTGTACTGTCAAGATTCAGTCCAGCATTTTATTTCTTAAACTGGCAGTTACAGGAAATAAATAATAATAATAATAAAATTAAACTCAATTAATCAATCAATAGTTATATAATAAGTAATAATAAAGGGTTTTCTGACTATGGAAGGTTTATGTGCTACATGTTGTACTGTCAAGATTCAGTCCAGCCTTTTTTACTCTGTTAAGCTCGAGAATTGTAAAACTGCCCACTACTTCACAGGAACACTGGCTAACCATCTGTCAATTCCTGAGGAGTTACATGATACACGAACAGTGCCATGAGTCATAACCCATCTAGATTTTAAAAATGATACTGGAGCTGCTACTTGTATTTGAGAATCACGATGCAACTATTCCTGTGGGGTTAAAAAGTTAAAACAAAAAAAAGGTGACTTGTATTAAAATGATAAAACAATTAAGGCTTGTTATTTGTTTTTTGGATATGTCTAGTAATTTGTTGTCTCAAGCCAAATTGGTGCAAATTAAAATGTTTGGTTCATTTGCTGTTTGGTTTGGTTTCAGACTCTATACAATAATTAAACAAAACAAACTGCACAAAATGTTGGACTTTCTTTCGCTGGGCAAAAATCTAATGATGGGGGTGGGGGGGGGGGAAGCAAACTGTCAGCATTTGGTGTAGCGCAGCAATCTTAGCAATCACCCATGGAGAACATGGAGTGGATGCAAAATAAATAATAAGATACCAAAATAAATTGTTTAGGATCCACTCTTCTTCTTAGTCAGGCAAGATGCATACAATTTGGAATATACAGCATGTTTAATTCACTTTCTGCAGTCATACAGCTTTCTCAAACCTTCACTTGGACGTGGACCAAAGCTACCTTGCCCAGAAGGTTGTTTTATTACCCACCTGAGTGATTTTACCTGCACAAACAAATCATACTGTTGAGCGAAACCCAGCAGGGTTCACTTGAAAACACTGCAAGAGCTCTCTGGGCTTTATTTAGATGTTGGTCCTAGTCCAACACCAAACTCTAAACTAAAAGAAGCACAAGCATCCTTCGCAAGAATCCGTTCAGTTTCTCACTAGTGGCGTCATTGGGTAAGAAACCTGCATCTTGTCATGGGGATCCAAGTGTCTTGTGGGAATTGGCAGTGAATAAACGGAGAGAGTTATAAAACCAATTCGTTTTACTGTATGCCATTGTGCCATCTGCGCTAATGGTAAGTTTAAAGGGTTTATTAAATAAAACATGGAATAAGACGTATAAGTCAAAACCGTAGTCTGGAAACCTTGTTTATTGTGTGCTTATGAACAATTTTCCGTATCCAGAGCCAAATGTAATTAGTATCAGTGCCAAAGGCAAAACAGGTGTCTTTTTATTCCTACACACATCAATTGGTCCCACTTGATAGAGCAAACGGCACAAAAATCGCATTTCGCAGTGAGCAAGGCTGATACAGATGCCAGGTTGAAACATGAAAGTTAATATGAAATACTTTCCTGGAACAAACCTACTTAGTATAATTAGTATGAGTTTAGAAGGATTTCATTGAAGTAATATGTTTTCTTCTTGGCTGGGATGGCTGTTCTCTGCACATAAAACCTTCTGTGTTCAGGAGAAAAAGTGACAGCGATTTGTTTTGCCGTAGGATTTTTAGACACGCATCACTCCTTTGTATTAATAGCCCATTCTTGCAGTGGTTAAGAAGGGGGGGGGGCAGATACTCCAAATTGTGCTAATTAACAGGCTTTTAATGAGGGAAGTGAAATCTATCGTCGTCGTTCAGCCACAAATTTAAATGAAATGAACAGAATCCTGAGGATAGAGCTTTTTGTGATTAATGAACCCTTGTGCTTGCTATAATGCCCTGTTAAACTTCACCTCATCACATTATTTACATCTAATATCCTGAACTCTGCCTTTATTCTGCTTGTAGCTCTGCTAAGTTTTACGGTAACGTTACTCTTGTTCCTGTGGTTACTGTCCTCGCAGGATTTCCGTGTGTGACGAGGACAAATTTCGGCACAACGAATTCATCGGCGAGACCCGGATCCCCCTGAAAAAGCTCAAGCCCAACCAGACCAAGAACTTCTACAACTGCCTGGAGAAGCAGCTGCCTGTGAGTAATTTCTCCTCACCGGACTCGTCTGAGATTTCACACACTGGGAAAATATTGAAAGTGGTTTATTACTCCTAGACAAAATGCCTTTAACAGGGAAACTGGAGGTTGACAAGAGTGCTTGAAGCTGCAGATGCTAAATGTATTATAGCTGCTCTTCAGAGTGTCTATTAGTTTAATCAAATAAGAAATCAATCAGTGGTTATGTTGCCTGATGATGATGATGATTATGACCGTGATCATGATCATAAGTGCAAGCATTGTATATCTGGAATATATCTGTATATCCAAATCCTAGATGGAAACTTCAAGTAGAAAGTTGAACTTGAGTAGCATTTGAGTTACCATACTTACTGACTCATACATCACCTAGCACTCTCACTTGACTGACTTGCGATTTGATTTGGACTTGCACGTAACTGACTGACTTATTATTTGACCCTGACTTGGACTACCACTTGACTTGAGAATCGACTTGGACTCGCACATGACTAACTTACCATGTGACGTGGGCTGCCTTCGAATACTCAAACTTTCATATTACTAGTAGACAAAAAGCAATACACAGGATGTCTGAATGTAGGCATTTAACGGTAGTCAGAAATTACCTGGTTGACCTAATAATTTAATTGTTTTCAAAGGTACCACGCTACATCACACTGTGGTATCCTCTAATTCAGCTGGAGCCTCTGAAGAGTTCCCCTAGGGAGAACCGTAGTAAAACTGGTGTTCAGGAAGAGTTGTACAAGTGGATTCCTTTACACATTTCTGCCACTGAAAATAATAGTTTAGTGAATCAAACGAAATATAATTTGCGTATAATCTACTAGTAAGAGGAGTCTTATGTTAATTTAGTGAACTACAAGCTAATGTAAAATTATGCCCGGTAGCTAGTGCTAATGCTATAAACATCCTGGTCAAAGGATTGGAGTACATCCGGATTGTGTGCTTACATACTCGCACACATTCTAATACAAGGTACTACAGGGATGGCGAGGTGTGAGTTAACCAATGTTTACCTACTGTTTATTCAGATACAACCTTGGACTACTCCTATTTGACTTACTTAAATTTTGACTGGAATGGCCAGGGAGTAGGTCTTTAATCAATGTTGGTACATACTGTGTATTCGGATACGACCTTGGACTCCCATTTGAATGACTTGAATGAATTTGACTTGCTTTAACAATTGCATTTCAACTGACTTTTGTTTCCTCTAGAAATGTATATAATCATAATATAATCATGTGGGATTGTCCATGGGTTCTACCTTGACTGCCCATATGAATGAAATTCCCGTTAGTAGCACAACTAGGAGTCATATAGGAAGCACATATGGACTTGCCAGGCGGCACGGTGGCGTAGTGGTTAGCACGTCCGCCTCACAGCAAGAAGGTCCTAGGTTCGATTCCCAGCTCGGGCGTTTCTGTGTGGAGTTTGCATGTTCTCCCTGTGCTTGCGTGGGTTTCCTCCGGGTA
>JAQMYF010000005.1:25340019-25357175 GCA_030014195.1 Neosilurus mollespiculum | reverse complement strand
TATATAGAATGGTCCAAATGGCATGCCCTAACAGCCTATCGAAACTGGGTCACCTTGACCTATTTTTTAAGATCACAGAGGTCAAAAATGCCGTCAACACTCTAGAGGCTACAGTTGGCTATGCAGGGGATACATCTAGTGTTCTGTTACAAGAACATTTACAAGAGCATTTACAAGAGCATTTCTCATTCTGACACTACAAAATGGCGAACTCACTATAATATAAGGCGCTCTGTTGTGAGTAGTGAGTGATTTCAGACCAATATCAGTCCAATATTAGGCTTTTCTTAAAGTCCTGACCTCAATTCTCTGTGATATGTGTGGGTAAAACTCATGTGTGTGCGCCAAAAAAAAACTTATGCTACTGAATTCGACTAATTTTGCCAAGAAGAGTGAGGAAATAGCCAACCAGAATTCTTCCAGAGGCTTGTTGATGAAGGGCCATTTAACCAATAGTATGTGTAGGTGTATAATTTTGACCCCTTGTTGGTTTTAAAGGCCATAATAAATTCAAACTTGTCCACCAAATTCTTGTTGCTGTTTTGGTTTTTATTTATGATGACATACATTGAACATCAATCTTCCCCGGACAAAAAATTACTCAAAAGTAAGTACAGACAGCCAAATCTTGGTAAGATATTCATGTCCATGAATGCAGATATATAATATTATTACTGTGGGTTATATCTTCAAATAATTCCTGACCAATCCTGATGTCCTGGAAAATGGTGATGAAGACTGCACCAAAGATGAAAACGTCTATTCCATTGTCCAGTTTTCCCCCCTCAACGATAGTGTGACATACTATGGTGTTTATTTCATGAGGAGCAGCACTGGCATCCATGGGGACATTGTTTTAAATCATTAAATAAAATCAAAACAGGAAAAAGGCAGCAGATCCTCTGGACATGGCACGTAAACATGTCAGTGTCGCCAAGATAATCAACAATGTTTGATGCCAAGTTCACAAGGGCACATAAGCCTAAACTGTGGCCTGAGGTTTCTAGAATGACATCAGTCTGGGACATTTTCTACTGTGAGGAAGGGTGGGTTAACATTAAAACTTTAAACAGCTTGCTGAGATAAGCACTCATTCATCTCAGCTCACTCATTTGCCGAACCACGTAATCCTACTAGGGTTGCGGGGAGGCTGGAAACACAGCTGACACTGTGTGAAGGCAGGGTACATCCTGAAGAACCTGCCAGACCATCGCAGGGCTAACACAGACAGACCATTCACACTCACACTTACACCTAGGGGCAAATTGAAACAGCCAGTTAGTTATGTATTTGGCCTGTGGGAGGAAACCGGAGTATCTGGAGGAAATCCATGCAAGCACAGGGAGAACATGCAAACTCCACACAGAACCGCCTGAGCCTGGGACTCAGGGAACACATGACCTTTTTGATGTGAGGCGGACGTCCTGACCACTACGCTACAACTGAAGGGGTTTTGACATTTCTAAGAAAGACTGCTGTAACAAATATGATTTTCTTTTTTTCTCCTTTTTTTTTTATTTAAAAAGTTATTAGCTAAAATTATTCTCACCTCAATCCTACAGATGGCGGTAGTGCACCAAAATTGCAAAATACCAACGAACACAACAGAAGAGGAAGAGCGAATCCCCCGCCTCCCCGTCCAGCTTCACATGTCCCGTCCTATTGGATAATATCAGTGTCTTTAATGGACTACTAGCTAATCACGGTGCAAGATTAATGGGGCGGGGTTTCTCTGAAGGTGGGCGGGGAATGATGACGTATCCTGTATAATTGTTTCTGTCGAAGCCTTTCCGGTCTCTTTCTTTCGTCTTGCTCTGCGTGAGGTGTACCTGAGGAAATGAATATAGCGTGTTTTCGAGGGTAAATATCCATGTTTCTGTGTTTAATTCACTGTATTCACAGTGTAGACTATACGCGCGGTTTCGACAACACTTCAGTTTTAACGTTTAAGGCACTAAAAGTTATCTTTAAATAAATATATAAGTGTCACGCGCTGTAGCCAAACCTTGAAGTGTAACTTATTTGGGGGAAAATTTAATTTGTAGTATATCTGTTAAAAATGTTGGGGATATAATTTAATGTATTTATGTCCTTTTATAAAAGTAATTATGTATTTTTTTTTTTAACCTGAAGTGTTTTGTCGTCGCTAAGCTAAGCTAAGCTAGTCAGGTCAGCCCGGCGGCGACATGTTGCGCGCGCGCGCATGCGTTGCTATAGTTGTTTATAAAAGCCATGTATAAATCTTCCATAAACTGGAGCTGCTCCTCTCATGGATCAGTTCCAATGACTTGCATGGCTATATGATGTCCAGGTTTGCTTTCATCTCTGCACCATCGATTGCTGAGATGACAATGAGGCCTGGGATATTTTTAATGCTTTCCCCTTTAACATCTATTGATAAAATATGTGCATATGTTTACAGCTTTTCCCCTCTTATCTTTTAGGAAGCTCAAAGTGGGATTTTCTGGATCATTGGTGCATCCAAAGCTTAAAAGTGGTAAGTTTGTGTTCTACTTATATTTTGGTGTGCATAGTGCTAGTCACGGCCTAGGAACGATGGGCTTAGGAACTAGTACCATTGCAAAGAGTACAACTCTGTTCTCTTGCAACTCACTGTTGTGTTGTAATCATAACAGTGCTACTTGTGGGAATAGACATTCTGTTTACTAATTCTTGCCTAAATTGAAACCTGTACTGACATCTTGATGATTTCTGCAGGTTTTGGATAGACATCCTGTCCAACCTTGAGGTATAACTCATCTCATATGTCTCTGTATATATACATAATTTTTTTTAAAACCCCTTTCTTGTTATGATGATTGGCATTTGATGTTCAACTGCTCTTATGCCCGTGAAAGAATGTGGCCTCTCTGAACACCTCAGACTTTTTTTAATGTGTTTTTTTTTTTTTAAGGAAGCATTAACAGATGTTTATAACGTGCTTGCTTATTGCAGTGTCGTTTTATTTATATTTTAGGTATGTCTATCTGCCCCAGGCATGCTATGTTGATCCACTGAAGGTAACCAAATGGTCAGGTTTTTCCCTTTGTGAATATTTCATGAGGTCTATCCCGACTGGTTCCTCACAGTAGAGCCGTGTCGTTGGAAATGCCTCAGAGATGAACGCTGTAGTATAGCTTTACCCATAGTGTTACTGCTATTAGCTCTGTGGGCGAAACACTGCAGGACAAACATTTAGACTGTGTGTTTGGGACATGAGGATAAGTGCAAGATAAAACTGTTCAGCCCACATTTCATACTGTTGATGTGGTTCGTAATGGACACAAATAGCATGGGTGTATTCCTAGCCCCTTTCCTACATTCGGGCAAATTATTAGCCCTTGTATCAAGTGTAGTTTCTTTTTGTGTCTAACACGTTTTGGTTGTTCTTGTCATAGCTGGATTGTCCACATGAGGGTGCACTTGTCCCAGCATTGGTGAGTTTGTTTGTGTTATAGGTTGTTTATTCCCAGCACTGTGGTATCTGCATCCAGTTGTATATCTGACTGGATTGTTCAAATGGCAGTGCAAGAGAAACTCCGACACCCTCTGGTTCTGGCCTTATAGCCTTTGTGCGTTGGGTCCGGGACGGTGCCGAGATATGCCACACTAGAAAATGAAATTCGCATAGCATTCTTTTGGTCATGTGCTTAAATTAAACTATATTTCTGTTCTGTAGGAATGCATAGAGACCCTCACTGTAACCAAGTGTCCCTGCTCAGTGATGGGTATGTATCTGCCTGCTTTCTTACAGTGATCAGTCATTTTACTGCATTGTTCAAGAAGATCTCAACCAGTCCTGAGTGTTGGAATAAATGTTGTATTGTGTGTATTTTTGAGATTCACTGCGTTGTGCTGATGGGATTCAAATCTAGGTAGATTGCGTGACATTATCGCTGGGATGTGATCCAGTACGTTGGGAAAAATATTGGCAGCCTTGCGGTAGTTAACGAGAAGCATGAACGATCGTGACTCATTTCGGATTTTTTGGGGGAGCCAGCAGGAATCACAAAATCATAATACTTTTGTATTTTGGTGGTTACTTGCTTGTGAATATTATGAATAAATGTTGATTTTTCTGTTTTTATTTGGCGCATTATAGCAAGTTGTTTGTTTATTTAATTGTGATCTTTTACAAGTTTACATTATTTTACTATACTATAGAAAAAGTCCCACGGGTCTTTTGCTTTTTTTTTTTTTTTTTTTTTTGAAAGCTCCTGCCCACAAAGTGGCTTGGGAGCTTTAGGAATGGTTTCCATCTGTCCGTCACACTTTAGTTTCCAGATATTTATTTGCTGCCTGCTGAAGCTGCAGCTTTCAAACTTGCTATGCTTGTTCAATATTGGAATGTTATGAAATGGTTCTTTTAGTGGGAGCATCTGGACCCATATGATCCATTTTTATTATGGGATATTAAAGACTAATTACAGCATGTTAAAATTGCACCTGAATATTACTGAATGCTTGTTATTTTAAAATGTTTAAATTGTGCTTGATTAGTAGGAGAGCTATGAAAATGGTCTCAAATGTTTGTGCTGCCCTGGGCATTGTAGTTGATTGACAGTGTTCTGCTAAAATGAAACGAACACTGATTTGTGTGGGCGTTTATGTGAAACCCTGCCTGCATGTGTCGCCGTTATTTTTGTGCCTGCTGTATTTCACACCCGCGGGGAGGCCGTGCGGCGCTGCAAGGCTTTGTTCAGCGCGTGCACACCAGCACTTGTGGTATGCTGAGTCAGAATTCAGCCACAGAGCCTTGTCAGGGTGTAAAGAGATGTGTCGAGCTGATGTCTCACTTACTGTTTGCAGGTTTGTCCTGAGAAGACTGAAGAGCTTCAGAGCTGGAGTCTTTAATCTCAGTCAGGTGACCTACCTTTTTATTTGCATTTTTCAGGGTGGTTTTTTATTTTTTTATTTTTTTTTTTTTTTATTTTAATCGGTCATATACCAAGGCTTTCGAGAGACTAAAGTTCTTGACTTGCTGTGGACATGACCGGAAAGCATCTCCCATCCCAGTGGATTGCACCAAGAAAACTGGCGTGATCTATTGGGAACAAATAAACATGCCACAGTGTTATGATTGGTGTTAAAAGTGCCTATTATTTTAAACAGGTCAATGGTGTGTCCTGTTGCAGCAGTGGGATTCTGTGGAATGAACGGTGAGACTCTCAAAGCATCACATGGATCACTTTCAAAGGGGGTCAGCCACGTTGCACCAGTGGCGATCCTTAACGCCGTGATCCCACACCAGCGCCCTGCCAGATACCATGCAGGGGTTTAATTTGTGTTGAGACTCCTGCTATCCGAGGGGCGACATTTCAGTCTTGCGCAGCATGTTTACCGAAAAGCCGTGGTTCTCTTTTAGGGACGTCACTTATTTATTGGCACAAATGATGAAATTTATGTGAAGGACCAGAACAGTCTTGATATGTGTTGCCCATGGGGAGCTTATTAATGAGTGTTCAGTCTGGGTCTGTGGCTGCACCAGCGATTTAGAGTATATTTTTTGGTTCGCTTTATTCAAACACACAGATGTCTGGATTCTTAAAATAATTGGTGTAAAGTCTCTAATTTTAAATTGCATCAGTGTAAATTTTGTGGTGTTTAAAGACTTGGTTTAACTTTTTTTTAATTATTATTTATTTCCCTTCAACAGCCCAACCAGAAAGCCTGCTGAAGAAAAAGTCTGGTTGCCCTTTATTGAACGTCATTTCCAATAAAAGTACTTGAAACTACGACGTGTATGAATGTTATTGTGCGCTGCTGCCCCACTTTTTTTCTTTTTACAAGTTAGATTTTTAAACCAGCTTATTTTGCGTTGTATTTGTGACTGTTATTTCCACTGTGGTTAATATGTAGTCTCCTAACTTCCTCTTATACCACCTGTTCTGTCTCGTGTCTCATTTTGTTGGGGCCTGCTGGGGATATTGTAATCAAATCCTGCTTAGTTTAATCTGTTCATAATGGGTACGGTGCAAGAAGCTAACCCTAGAATTGTGTTTATTGAGATATCGGCCCAACCATGACATGGTCTACCCTCATAAGTGGGTGGAAGAGAATTATCGAGGCTGAATGACATGGTGTAATTAAACCAGCAGCCTGACTGCTGTAGGTGTCGTTAGAAATCGTCAGAGCATAAAAACATTAAGGCCTTCGTGCGTCACCTGTATGATCATAGGAATACAGCAAGTACTCTAGCAGCATTAAGTCGGAAGCCTTTCTACCAAGCGGGGACTCTGCTCTCGGTGGTTCCCACGGGTCATGGGACACAGATTAAAGGATTCTCTTCAGACAGCACAGCTTTCAGAGCTCTCCCCTCAAAGCCTGTTTGTTTGGTTGAAAGGGCTGCTGTTTCAGACGCCCCGGTCGCTTTCATTTCATACCAAAGCAGATGTGCTGAGCCATAGAAAATCAAAAGGCAGTATAGCCAGTGTCATGGATTGTGAGCAGTGTTGTGGTGTAGTTGTGGTTTAAACTAGTGTATCATGAACTGCACAGTGATAGGGTGACTTCTTGTTTACCTTTTTGAAATCTGAGGCTGATGTTAATAGACTAGGTAAAACTAACAAATTTTTTCTCATAGCTTATGTTTTAGTTATGTGAATGTTTACTTCCTAATCTTGGGTACGGAGCGGGAGAAGATGAGGAATAAGCTGTAATGCTTTCATCTATGTGCTGGAAAATAGGATCTTTCCTGTGGTTAATTGCGAGCATGTTAACCTTTTTTTTCCCTCTAGATGTTTCCTCAAGTCATACTGAAGGTGCAACCGCAACCGATTTTCAAATAAACACTGAAGGCATGTCCTTGGTTCTTGTTTTTTGCTCTCTCGCTGAGTGAAAACTCGTGCATTTTTACAGTCTGCTGATTTGTGTGGACTTCAGCTCTGGCTCTGGTAATGTGAGTTCAGGAAATGTGGAATATAATGATGGAGCTTTATGCTCGTTAGTCCAAGGAACATGTGTTTTGCTGCCTGGAACATGTCACATGCCTGGATCCCACTGCAGCCTGAGCTACAAAGCATGTCGTCTCAATAAGGCTTTAAGTTATATTGTGTGCTAAACTAATGGTTAAGCTGTGCTTTCGCTTTAGTTTTGGTCAATCAGTCTTGCTCAATACTCTTGACGTTAACAAACACTAATAAATGTGTTGCCTAATCTTACAGGCTCTTAAAAAGCACAGAAGCGTGACTTCTTTTTTGGGTCGGGGCACACACTATTAAACCACCTGTTCTCAGTACTTGTGGCTTATGGAGAGAGGCCCACTCCTCTCATCTGTTTGTGGCTCCTCTAAATCACCCAATCCTGGTCTTGGAGTACACCGTGTCCTGCGCGTTTTAGTCTTTCCTGCTCTAGCCTCGCTCATTATTTCGCTGATTAAGGTGTATTGGAAGCAAAAGGCTACAACATTGCAGGACAAGGTTCTCCTGGACCCTAAAACACAGTTTCCTCCAGGATCAATAAAGTATTCTGATTCAGATAAATATATACTTTGAAATTTGAGTTAACTCTGGGCTCTTTCCATGCACAAAACACCAAACATGATCCTAAATATCATCAGTGAGCAAGTTTAAAATCTCATCACATGGTATGGCGGTGGTGTTTTTGGGTTTTTTTGTTTGTTTGTTTTTTTTGGGGGGGGGGCTGCACAGCCGATGCATGATTTATCTTGTGTGGGAGATCAAATTGGCCCCAAGCATCTTATCACTGCTGCACACAATGAAGGCCTGTGTTTATGACCCTGTGTGGCAAAAAGCCTGATTACCTGCCTGACATGTGAATAATTAAACTGCTGCTTACCTTTTTTCCACGATGGTCCGAACTGAGTAATGTGAGGAGATAAATCAGTAATGATGATGTCATTAAATGGGAGCTGACAGAAAACTGGGCTATAAAATTAGTATTGTTCCCTGAATAACCAATGGATAATTATTGGGAGGGGGGTCTATGGGTCGGACAAGTTTGCCATGGTGTAAGATACAATTACTTTTTACTGCGTAATAGTTCTAAGGTCATAAGGGCTCACCTGACTCTAGACGAACAGCTTGCCAGTCCATCATACGGTCAACCTCCACACAACCATTCATATTTACACCTATGGACAGTTTGGAACAGCCAATCAGCCAGATGGCTGGGGTCGGTGGTGTGGTGATTAGGGTGCTGGGCTCAAGATCGAGAGGTTGTGGGTTTGAATCCCTGCTAGACTCCCACCTTGCTAAGAGCCTGGGCAGGGTCTTAACTGCAAGTGTGCCTCTGTCCACCCAGCAGAATAAATGGGTACCAGTAAAAATCACTGTGAAGGTAACCTGCAATGGACTAGTGTCCCATCCAGTAGAAGTTGAACCCCTAGTTGCTTCATGCTATAGAAACTGGAGATAAGGTCTTGCTCTGATGAGCCGCTTTTTTTTTTACCAAAAAGTCACCGTTTTACTTCGGAACGCTCAGGATTTCCAGTTTTGTGATTCTAAAGGTGGCAAGAAAAAAATCTGAAAATACCAACTGACTCCTACCACCTTGATACTGAACAAAAGGTACTGTGGGCGAAGGCAGGGTACATCCTGAACAGCTCACCAGACTACTGCAGGGCTGCAGAAACAATCATTCACACATCCACACCTAGGGGCAATTTGGAACAGCCAATTAGCCTAATGTGCATGTCTTTGGACTGTGGGAGGAAATCCATGCAAACGCAGCTCCGTACGGAAAACGCCCTCACCAAACCAAGGATCTTCTTGCTGTGAGGCAGATATGCTAATCACTACACCACCGTGCTGCCCTACTTATAATAATTTAGTAGTAATTTTCAACCTGAACAACAACCAAAAACAGTGAAAGTAGGTAGGTACTCTGCTTGGATCCATAAGCTGAAAGTGGTGAAAGTGCCAGCAAGAAATTCTGGCTCCTTTTATCAATAACCGTGGGTAAGAACACAACTTATGGCATACTGTGGCTTGGCAGATATCCAGTGTCTGTACTAAGATGGTGTGTGTTCTGGCAGATGTGAGAGGAGTGTCATAGACCGAGACAGGAAGTAACAAAAAAGATAAATTCATAGAGTTGTGGGGGGAAAAATTAGGACACATCAGATTATTCGAGGTATCCTCTCAAGATGGTGGCCTGGTTATAGCTCTTGTTGTTAGTTTTTAGTTTGTTATAGTTTATGCCAAAATATAATCATTTAAATATAATATACATATGTGCCGTACGGTGGGGTAGTGGTTAGCACATCCACTCCACACCAAGAAGGCTTTGGGTTTAAGTCCCAGTCTTGTATAGAGTGTTTTTATTGTTCTACCCATGCTTGTGTGGGTTTTCATCAGGGTACTTCAGTTTTGTCCCACAGTCCAAATTGCCCCTAGGTGTGAATGCAAGCGTGTATGTCGTGTGTGTGTGTGTGTGTGTTGGCCCTGGGATGAACTGGCAAGCTGTTTTGGCACTGGTTTGGAAATAAAAATCTCCAGTGATTTGAAGTTTTTTTAATGCTTTGATGTTTTTGTGAATTAGGATTAAACCTTTGATCAGTCACAAGGACTTGGCTATCTCTTCTAACAGTAGTTCCAGCTGGAATTCAGATCACAGGTTAAGATTAATATCCACAATCCAATCTAAGACACTCCACATCATTTATACATAAATTATACATAATTTTTAATGTTGCTATTATTTAGCAAAGTATGTAAAATGGTGCGGTAGTGGCTAGTACAGCCAGCTCACGGGAAGAAGGTCCTGGATGGACTCAGTGAGTGTGTTTTTGTGTGAAGTCTGCATGTTCTCTACATGCTTGACTGGGTTTCTTCTGGGTATTCCAGTTTCCTCCAACAGTCCAAAGACATGCACATTAGGCTACCTGGCTGTTGCCCTGTGTGTGAGTGAGGATGGTTGTGTGTGTGTGTGTGTGTGTGTGTGTGTGTGTACGTGTGTGTGTGTGTTGCCCTGTGATCGGCCGGTGAGCTTTTCAGGGTGTATCCCGTCTTCACCTAGAGTCGGCTGTGATAGGCTGTAGCCTCCCTAGACACTAACCCAAGACCCTAACAGGATTCAGCAAATGAGTGAATGAACGAACTTCAAGAGGTTGTTGGAGTAATAACAGGAGGTGACTTGTTTCCTGGACGCTCCACAATGTTAGAATTTTAAAAATAAATAAATAAGAAGTATTAAATATCACATCTTTTTGTTTGTTTGTTTTTAAATGTATGTAGTCGACCAATTGCTTTTGGCATAAGACTAGCAAAATGCAAAAAAAAAAAAATAATAATGTAAAAGAGAAAAGACATGTCTAAACATATCCAGCCATATTTTATTTGTTTACTTCACCCACTTCCACTTCCACGCAGGAGTTCCACACCTAACACAAGGTACCTTAAGTGGGAGGAGCCAAAAATAAACTAGTTACCTAGTTACCATATATATTTATACATCAACACCATCAATTATTGTATTAAATTAAATCAATACATCTACACTATACAACCAAAGGTCAGCAAATCAGTATGCCTGTCTTGTGCACTAAGTTTTGTATACGTTATTAGCAGATTTAACTTAACGAAAATGATAAAACTACGTTTCCCGTCGTGCAACAGGCCTCTCGGTACGCCACGCCTCCGCCACGTTTGAGTGGCAGGTTGTTTGTTTCAGCGTCGCCAGCTGCCGGACTGTTCCAATCCCCGCCGGAGTGGAAAGACGGGGGGAGGCAGACAGTCCTCTCTTTTCTCCCTTTCCCGTTTTTTTTTTAAAACCTCGTTGTGCTTTGCTTTTTAATTTCAGCCTTGCTTCTGTCTTCCTCGGGCTCCTTTTCTAACCTTTTCAGTGCACAACTTTTCCTTCCTTCCCTCCTCCTTTCCGCTCCGTTTATTGAAGGTTCTTATTATTAAACCCGGTCCATTTGGCTTGCAGCTCTAGTTATTTATTTATTTATTTATTTCTGCCTCTTTTTTATATATATATATATATATATATATATATATATATATAAATACCCCCATATAGAGATATACATGTACATACCTACAGAAATAGAATAGTGGTTTATCTGTTTTTAGCTGTGCCCCAAATGAGAAGACGCAAAAGATGGAACTGCACATTTTAGAGCACAGCCTGAAAGTAGCCAGCATAGCAAAGGAAGGCATCCAGATTTGCACTCATGGATTAATTAAACTCGCTTTTCTGCCCTCAAAAACAAGGTGAGTAGCTTCTTGAGTGTGTGTGAGTGTGTGTGTGTGACAGTCCCAGTACAAAAACATGGACATTGTTTGAATAATCGCATCCTGAGCTCCTTTATAGGCCGGTATGCTAAACAGCTAGCTCTCTATCTATCTATCTGTCTATCTGTCTATCTATCTGTCTATCTATCTATCTATCTGTCTATCTATCTATCTATCTATCTATCTATCTATCTATCTAACATGTATGTGTGTGGAATAATTTCTACACTTTCATCCCAAAACTTCTTCCTCGTCCCTCTTTATTATCAAGAATAAACGCGAATCCCCTCCGACATAGTAAGCGCGTTTGTTTTGCATCATCACCTTTAATTTTGGGATTTCCCCCCACCCCCCTCCTCCTCAGTGTTATATTAATGAAGTTGCATGTTAAAGGGGTGTGCGTGGACGTGCAAGCGCGTGCTGGGGTTTTTTTTTTTTGTCCGCCGTTAAAAAAATAACAATGAAGCCCAGTGCTGCTTTCATTTCATTTCAACACTGTTTCCAGCTGATGCTTCTGGTCACTGTGTCATCATGGATTTTATTTCTCCTACTAAAGATTAGACTCTGGATTATTCCCTGCACCATATCCCTCTTCCTGCTGCAGCACTTCTTCTTTTTTTTTTTTTTTTTTTTTTTTTTTTTTTTTGCATGGCTGCCAGAAAGCTGTAAACAACTGCAGTGAAAAAGGGGAGGGAAAAAAGTACTTTTTTTTTTGTATTTTTTTTTTTTAAATAAATTGCATACATCTAGAGGTGCGCCTTTCCTTTCGTTTGTTCCTTCTCCTCTCTTCTTCCTGTGCTGATAATCAGTGGTGCAATATATTGCGGTATTTGTTATCGTCGGCACTCTGCACTGTTTTTTCTCAAACGACATCTGAGATTCTAGAATAAACATCGTCGGTAACCGTACTATGTTCAGATTCTTTTTTTTTTTTGTCCTTCCAACCGTCGGACATACTGCTTCTTTCCTAAAGAAGTCTTCTCATAATCCGGCATAGTGCAAAGTGTTCATTCATTTTTATACACCGCGACAAGAACAACAAGACAGATCAAGCGTTTATAAACATCATTAATCACCAAAGACGAGGTGGATATCTCTGAATATTCCCCCTGACGTTCTGTCTTCTGAGGCGAATAATTATTCTAGTATACACTACATGGAAACGGAAGCAAAGTTTTTTGATGTTTTTTTTTCCCTGCATTTTTAATTGATTCAAGCATTATCCCATGTTTCCAGGGTGGATAATAAGCAATTGTATTCTACAAGTCGATGGAGCGATCTGATTGGAGTTGTGATTGGAAATTATCCATAAAAATCTTGTCATCCTTGTGTTTTTCATACTATACACCAAAACACCTTTAGTGTGT
Organism: Neosilurus mollespiculum; assembly: GCA_030014195.1. NCBI lineage: Eukaryota > Metazoa > Chordata > Actinopteri > Siluriformes > Plotosidae > Neosilurus > Neosilurus mollespiculum. The sequence continues at coordinate 25,344,610 of JAQMYF010000005.1, read as the reverse complement.
GCTGTTTCCTTTTGTTTCTGAAGGAGTAGGATTGAACGGAACAGACGCGGTCAGATACAGAGCAGGATGCAAGCTAAACTGCCTGAGTGTCATGAGTAAACTATAAAAATTTAATTTCAATTTGTTTTCTTGTGTTTTTAGTACTGAAACACCTTTCCAGAGCGCACTTTACATTTACATTAGAACAGACACCGTTAGCCAAACAGCTATTAGCCTAGCTGTTCAGGAAGTATCCTGCCTTCGCCCAGAGTTGGCTGTGATTGGCTCCAGCTTCCCCCTGACGCTATACAGGAAAAAGCTGGGATCATGGGATGATATGGAGCTTTTATACCATACAAAGCTCACCTCAGTTCAGCTCACCTGTCTCAGTGTCATGGTTAAAATAGGAAACAATCTATAAAAATAATTTTTTAAAAAAAATGTAAAAACTTTTTTTTAGATGGTAGTGTATACTAATACAATTATACTTCAGGCTCGTGGGATGCTAGTCATGCAATAATCATTCAGGTGCCAATGATGCAATAATTTGGTTATCCCATGGCAATGATGCAATACCAAGAATTATTTGTTCTGTGCTGAAAATCTTTTCCTGTCTCAACATTCGTGGAAAAAGGTATTGGTATGTTGGTATTTTGATGACCGACGTTATCAGGCAGCGTGTGGAAACAGAAGTCGAGCTGTGTGATGAGATTTAGTATTTATCTGGTGATGAGATATTGAGCTTAAGGCTTTCAGGATGATAGTACATCACTTTAGGCCCCTGTCCTTTTTTGTTTGCGCATCAGTCCTATCAGCACTTGATGGATTCCCTACAGCCAGAGCTCATAGTGCTTTATAACCCTGCTGCACAAATTTCCAAGCTAAATAATTCACAATAACTACAGTGCTTTTTATTTATTTATTATTATTTTATTTTAATTCCATTCCTATTGTGGGGACATTAACATACTATAAAACTCACCGTTCTTGATTCACCGGTTGTCTATCAGCAGTGAGAAGCAGACGGCTGATGTTTAGAAGGTATTAAATTTGCGAGTTCCTCTTCTGTCACAGGAAAAGGCTATTAAAAACAAGCTCTAGCAAGAAGGGGGACTTGTTTTCGAATTCCTTCGGCCAGCAAATGCAGCTTGTGGTCTTGAATCTAGCTGTGAACAGTGTGTCTTCAAAGTCGTCTATTGTGTCGGGCAGTTTTTTGCTCTGCAGGCTATGGGGTGTGTTTGAGTAGCTTTTCGGTACAGCGTAATAACATGGATGGAACCTCACTTCCTTTTGAAAGCCGTGTTCCTCTTGTTTAAGACTGACTAAATCCACGTAGCAGCTTTGGCAGATGGTGTGTGTGTTTGCTTGATGGTTTGCTTTCTGCATTCTCTGCGAAGTGTCTCGCAGTGGTGTCGATTGCGACTGGTGACAACCCAGCGTGTGAGGAGGGGAGTGGGTAAAGTCGCTTACTGTTCGGAATGCTGGCGAGGGCTCTCGCACCGTTTGCTGTCTTACTGATTTAGCTGGCATCGTCAAAAAAGAAATTTAGCCATGTCACCGGGGACGAAAGAAGACCCTGATCTACTTGTATACAACACTGTTTTTTTGTTTTTTTTTGCTTTGGAGTTGTGCATACATACTTACCATGCATTGCAGTACGGTGGATTTTTACCAACACATTCCATTTGTGGTTGGATGTCATGCCAGTATAGAAGGTGGTTATCTCAAGCTAGATAATCTCAGTAGTGGCTAATATTCCAACCTTATTCACACTCATACGGTCTTCTCAGCACCTCTTTACTTGTAAATTTAACTTCTGGAATGTAGGAAAATGAAACTAGACCATATTGTTGATAGAACACACTGTGGATGGGGCAGGGAACAAACTCTCATCACAGGGCTGGTGTCAGGTTTGTATGAAGAAACTAGCCTACATAACATCAATAAGGTTATCGAAGAAGGCAGTCATTAATATAGACGATTATTTGGTTTACAAAGGTTACGAGACGGATTAAGGTCCATACAACAGATTCGCTTGAAGTTTGATTTGATCTTTAATAACTGTTCGGGCCAACTGGATTTTAAAGTCCTTGTTGCAATCCATTGAAATCCACTCCAGGTCAGGTTCCAAAACTTTTTCGCTTTCTCCTTTTGTTATATTTGCAAGTTAAAGAAAACAGTTAAATAAAAATAGGCTAGTGTTTTGGATATCAATCGCATGTTTTTACTTTTCGACGGCTTTAGTAAATGGAGGTAAAAAAAATCGTGACGCCGCCCCTTTAAGGCACTGAAAGGCTAAAACCTATTTAATTAGGTGTTGGATTATCACATGAGGTGTATTTCAGTCAAGAGCATGTTGTCAAGCATGCGAGTCACGCAGTACAAGCTTTGCTGCTCCAGTTATCAGGTTCATTGCCTTGGAAACGTTTTCAAACTTGTGAAATCGACTACAAGTGTTGTTGATGTATAAGTGACCATAGGCGCAGTAGACTGTAAACACTTTTTCTCGACACAGTGCTCCCCTGGATGTTTGACGTGAGAGCTTCCCAACGGTTAACAAAACCCCTTTGAGAAATTCTGCCCTATTTTGGCAGCATCAGATAAGATCTGGCTCTCCAGGATGTCCAGACCTCCTGATACCCCAGACACCACCCCTTTCCAAGGGCAAAGCTAATGCGGGGAGCTGTAAGTGAGCGCTCCCCTTACCGTAGTATCTTGGGCTGACGTGTTTGATGGGTTCTGTTTGCGTAGGTCAAGTCATGCAGCAAATATAATCAAATAGTCTGTTTCCAGCAGGGTAATACCTGTTTACTCAACCTGTACTGGGCTGCGGCTTGTTAGGACTCTATGTGTACTGCAGTAACATTTAGCATTGCCGTTATTGATTCCTTTGAAGACTTGTATGGCTAAGAGTTCTGTCCTATAAGGAACATTGAGAGTCACATGGTTGGATGGTTGTTTACCAAGAGATATTATTATGTAATCATCACAGAGGAGTGTTCCCGTTCTGTGAGCTGTCTGCTACCATTTTAGCCCTAGTTTCTCAGTCGCTGGCTAATTTTTGGGCTTAACGGCTAAACAAAGGATAGTTCCTGGTTTTTGCACTATTCCTCCATTTTTTTTTTTTTTCCGATTTGTTTTGGATTTTAGCCCTGTTGTCTGTTATTATAGATTGTGTGGCGTATCCGCAGTTTGTGTAGTGTAACACTGACGACTAAAGTTGTGTTGTGTAATAGTGGGACAGCGATTTGGTTCTCGGCTTCTTACCTACTTTGTCACACTCAGCAAGTTTCCCTTTGGTGTAAGTTTTTGTCTCTCCATATTACTGTTCCAGAATATTGGCCATACATTTCAGAAATTCTACACTTGATTTGCGTCCAAGTATAAACACATGGCTGGACATTGATCTCTCTTTCCTCTCCTACAGATGCAAGTTCTTCAGTCTGACCGAAACCCCCGAGGATTACACCATCATAGTTGACGAAGACGGCTTTAAAGGTACGTTTGGAGCTTCTCGAGTTCCCTGCGCTATAAGGAAAGGCCCCCCACCCCACCCCATTGCAACACCCTGGCAATGTTTGACCACAAATTGCTTCATCAGCCTCTTCCTTTCCATTACGGGGTTAACCAAGGCCAAGCTGTCGGCCCGTTTGGTTTTGTGGTTGACTGAGTGAATGTGTGTCATTTCACCCGGGTTGCCAGGGTCACCATGGATACCGGTGGCTGTGGGTCGTCAAGCAGGTGCAGGTATTCTAGCAGCGCTCTCAGAGCAAAAGGTTATGACCCACATCCTGTAAAATAAATGCTGTTTGTTGGTGTGGAGAGAAACAAAGCCGTAATTTCCTGGGCGGCACTTCTAGGTGTTTTATTGACCTCATTCGTTCAAAAGGTTAAAGGTGTTAAACTCCTCAATCCTTTGAAGCTACACTTCAGCGACTCCTCTGCCTCTTTTTCAGAACTGCCTGAGTCGGAATATCTCAGCGTAGCGGATGCAACATGGTTAGCTCTGAACGTGGTGTCAGGGGGCGGCAGCGCCACCAGCTCTCAGCCAATCGGCGTGACCAAAATCGCCAAGTCCGTCATTGCCCCGCTGGCTGACCACAACATCTCCGTCTTCATGCTGTCCACCTACCAGACGGACTTCATCCTGGTGAGTTAACACCAAAATTCCAGAGCTGCAATATTTCCTACACGTATCTTTCTCTCGCTTGTGAAATCTCTTGGTTGGCATTTTCAGGGTTGAGCTAATGTTTTACAAGCTGTGCACAAATTTAAAGTCTTGACATTTGGAGTCAGCAGTGCTAGCAAGTTCAGGAGGCCAAACTGACATTGGATAATTAGCAGTGTGCAATGATTCAACAAATGGTTCTGCAAATCATGTGGCTGGCTATTTTGAAATCTTGACAAAGCGTTCTACATATCCTATAATCTGGCATCATGTCTGAGTATCCAGCAGAAAATACACTGCCCGGCCAAAACAAAAAGTTTTCATGGAGAGCATTTAGCCTTGATCACGGCATGTAATCTCCATGGCACTGTTGGTCCGGTCGAGGCTCAGCAACATTAATGTGGCAATAAAATGAAGTCAGCTGATGATCTGAATGTACTGAAT
>JAQMYF010000005.1:25317435-25332431 GCA_030014195.1 Neosilurus mollespiculum | reverse complement strand
GAGAGAGAGAGAGAGAGAGAGAGAGAGAGACTGGGTTGCTTTAGTTGCACTCTCCCACTTTCATTAGACTGATTGTGCCAATATCTGTCCCTGAGCCTCCAGCCCCAGAGTGTGTATCTTGTTTTTTTGGGTTTTTTTCTACAGGGACCCTCTGCTAGTATGACTGCAGTGTTAGATTTTTCTCATTTCTCCTCCCCCTTTGCCTTATTTCCCTCCTCCTTTCTCCAAACCCCATTTCACCATGACAGCAAGGCCTACTGAGACATGGGCCGGGTTTACACCCCTCCAAGACAATTCCTGATTCATTGCAAATAACCACAATGTATTAGTAACTGGACCTCCTTAATAGAAGGCCAAGAATGTATGCCACAAATGTTTTTTTTTCCTTTATGTAAACATTTGTTTAATTGCTCATCCCTCCTTTCTTACTGTGCCAAGTCACTTTAGGCCTAAACTGACTCCTCGAGTGAACATGTTTTCGTTCCGTTGTTTTTGAGTGCAATGTGGACGGCGATTGTTTTAAATAATGATGAATTGATCACAGGTCGAATTTATGGAGAGAAAATAAGCTTTTGTCATCTGTTGGTGAAACCGGTTTTGTTTTTCCATTCCCCCACCCCATTTCACCTAAAGCCTGTGTTCTTGTTTTCGATGCCAAGTCACCGGCTTATGAATAACTTGTTGTTTTTCTTGAATCCAAACTACAATCAATGGCTTTCTGTGCTCCCGCTCGGAGTTGGCGTCCGTCCGGGGGCAAAGATTTCTCAGATTGGAATCACACACATCACACTAACCTGGCTAGGCTAAAGTAGAGGTTTGGGGGGTGGGGTTGTGGGGGTGTAGACCCAAACTCACATCTACATTTTTACCTTCAACCGAAAAACTAGGATATTGATTGTGCAATTTACTGTAAGCTATTTCTTTGTCATTTTTCTTCTTCCCCCTTTTCAGGAGTGACACAGTTGTGTTTTATAACCAAACCGAAAGAAATGGCACGCGATACCTTTCGCTGCTTTACCCTGTTTTTACCGTTCAGCATTTCTTTAAAACGATGTGACGTGAGGAATTATAAGTCCTTCATTGAATGTTAGTTGGGGGTCTAAGTGTTAAAGGACACTGGCATTAGTTTAGGCCTTCAACTCTCTCACCCCAGTCTGCACTTTATTTAAGGTCTTTCCGAAAGATCTTACTGTTCTTACTGATGTGAATAATAAAAAAAAAAAAAAAACAGTGGGGAAGAATAATCGCTCCTTGGAGGGAATCACTTTTTAAAAGGGTCACATTTGTTGGTCTTAACACACGAATGGATGTCCCCCCCCCCACCCCCACACAACCTTTTTCTTTTTCTTTCCTTTTTCTGTTAGATCTGATTAGCAGAAACCATGTATTTATCAGTGTTAAAAAATAAAAGGGTGACCTATTTCTTCTCTGACCATTAAAGAAAATGAAAACACTAGCACTGCTGTGATGAATTGTCCTGGCCTGCTTTTCACGTTCCCCTCCTTAAGCTTTCCTTTTTCATTTCCATGGAGTTCAGAGTTACCATAGAAATGGAGGAGTGCCAGCCACAACGGCGAGATTCGTGTCACGCTGGTTTGTTTCTCCTTAATTCATTACCACAAGCAATCAATCAAGAAAATGGAGATCGCATGATCCAGAGCACATGGCCGTCCTGATGAGCTTCAAGTAGTTGAGGGGTTTTTTTTGTTTGATTTTGTTTTTTTTTTTCCTTTAAATAAAATAAGCTTTTATGTCTATTTTATAAGAGAATTTTTTGAGCTACCTTCGGGATCAATTACACTGCCTGGCAAAAAGGAAAAAAGTCAAAACACTAATTTTCACGTTGAAAGTCTTCTCCAGCACATCGCGAAAATCTTCAAATAGGGCTAAGGTCAGGACTTCGGGGTGCCAATACATATGTGAAAATGATTCCTCATGCTCGCTGAACCACTCGTTCATTATTTGAGTCCTCATTTTATATCCATGGCATCAGGGAAGTAAAAGTCCATTGATGTGATAAGCTTCTCATTTGGTACTTCATCAGCTGACTTCATTTAATTGCTACATTAATGTTGCTTGACCGGACCAACTGAAGCAACAATGCCATGGAGATTACATGCTTACAAGTTAAATGCACTCCATGAAAATATTAGGGTGTTGTTTTTTTGGCCAGGCAGTGTATGTCTGCATTAGGAAATGGGGTGGAGCTTATCACACTTTGACATACAGCGGTATAGTATAAAGCCAGTTTGCTTATTTACTATACGTGCTTGTGTCCACTGCATCTGCACTGTTCTCCATATGGATCACGCATCATCATGGATCGAGGTGTGGTATTGAACAATCTGAAAAGTACTGAATCTGTGTGTTTCATATCCACAAGGTTTATTTCAATACAATAACTATACATTTGTTGTTGCTTGAGAAGTGCTCAGTAAAGAATGCTTGTCCACACACCTTGAGTGTGTAAGTTCCAGTCCTCAAATCGGCTGAAGAGGAAGCAGTGTGATGTGAAGTTCTCCACAGCTTGTGCTCATATGACAGACTTGACCAGCGCCACCATGTGATCCACGCCGCATGCAACGTCTACCACATGACCCGGTACAGTCACCTGCAAAAATGACAGACACTGTTCCTTGAGCAGTTTAAAATCCTTCCCCACATGTGTTGTGTATTAACTTTAAAGCGTGACAAGAATGAGAAGTTTATCTTCTGTAGCGTGTACGCACCCGCCATGGAAAATACTGGTCATCCCGTTTCCCGATGCCAAGACATCCACGTACATTCTTGCCCCAGACAAACAGTTCACCGCGATCTGAAACAACAATCAGCAAAGACAAATCACAACAACGCCAGATTTTCATTTAAACATCTGACATTGATAAAAGTTGCATACCATATGTATTGTATAAATAAATAAAAAGACGACAAATAAATTGAATTCGTACCAAGATTTTGAATGAAACAGCTGTTCTGGCACTCTTTCTAATACAATATAATTTCTCTGGGAACTGCTTGCACAGGGATGTGTAAGGTAGACGTGTGTAATTTAAGGTGGAATATACTCAGCTTTGCAAATTAGCTTGAGGCTGCAATAAAAAAAACAAATAAGTGCCAATGGGAGTGGCCGATTCTGCAGGTGGTGATCTTACAGTTCTCACCCAGACGCAGCCAGTTTATTTTAATAATATTAATCCATACACTCTACCAAAAGCAGTGCAAACAAGTGCATAGCTGCATCTAACTGGAGGTTCCAGATTGCCATTAATTTCTTCCAGCAAATCAATGACATGCTGTTACAATCCATATGTTCTGATAAAGGGCTTTGCTGATATTCCAAATAAATCAACAGAAGTGGAGCAAATTCTCTCCCTTCTTCTGTGCACTCTCTGGACACCTCCTCATGGCAACTATCAGACATGTCAAGCACCAACTGGGTTAAGACAACTGGATGCCTCTTTCACTATTAAAGGTACAGTGTGTAACATTTTGGAGGCTCTGTTAGCAGAAATTAACTAGTAAGTTTTCATTGATTAAAAAAAAAAAGGAGGGGTAATTGAGTTTTCAGAACCTAAGAAGCTGTGTATATCTACATGGGGAGTGGGTCCCCTCTAACAGAGGCCGCCATCCTGCGCCGCCATGTTTCAACAGCAGCCCAGAACCATACAGGCTTCAAAGGGGGAGGGGTCTGGTTTGAATTCAGTTGGTTGCATTCTGGAACCTCACCACAAGATGCCACTAGATAGTACCATTAAATAATAGCTCAAATTGACTAGCATGAACCTCTGTAGCTCACATCACATGATTCCTTAAAAGACAAAGGCAAGCAATTGTTAAAAGTTAAGCTCAATCTAAACTTAATATTTAAATCTGTCTCTGTGCAAAAATCATAGACCGATAGCTTCTATTTCAACAATTCATAAAATGATGTCATTAAGGCCCAATTCAACAGGAGGAGTTTACTATATTACTCACTGCACAGGAAATTATTTTAATCTAAACCTTTTAACATCGCCAACACAATTCTGTAATTAAATGGCATAAATGTGTCAGATTTCTGTATTTTAACCTCTTGTTAACTTGGGCCTCAATGACATCATTGTGAGTTTTCAAGTAAATATCCATAAAATCGTTTAAACAGAAACTATCTGCCTAAATTTTTGCACACAGAAAAAAATTATCTGGAGATTTGAACAGAATTTACTTTTAACAAGTGCTGTCTTTGCCATTATATCTCTCCTCCATCAAATTTTGTGGTCCAATAACTTCCACAAATAAACATACAATGACATGAGCTGTAATATTTACATCGGCCATGCCTTTCCCTTGATTACTTTTAACTGCGTGACTTGACTGTAGCCGAAAGAAAGACCATAAACCTACTAATTATCTAGCATTTTTAGCTGGTCTGCATCGATTTTCTGTGTTCTTACTTTTATGAGACAAAAAGAGTGGTTATAGCTCATATTACTGTTGTTGCAACTTGTTTGTCGGACATTGCACACCATTAAATAGACAATAAGCAGGTTGGTTTTTAATTATTAAGACATTGAGTGATCTTTTCTCAAACCTCAAGGTGATAAAAGTGTTTGAAAACACTCAACTGTTACTACACGCTACAGCTCTAGCACTAGTATACATCCTCACCTGTGATGGCTGCAAAGTGGCTGAGCCCGCAGCGGATCTGAGACACTTTTACCGTCGGGTTGAACTCAGATTTCCCAAAAAGTTGCGCTGGCACCCTCTCTGGGATGTCAGACTCAGCGAGGTCAGGCCCTTTTCCCAGGATTCCATAGCCCCATACAAACACTTCCCCATTCTCTGCAAACAGATCTCTGCTGTTACATGCTTTGGCAATAAGAAAGACTTTAAGATACCTACTGGCATAGCTACAATATCATTTTTTTTACTGTTTATTGTTTAATTGCAATAATTGCAATTGTAAAGGATGTGCTTTATATGGAAACAGTAGATCCCTTTGGTGTTGGTGGATTTGAGACAATCTAGCGGGCTCATTTTTACCATAACATGTGAACGAACAACTTTTTTTCCAATCACACAAACAAGCAGCCGATTAACTTAAAGCAGGGGTTGGTAATCTAGAACGCTAGCAAAGTAGCATCTCTTCAGGGCTCTGGCGAAAAACCCCCCTCCCACACACACACAAGCTCAGACAGCTGGTTCTGTCTGCAGGGATTGGTCAGCATTTTAAAAGAAGTACAGTGGCCACAGATGATGGATTTTTTTCTAATCTTTTCCAGTTCATATAAGTTATTGATTCCATTCAGGCTGTAAAGACCATTTTACCAATATAACCGTTTGCACATACAGCCAAAAAGTTAACAACCCCAGCTTTAAGCAAAAGAAATCAATCATTTTCTATGCAAAGGCACGGGACTCACCGTTGAGTATAGCGACCTGAGTTCCGCCACACGCTGCCTGCATCACCTTACCTACTCCTTTCAGAGGAAGCAAACGTGGAGAGCTGATCTGCAAAGCATGTAGGGAAACAAAAAACGGATGCAGCACAAGTTCACGTTAAGAAAACCAAACAGTTTAAAACAGATAGTTGCCTAATCGCATGTCCCAGCCTACTACTACTACTACTACTGTTGCTTGCTTAGATTGTACCTGTGTGGTCTCTGTGACCGAGGCGAGTTGCAGGTACTCAGAGTTGCCCCAACCAAAGACTTGGCCCTCTGTGGACACAGCCAGGCTGCAATCTCCATAGGTGCTCACCTGCTGAACTTTGACCCCTTCCAGGTCACCACCGACTATGAAAGGCAATGCAGCCTTGTTGTGATGGCCCAGACCTGAGGGTTACATAATACCCAACTTAGTCCTGAGAGTTTATTTACACTAATAGTAACTTATTAAACACAATCACTGTCCAGTGTGGACAGGAGGTCAAGCTTTATCGGGGTAGTTGTTGGAGAAAGCGTCTGAGAGAAGGAGCAATAGTGAAAGAAGGAGAAGAGAGTGGAGATGAATGGCACTGACCTGTCTGTCCATCTGCCCCCCAGCCACAGGCATACACCGAGCCTGATTCAGTCAGAAATAAGCTGTGGTCCTGGCCACACACCACCTAGAGGACATGACAGTTTATATAGCAAAATGTATTACATTTCATGGCAGCACCGTGGCATAGTGTTCAGCACATCCACCTCACAGAATGAAGGTCCTGGGTTCAGTTCCCAGGTTTGGGTGATTCTATGTGGAGCTTGCATGTTCTCTCTGTGCTCGCAAGGGTTTCTTCCAGGGACTCTGGTTTTCTCCCTCAGTATGAAGAAATGCACCTTAGGCTAACTAGCTGCTTCAAATTGGCGCTAGGTGTGAGTGGATTGATTCACTGAATTAGCTTCAAAATGAGGTATAATAGCATGAAAATAGACTGAGTTACATCACTTTGTATGTCGCTAATCAGGAAATGCTACTTTTGAGAAAATAGCAATTAAAGTTACAGAACCAGTTTCTGAATGTCCGCATCTGAAACTCTAGCAACCATACACTAAATGAATCCTGCTTTCTACCAATCAGTGCAATCGTCCTAGCAACAGATGAGTTCTATTTACACAGAGTCATGTCTGTTTTCAGGCTTCTCATTGGTTTACTCTTATATGATTGGGGGAATCCTTCTGGGATTCTGTAAGTAGGGAGAGTATTCTGGTAGTGAATATGGATAATAAGGAAATACCCTGAGCAACCACAAAAGTGGTTTGAAAATCAGCAAAATATGCGGATATTTCTATTGTTTTACAACAACGTGGACAGGGAATCCTTTCTTAAACAAGTATTTTATCATGGATAGATGGTGTTTATGGATATTTTAACTTCTTAACTAACTGTTGAAGATTATGCTTTGAAGGATGTATTTTTATCCAGGTACTTACTTTGGATCTTACTCCAAACACTACCTTGTGATGTAATCTGTATTATGCTGGAGTGGGTCACATATTTAAAGTTTTATTATTATACAAGTTATATATGAACTTTAAAAAAAAAACAAAAAACCTTCCAGCTATAAATCCTTAAACTGTAATAATCTTGATTGGCTTTTATTGACACTTTTTAGGCAGGTCAAAAATTGGAATTAGAAGAATTATGGAACAATCCAGAAGTGAAATAAATTTCCTCGCCTGTTGGCGACTTGGAGTTCAACTCCTCCTGGATGGGACGCTAGTCCATTGCAGGTTACCTTCCCAGTATTTTACTGGCACCCATTTATACTGCTGGGTGAACAGACGCACTTTGGTTAAGATGGTTAAGACCTTGCCCAGGGGCCTTAGCAGAGTGGGGGGCTAACGCGGATTCGAACCCACAACCTCTCAATCATGAGCTCAGCATCCTAACCACTACACCGCCGACCCCTCAAGTTCCAACGGAGTTCATGAAGAGAATGTGTGAAAAATATTTTTAATAAAAATGAACACCTACAAATCCTCTATTATACTCTGTGGTTGGGTAGAAGTGGCCAGTTGCTAAGAAAACATTTATTATTATATATAATTTGGTAATCTTAGGTCATGTTTGTTCCATTATATGATAATAAGAATGCATTCTGATGACAAAACATATGTCAGTACAACCTTGTTCACCCACCTGAATAACACGAGTATCAAATCCTTCCATCTTGTGAACAACATGGCTGCCACTGCAAAGAGGACAGAAAGATCACTGACGCAAGTCGTCTTGAGCACATTTTAAACATTCATCGTCCTTACAAATACTCCCAAAAAGTAATTGGAATCTTTCAAATGTCTGATTAATAAACAACTAATAGTAAGAGAATAAGCTGCAACATGCAAGTGCACTAAACGCCAACAGTAGCGCTGAGCGCACACGTGATATATTTTCCCCGCCATTTTTTTCATTTATTAGGTTGCCTGTGTGGGCGGGTGAGCATGTACACAACAACAAAATCAAGCTCATGGCTTTATGACATTTGCAATTATGGAGGTCCAGAGCTCCACTATTAAAATACTTGACTCTCATCGACTTCCAGCTTAAAAAAGTTCTAACTTCCCACAAAAGGTTGAAGGCATTGCACAGGTGTGGTCAGGGTTTTGTTCATGAACAAAGAAGTGTCTGTGATTATAATATATCATACCTCCGCCAAAACTCAGACAAAACCTTAATTAAAGAACATCACATGCTGCACTTCTTATGACCAACATATTACATGGATGAAAATAGACCACAGGGTCCAAACGCTTCCGCTAAAAGGAGCATTCCATAATGTGCCAATATAAAACGAGCATAGCAAGTAAATATCCAGAGACCTAATATAGAGTTTTCAAGGTCAATCGCACATAAACTCATCCTAGCACTCATAGTAGTGAGCCAGCGTTCCAAGTTTGAAAGCCCCAGCTACTGCAGGCGACAAGTAAATGTCCGGAAACTAAAGTGCGACGGACAGACAGAACCCATTAAAAACTAATCCACCAACCTGTAAACTTCATCCTCAATGATTTTCCTTCCACACTGGCCATAAGCGTTATTACCCATGCTAAACACTGGAGCGAGAGGGAACAAAAAGGAAACAACAATTAGAACTATTCGTTTATTTATTTTTAAATTATTATCAGGATCGCTGACTAAAAAAATAACAATGCACATTAAGTCTGCAGACACTGGAACTGATGCCTCAGATTAAAAGGATGTGCGTACACGTGTAAAGCACATTCGGACAAGTGTGCGATCAGCTGTTTCCGACCAGGTTCTATATTAGCGTATGAAAAACTGATTCGAATCTCTCAGGTCTCTGCTTACCTCCTTCAGAGTCGGTGAGCACTAAAGAGTGAGCGCGACCACAGGATACCTGGAGGACCCGTGTTTCCTGAGGGTTCACCAGTGGCAGAGACACGGGTGACGGCTCCAGAACATATTCATAACTTTTATCTGTAGCACAAAAATAAATAAATTAGTCTTTGACATTGTGAGAGAGGACAGTTTTATGGAAGTGTGGTATTACAGCAGGCCCAGCAGGGGGTGCTGTGTGCTTTGTAAGTTTTTCAGCTTGGCGGGCTTCTGCCCATGGAGCCCGACCGGGCCCAACCTGAAGAGGAGACATGGGTCCGCCCTCCCATAGACCCACCACCTGTGGGAGGGGCTACAGGAGTCGGGTGCAGTGTGTGCCGGGTGGCAGCCGAAGGTGTCGGTTCTGCCGGACCGATCCTTGGCTACTAACTCATCTCTCTGGCAGGGAAGGAGCCTGAGCTGGTGCGTGAGGTTGAGAGATATCGACTATATATCGTTGGGCTCACCTCAACGCATAGCTTGGGCTCTGAAACCACCCATCTCCATGAGGTCCTGCCCCAAGTGCCTCAAGTACCTCAGGGTCTTGTTCACGAGTTAGGGAAGGATGGAGCGGGAGATCTCAAAGCTCTCAATTTACCAGTCGATTTAAGTTTCTACCCTCACCTATGGTCACGAGCTTTGGGTAGTGACCGAAAGAACAAGATTGCTAATACACGCGCTGAAATGAGCTTCCTTTGCAGGGTGGCAGGGCTCTCCCTTAGAGATAGGGTGAGAAGTTCGGACATCTGGGAGGAGCTCGGAGTAGAACCGCTCCTCCGCGTTGACAGGAGCCAGTTGAGGGGGCTCGGGCATCTGATTAGAATTCCTCCTGAACGCCTTTTTGGTGTGGTATATCAGGCATGTCCAACCGGAAAGAGACCCGGGGCCGACCCAGAACACGCTGGAGGGACGATGTCTTTTGGCTGGTTTGGGAACGCCTTGATATTCCCCCGGAGGAGCTGGAGGAAGTGGCTGGGGAGAGGGACATCTAGACCTCACTGCTTAGGCTGCTGCCCCCGCGACCCAACCCTGGATTAAGCGGAAGAAGATGAAGAAGATCCAGCGCTTGGTGGCGGTTTGCACTCTCTGAGTGTAATAATTAATAATATGTATGAGCTTCTCTACAAAATCTTCTAGGTTATATCCAGGCTGGCATGAATGCAATCACAGCTGATTTTTCAGCATGCGTCAACTGTGTGATTCATCTCGTCTTAAGCAGGGTTAAATAATAATACCAGGAAGAAGCCATTCGACAGCAAGTGCACTCAGTTACACTACAGGTTTCAAAGATTCATTCCAGAATGTATTTTATTAAACAAACGATTCATATATATGAATATAAAAATAAAAGAACTCCTAATAAACCCATACTGAGCTGAAACACACCCATCCTCAAGACCAGACATTTTTGAAATTCTCAGAGGCTCCATTAACTTTACATAAGCCTACGGTCAAAATGGAAAATCCTAAAAAAAACACACCCTAAAAACATGCAGACACACAAAACAGCCTTTAATGGTTTTAATCACCTTTTAAGCTTGGCCTCAGGACAAAAAACAAGACTCGAACCTCAAACTATACATTTTTCTACTAAGACAGTGAGGTGCTTTGTGGGGCAGGATATTAAGATAACTTGTAATAAGTACAGTATTAAGCTTCTTCTGTTTGCTTTAAAACTGAGCTTCAAGAAGTACATAAGGAATCTTCCATTTATATTGTTTAACACATACATGCCTTATCCACCTACAGGCCTTGAGTTCGTTTCCATGTTCGATCCCTGACAGTATGTATAGAAAGTATAGAAAGGCTGATCAACCCTGTCTTGTCTCACAAGACTTCCCGAGTCCAAACTTTTGCTGATGAATATGTATGCAAAATTTCTTATAAATTAGGCCCAAATGTAAAGTCTTCTTGGAGTCCCCATAAATACTACCACGGAACCCTCCTACAACAAGCGGCCTTTGAGAGAAGCCGCCGCCTTCTTTAGTCCAAACAGCTGACTTGTTATCTTCTTAAGGTGTAAAGCTAGTGCTTTGTTATAGGCTTTCTGGTTTGGTTAATAAAAGGAGATGATAGTTAGCACATTCAACGGATTCTTTTCCTCGTTTTGTTGAGGTTATAAGCACAGTATTCAGGTCTATTCACATTTTAGGGGAATTGCATTGTTTATTGCATCAAGCTATGTCGGTCCAAGTATTTCCCTAAGTGTTGGGTATACAGTAGTTCTGCTGGGAGCCCTTCAATGCCTGATGAGCGACCTCTGTTGGTAGGTTTTAGGGCATGATGGTGCTCCTCTAATGTAACTGGGGAATCCAAAAATTTTCAATCAGGAAAGAGACTTCAATATTATGGAAAATTTTAATTTAGTTCAGTTGGTCTTGAGATGAAAAAAAGATGTATATAGATTAGTAATATATATATATATATATATATATATATATGTTGTTAGAATCCTATATGGATGATATTTATTGTATGACCCTATTCCATCATGTGGTACCAGTTAAACTTAAAAATATGAGTACACTATTTGCCTTTTTTTGGTTGTCCATTGGGCCAAAGTTGAGGATAGTACCTGGTATTATAATATATTTTTTGTGTCACCTCCTTTGAGGTTTCCAGCAAGCTGACGCAACACCAAAAGGTGACATGAAGACACCAACTGGTCAGAGAGAATCCCCACTGTCATTGTGTCATCAAAACCTTTGTTTATTATATTTCACTCAATATAAGTGGATATAGATATATATATATATATATATAGATATAGATATAGATATATATATATATATATATATATATATATATATATAAATCCCCTGATGAGTGGGCAACCACGAAACAGGCTTGTCGGGATGAAATTGTAGTACTATTATTTTTCCCACATACTATATATATATATATATATAGTGCTATTGGTAAAAAAAAAATTATTGCATACATGTTTACAGTGTACAAGACTGGACAACTGTGGTGTAGTGAGGAGTAACTCACGCCGGTCGTGTTGGGTGCGCTGGAAGCCTAGCTGTGAGTCTTTGTTTAGCCCCATACCCCACACTTTGGTGATGTCTTTGGTGTTCGATGCCAGTAATGTGAAGCCATAACCACAGGCTGCTGAAGTGATCTGTAAGAAAAAAAAACAAACATCCAAAAAATTACAGCACGTCCGCCTCACAGCAAGAAGGCCCTGGGTTCCAATCCCGGGCTCGGACGTTTCTGTGTGGACTTTTCCTGTCCTCCCCATAGTGAGATAGGATCCAGCCTTCCTGCAAATCTAGTAGGAGTAAGCAGACTGGCAAATGAGTGAGTGGGTTATAGGTAAGAATGTGGTTAAATCCCATCCAGTTCACCCTTCTCATAAACCTCTGTATTAGGTAGCAAATCATGTTCAAATCTGCTTTTTTAAGCTTTTTAAGAAGGAATCAATAGATGTGAATTGCAGAGTATTGTAGTCTGTAAACAAAGCTAAATTGACTCTGGGATTGAGCTGACAGCTTTTAGAACATTGTAATGACTTACCTTAAAAAATATTATAATTTATTCTCAATCTACAGCTTGGGTAACAGAAGTGAAGGTCAAAATCAGAAAATCATTGAAAATAATGTTTCAGAAGGAGGTGGAAGTCCAATCCTTCTTCCTGTGTCCGGTGTTCATAAAATTCTAGATGACCCAGCTTCCTGTTGAATGTGTTACTTGTGAAGCGCTTCAAACACTTCCCAGGGGTTTTCTCTATTCAGGAAGCAGCATTGAGTGAATATTTTTGAAAGAACTCATAATGAGTCACCCATTCACTTGCCGAAATGATTAATCCTACTAGGGTTGAGGGGAGACAGGAGTCTTTCTCAGCCACAAAGGCAGGGTACAACCAAAACTTTCTGCCTGTCCATCTCAGAGCCAACACACAACCATTCACATTCACACCAAGGGACAATATGGAACAGCCAAATACCCTGCTGTGCATGTCTTTGGACTGTGGGAGGAAACCGGAGTACCTAGAAGAAACCCACGCAAGCACGGGGAGAACATGCTTGTTGTAAGGCGGATCTGTTAACCACTACGCCACTGTGCCGCCCATAATGAGTCGCAGGGTAAAGAAAAGACAGTCAGTAAAATGTTAAGGTACAAAAGTAATGAGGTTTCTAAAATAGTTTGCTATGTTTTTAAACATGAATTTTACGATTTCTAGGTAAACGTCTATAAACGGCTTTGTTGCCGAATTGATCGAAACCATGCACAGAAATAGTTCTGCTTTCCCCGCCCAAATATTTCACATATGATTTATTTGTAAGTGTGCTAACAGGGGAACACAAATGGTTTAACAGCTGCGGAACCTTTTGAATTCTTGTGGTTATGATTCAAATCAAGTGAAGCAAAATTAGGCTATGTATGAATTTATTAAGGGCGGCATGGCGGTGTAGTAGTTAGCACGTCTGCCTCACAGCAAGAAGGTCCTGGGATCAAGTCCCCTGGCTCGACAAGGGCGTTCCTGTGCATAGGGTGCTTGCGTGGGTTTCCTCTGGGTACTCCAGTTTCCTCCCACAGTCCAAAGACATTCACATTAGGCTAACTGGCTGTTCCAAAATTGCCCCTAGGTGTGGGTGTGGATGTAAGTGTCAGTGTCCTGCAGTGGTCTGGTGAGCTGTTCAGGGTGTCCCCCGCCTTCGGCTGAGATAGGCTCCAACCTCCCCTCAAACATGATGGGGAAACTGTTTAACTGTGTTTTATTTCAAGCACTACCTTTTGTTCTGTATCAAGGCGGTAAGGGGTCAGTTGGTATTTTCTGGGTTTTTTCCTGCCGCTGTCGGGAATCACAAAACTGGGAATCCCGAGCGCTCCGGTGTAACTGAAGCCCCACACGAACACTTTATCCGAGGGCTTCCTGCGCTCTCCCACATAGCGGAACAGCGGCACCTCATCGCCGGCTTCTCTGCCTCTGCTTCTCGCTACGGAGGAAAACAACCGGCAATTCGAGACAACCCCAGGACGGACACGGACACGAGCCCAGATTGACGCCATAAAAGTCTCCACCAATGTCACGCTGCATGTAATTCAGGTACAAGTCTATACCACCATGCTAGCATAGATAGCTAACACTACATTAAAAACAACAAGTTAATAAAAGTTGACCTCGCGTGCTCATCACGGTATACCCACGATATTTTCCACAAACGTTTCTTCCTAATATTACATACGTAGAGGTTTACACTTCTGTTTACTTTACTATGTTTTGAGACATGTTCACTCATAGGAGACAGCCATGACAGTTAGTCTTCTTCTTCTTCGTTCGTTTTGTTGGCGGGTTGCATCTGGCATTTCGTGCATACCGCCACCTGCTGGGCAGGAGTCCCCTGACGGTTGACCAGCTGTGCTTGGATTGGATAATAGTAGCCACGCACACACATCGTCACTGCTCATTAGCCAATCAACGGTCTGCTTTGATAACAACGCTAGGACTCCGAATAAAAAAGCTTGACTTTACAGTTATATAAATGATCGCTAGAGGGCGCGCAGACTATTTTCTTAAGAGATTGCTTGGAAAAACCTTATACCTACTTTTAGGAAACCAAATGTGACCAGAGCTAAGGGGTAGATAGGATGGAATATCACTGAACATTAAGAATTAATAATCATAGTTAGAGAAGGAAGAAGATGATGATTATGATGAAAATTATTATGATAATTAATATAATATGTAATAATAACTATAAATTAATATTCATTTATTCATTTTCTAGCACACGTAATCCTAATTATGGTTGCGGGGAGGCTGGCGCCCATCTCACCAGACTGTGGGTACACCCTGAACAGCTCGCCAGGGCCAACATACACACAACCATTCACACACGTAAGAGCAATCTGGAATCGCCATTAAGCCTACTGTGCATGTTTTTGGACTGTGGGAGGAAACAGGAGTACCCAGAGGAAACCCACACTAGCACTGGGAGAACATGTGAACTCCACACAGAAACACCCGGAGCCTTTTATTTAATTATTTATTTATTTTGTTCACAGAGGGCATCGTTCCAGTTGTGTCTTTTCCATCAGTGTTTATCCCAAGAACACTACTTGTGAGCTAGGAATTCACCCAGGATTTGTCACTAGTCAATTGCAGGGCATTAGGTACCCTCTCTCTCTCTCTCTCTCTCTCTCTCTCTCTCTCTCTCTCTCTATATATATATATATATATATATATATATATA
>JAQMYF010000005.1:25304733-25317016 GCA_030014195.1 Neosilurus mollespiculum | reverse complement strand
ATATATATATATATATATATATATATATATATATATATATATATATATATGTGTCACAGAGAGAGAGAGAGAGAGAGGTGGGAGGAAACCAGAGAACCCAGAAAAAAACCCATTCATACACAGGGAGAACATGCAGGTAAACATAAGTAAGATGGCAACCAAAGTTCAGGTTCAAATTCAGGTAGTACTTTCTTTAGTGTTCAAACTCCTCCTCCTTACTAACACTCTGGTTGACATGGAAAATTACCGTTATTGTTTATTTTTATTTAGTTTCATTTCCTGTTTTTTTTTTTTCCTGCTCTGTGTCTATATTAATTTCTACCCTGTAAGTATGCACTGCCAATTTTCACACAGTGTCCTGTACTTCCTAATACAACCTTATTAGTCATTTATTTCAAATCCTGGGATATGTCTAGTATGTTTACATTTATGGCATTTGGCAGACACCCTTATTCAGAGTGACTTACATTTATCATTTTTATAAAACTGAGCAATTGAGGGTTAAGGGCCCTGCTCAAGGGCCCAGCAGTGATAACTTGGGGGTACTGGAGCTTGAAGCCCGGATCAGCAGTCCAGAGCCTATTCCACTGAGCTTCCACTACCCACCACTGCCCTATGTTTGTATCACATATGGCATACATTTAGGTACAGTGATTCCATCACAACAGATTAACATTTTAAAATTTTCTAAAAAGTGCTGTGGACAAACAATAACAGACACAGACATTTGTATTTTTCTTAATTTATTTCTCTGTTTTTATTCAAGTACAGTGAACAAAAAGATAGCTTATTAGTACTTTAAATTACATTACACAGTGCTTAAAAGCTTCTCCGTTCCTCTTTGGTTACTGAAATAAAGCACAGAAGTGACGCTTTCTTCAGACTTTGCTAACATTTCTTAATCTGCCAGGCCTGCAGTTCTCAAACACAGTTTTGTATGACAGTCACAAACGGTGAATATAACTCAGACATGCTCGAACAGGGAAATGAAACTGTGCTGCACCAAAACCCGACTGTTTCATGCCATCTAGCTTCCAGCGAAAGATCTCATGCAAATGCGGCAGCAGTGATACAAGGTGTAATACGGGGCATGTGTCGACTCCACCTCAGTTAGCATGGATGCTAATTCTCTTGCGCGTGTTCTCTGTACAGCGCTCCATAATAAGCTCCTGGCTAGGCCTAGGTGGTATGGCCGGGATTTTCTTTGCCTCTTCTTTCTTGCCAGCTTCATTTCCAGAATCCTCTACACACCCACACCCACACACACACACACACACACACACACACACACACACACAGATGTGGTTAAAACTTGAACTATGAACTAGCAGGACGTGAAAGTGCCTACTATTGTAATGAAAATGCAAGAATGTTGCAGTAAATTGTCGTGCAGCTCACCCGGTCTTTCCTCCACTGTGGATTTGGAGTTTTTCCTCGGCTGGGATACGAGTCTTCCTCGCTGCTGTAAAAATTTGCGACTCTGTCTGCGGTATGAGTCCTGGCTAAGTCGTTGGCGACCTTTAGTATGAATGCTCTGGGCGTTGCGTATAGTCGTTCTGTGGAGCAAGATGAAAACAATGTTTAGGAATAAATGATAATATTGGGGGGGCTGGGGGAATCTCATGTAGAACAAAAAATGTAGATGATAAGGCTGTGGTTACAAATATTTGAAGGGTACATGCACATAGATGGTTAGAACTTCATGGCTATGGTTCTCCGTTGCTCCTAAAATGCTTCTACTTAGAACTTTTTAAGAGTCTTCAGAGGACAAAGTGAAGATGGGGTCCCCTGGAGGATGGATGGAATCTTTTCTCAGAGTGTATGTTACAGTAATGAATCTGGTTAGATTGACTATACATTCTTAAATCAAATGGTTCTTAAAAAAGGTTCTTAGCATGGTTCGTGGCATGACTGTTAATGTTACAGTTGTAGGAGTTTGTGGAGAATATTTAGGAGAAGCAGTGGCCACCAAGTCTGTTCCTGGAGATCTACCTTCCTGCAGTTTTATCTCCAACCAAAATCTAACACACCTCTTTTAGCTGATTAACAACTTCTTGAGGCAATGATTAGATGGTCAGGTGGGCATGGGTAACGGTTGGAGCCAAAGCCTTCAGGGAGGTAGATCTCCAGGAACAGGTTTGATGACTAATCGGGTGTCCCTCAGCTATTTTCAGTATTTTTTGCTATTTGAGTATCACCTCGGGTGCATTGGACACCATTTTGTCATACAGCTATCTTGAGTTTTTGCAGAAATACAGTAAGGGGCGGAGGGGTCAACTGGTTTTTGTATCCAACCGAACCAGGAAGTACTGCTTTATAATAATATGTTGTATTGGCGTCCTTTGTACAAACACTTCTTTTGTGTTTGGTGGGAAAGAAGACTTTCCAGACAAAAAGGAATCATGTTGTTTGAGGTTGTTATAGCTCCATATTGCTATATGGTGGCAACTCGGGGAAACCATTCATGGAAATCACCAGAAATTGTACCACGTCCAACATGGTGCCCCTAACATGCGAGAGATTTTTCCAGCCATTTGTCTTGTCTAATTTTTAGTCGTATCCAATACCCACCCATCAAGTATCACCACCTTGTCACATACGACCACAACCAACCAGCGATACTGCCACCTGCATCTCTACAAACTGCTGCATCTGGAGCGCTATCTGCCTCCCTGTACGAATGACCTTACAGACGATCATGTTCGTTGTAAATGAAAAGGAAGTGAGTGTATGCCATCCCTCCCTCCCGTGAGAGGTCAGCCAATAAGTTCCCATGGACTCCTAGTAGCAGATGTACCAGCCTCAACCTGGAATCTATAGGGAACCTGTGACCTACAGGGTTGATAGTCGCGCACCTTGGCGATGTGCCATGCAAGGCATATTTTGACAATGTTTCCCAAGTGGGTAGACCACTACTGGTTTAAAGAATGCTTCAGTGTTTTAAATGGAATCTGCTTTTCCCTTAGTCAACGCAATGTTTCCTCAAGTGTTCTTTACATAGTTAATGGTTCAAACTTCCAGAAAGTATTGTATTCAGAACATGTTCTGAAACAGAAGCCCTTTGGTGTTGGGTTCTGTGTAGAATCTATTACCCAGAGAGACAAAGTGTAGAAGTTTTAGGCCTCTAGATGGAACCTTGGTAAAGGGATCTATCTTCCTAAATGTGATTTAATCGGAAGCTTCTAGATAAAATCCTGAGACATACCTCCTGGGTGGTGGGGTATTCCTGTTTGCATTGCTTCTTTCAGCATCCACTTCCTTCCTTTCCCCAGTATTCCAAAGGAACATGGATGGGTAGTACCCTGTCTCTTCTCCTTTCCTGTCAAGAATGCAAAATTGACTTCACATGAGATAGTGAAGACTTCAACTTCAAATAGGAAGTTTCGATCTACTATAATTTAAACAAAAGCCTGAGGAAGTCTTATCTCATACCTGACCACCCACCAGCCATCCAGAAGCTTATGGATGACCTCAATGGTTTCTCCAACCTCCAGGCTTATCTCATCCTTATCCACTGCTTTGTAGGCTTTTGTGGTTTTGTACAGCTCTCCTGTTGAATATAAGCATGAGATATCAACATCTATGATCCACTTGTACCAGGATCACAATACTATCATCCTCATTGAACAACCCTTTAGTAAAGAAGTGAGTAGTACCTACTTTAGTAGGAAAAATTGTACTGTTGATTGATATATTTTTTTAAGTAATTAATTTCAGATAAACATATGTACATTGATAAATGACAGTAAGACATAATTTACCAAACACATACATGGATGATTCACAGTTAGAAGTGATCACACTAGAGGTGCAATAGAAAAGCGATTGATGCTAATTGATTTAAAAAAAAAATTTAATTCATGTCAAGATGTTTTTAGCGACTCCACATGCAAGTGAATATTTTGC
Organism: Neosilurus mollespiculum; assembly: GCA_030014195.1. Taxonomy (NCBI): domain Eukaryota; kingdom Metazoa; phylum Chordata; class Actinopteri; order Siluriformes; family Plotosidae; genus Neosilurus; species Neosilurus mollespiculum. The sequence goes on along the minus strand of JAQMYF010000005.1, from coordinate 25,313,110 downwards.
AGCTTAAATACATATATCATGCAAAAGTCCACTGTTTTGTGAGTAATTTCCGATTGTTTTGCGGATGTTTTTTTGGGGAAAAGGGAATCTCCAGTTATGTGTGTTTTTTATTTGCGCATTATTAGCACGAACAAAAATGAGAATAAAATACGGATGATGACAAATACAGAAAATGGCAGATGCCAGCAAGTCTCAGAGTTTTGTCAAACTTTCTGCATGGAAGTCTCCACCTTGCGAAAGGAAAACGAATAATGTGCATGAAAAACGACAACTTTGCGACCTTCTCGCTGTTCTGTTTGAGAAGAGTTTGAGCCTACTCGGCGTCAGAGACTCGTTTTGCAACATTGGAGGAAATTTTAAATGTTGAAAATTTTTTTGTGATGAGTGCACGAACCTGGTGACCAAAATCGACATTCCCGTCAATCGCTTTTCTATCACACATCTGGTGTGATTACCCTCTTAGTGGCACCCACAAATCTCCATAAAAGGTAAAAATAACAGAGCTGAGAATGAACAAATGATAAGCCAATGGTGAACGAGTGCTTCCTAAGTGCAGTTTGCGCTAAATAGTTTAGTATTGCTACTAGCTAACCTGTTGGTTTACCTAGGGTGGCATTTATTTTGTCTAATCTAAATAGCTAATTGATCTTAAATTATTTATTCTTGGATTGTAATCAGGCCCTGCGATGGCCTGGCGAGCTGTCCAAGGTGTACCTCGCCCTCGTCCAGAGTCGGCTGAGATGGGCGCCAGCCTCCCCGCGACCCTAGTTAGGATTATGCGCTTCAGAAAATGAATGCATGAATGGATTGAAATCCTAATGTAACGCAACAAGTTTTACAATATTTTTTACCAAATTTTTTGTCATTCAAAAAATAAACAACGCAATAACATTAACAGTCTCCTTATACGTAACTTTGCGATCTCAGGAGCTCTTGTGTTTTTGTGAAATACACATTTCTCCTGCAAACAAAGTTGTTTGTATCCTGTTTGATAAAATGTCTGTTGTTTCAGACCACAATCTCAATGGTACACTTACCTGCATAGTTTGGCTCTGGCTCCTCAGATTCATCAGGACCATCTAATGGCTCAAGATAGGAGGCTGGAGCCCATCCTCTCTGTGCCTCACACTGGCAGAACCACCAACCTAATGCACACAGACATTGTTCAATATCAGTTGGTGACAGTATAATGTTAAATGTTAGATATATTTTGGAGAAACATCGAAAATGAGGCCAATATAATAAGACAACTCGTGAATTACCATTGGAACTCTTCTCCACAATGTCCACCATATCTCCTGCCTTAAGGTTGAGCTCATATTTTGAGGATTTGCTGTAATCTCCAACCACTCTGTAGGTTTCCAGCATGATTGGACCTGTGATTTCTATGCCAAGTAAAAAAAATAAAAATCAAACCCTCTACTTGGTGTGTATAATAATAATAATAATAATAATAATAATAAAAGGATTCACAGGTTTGTACATCAACTCTTAAGAATGAACCACAGGGACAAACTGTAGGGTACTAGGTTTAAGAATGGCAGTGGATTGATGTATTACCAGAGGTGGCAGTCCTCGCTCTATCCCTGGACATGACAAAGGTCTCATTCCGTTTATATCTGCAAATACAAATTAAATCTATGGGACGTCACATTCTATGGATTTTAGTGAACTCCTGAAGTCATTAGGCGCCTCAGACTTACGGATGTGGAGCTGGGGGACTCTCATCATCTGGCCGTACTTTAAAGAAGTTTCTGACCAACTGACAGTGGGAGATCTTTTGGGGGAGGTTGAGCAGCGATTGAAAGTATTCCGTCAGAGTCCCTTGCCGAGTCTCAGTTGACTTATGGCTGTCGAGCCACTTTGGAGCTACGAAAGGACATGCATTGTTTTTGTTTAGGCAAATAAAAAAAAATAAAGTGTTTAATTCCTTGATTGTGCAACCCACTAGGTTCTAGAACTTCTCTTTTCATGACAGATGTGCAAGCTAAGGGAAAGTCCACGAGTTTCAATTTCAGGGTGGTTGTAAATGCAGTGAAGTGTTCACAAAAGGAAAACATTTGGCAGAAATGAAAGTTAAACAGGGAAGACCCAAATGTACATGGGTGTAAAATCCATTAAATGCACATGGACTTTTTTGATTCCATTCAAAACAGAAAGGTTCTTATAAGGACTTTACAAACACCCTATGTTTTTGTTTGAGCTGAAAAGCAATGATCTAATGGAATATATTATTAGCATATACACTACCCAGCCAAAAAAAAAGTCGCACACACTGATATTTTCATGGAGTGCATTTATCCTCGATCACAGTATGTAATCTCCATGGCATTGTTGCTCCAGTTGGTCATGTGGAGGCTCAGCAACTTTAATGTGGCAATAAAATAAAAAGTCGGCTGATGACCTGAATGTACTGAATGAGCAGGTTATCACATCAATGGACTTTTTCTTCCCTGATAGCACAGATATAAAATGGGGACTCAAGTAAAGAGTGGTTCAGGGAGCACAAGAAATCATTTTCACATATGTATTGCCACCCTGGAGTCCTGACCTTAACCCTATGTTAATTTATTATTCCGATAAAGGCAGTAGATGAAACGGATATTATTATCAGATGCACTATTTTTTAGTCACACTTATCTGACTCCTTTACTATTAAAAAAAATTGTCAATGCTTGATTTGAAGCAGTTTCCCCATCAAGGTGCAAATCATTCCCTTCCTTCAATATAAAAATTGTCGAAACAGTTTAATTATAAAAATAAAACTCAGTCATAAAGTAGATAAGAGATATATTACCTGGCAAACCAGGAATGATGCGATCTTTGGGATTGATGTCACCTGCCTCGATTGGGAACATCTCCTTCAGAGATTTCTAAATCAATAATGAATGGGTTTATAAACTTGAAATGGTGGACTGTATGAAATAGTTTGTCAACCAGGACTTAAAAAAGCTCTTACATGGAATGTATGGATTTCTGGATATTTTCTGTAGACCAGTTTTTCTGATTGGTCGCTCCATTTCACCATAATCATGTACACCTTATTAACATAAACAAGCAACAAAGTGTAAATTCTTCCTTATCCCAACTATACTAAGTTGTATACTGGTATAAACTTATGCTACATATTGCAAAATTCAACAAGTACAACACACTTTACTTACATAATGCTGGCTTGGATAGAACCTTTTCTCAAAGCCTAAAAGCTCTAGGTGTCGGACGTACGGTTCTGCCATCCTGAACACTGACGAAAAAGATTCACAGCAGGAAATTAGACTCAGTAAATAACACACTGGTCTTTATAGGATCTTACACAAGAGGGTGGGACAGTGGGTGGAGTGTGGAGGTTTCCTCATTTTTCACAAATGAGCCAATACTTACAACTTAAACTTAATCATTAAAGTTGTTTCCTCACGATGAGATTTTAAGCATCATGTGTTTGGAATCCCACTAACTCATCACCTGAATGTAACTATTACATCAAGAAGGAAATCTGTTTGTATTATTAGCTGTACTGTTGTGCTACTGATTAACCAAAATCAAGATTTTACACAGTGATGGGGCACAGAGTTTAATCAAAACATGTACATTCAAGAATAAAAATCTCTATCATAAGAAAACATCTCCTTAGTAAGATAGTAAGTTTCATATAATCACAACAGGCTGAATTTAATTTCAGGGCTCGTTTTCTGAAAACAAGAAGGAAAAACCATGTAAGACCACTAAATTACTTCAAAACCTATTTCATCACCTTGTGCATTACCAAATTTGAGTGGGTCTGGTTTCTTACAAATGGGACGGTTTACTGTGAAAATGTCATCAGGAACTAGAGACACGTAAACGCAAACATGCTAGAGCTCACGTCCTCATGTATTGAGGAAGAGTTGGCTTTTTGCTTTTTTCAGCAGTGTCAAATCGTTATATTAGCTATGCTTGACTGAAAGCAGATGCTTCCTTAGACTTAGGCTTCCTTAGACTTTCTCTTTCTCTTTGTTGAGCAAAAAAGATTATGGCAAAACATGGCATTAAGTGATAATATTTTGAATACAGTCACATTTATCTAGTGGTTTCTGTTCTAAGAAAATTATAAACCAAATTTGAGCTAGATTTTGCTTAGTTAACCTAGTTCTTGAGATTGTTTTTGGCTTGAAAGGTAATACTACTAATGACAGTAAAAAAAATAAAAAATAAAATAAATGTAAAAAAAATCTAGGGTTTGACCATCCCCTGGTCCCAGAAGCAACAGATCTTGGAGGGAAACCCAGGCATCCCTAACCCTTACAACCCTTTCTAGCTTCTCATTGGGGATCCCAAGGTATTCCCAGGCCAGGTGGGATATATAAACCCCCCATGGAGTTTTGGTTCTGCCAGTTGGACATGCCCGGAAAACCTCTAATGGGAAGTACCTGGGAGGCATTCTAACCAGATGCCCAAACCACCTCAGCTGACTCCTTTCGATGCGAAGGCGCAACAACTCTACCCTGAGCTCCCCATAGATGTCTGAGCTCCTTGGGTCATCTCCAAGGCTGAGCCCAGACACCTTAGGGGTGAGGAGCTCAGACATCCGGGCCGCTGCTCCTCCAAATCGAAAGGAGTCATCTGAAGTGGTTCGAGCTTCTGTCTAGAAAAAGGTTCGAATAATCGAATAATCTTATGCTTAGATTACTGTATTCTTACAAACTACTAGATCAATTGAACTACAGTGTATAAGATATTTTCACTTGCTTCCGACAATTTCTCATACCATTTCAAACTCCACTTATTCCTTTCAGTCACATTAAAGCAACAGGGCACTAACTTCAGTAACATTTGGCACAGCTCAAGCCTTAGATAACCTAATCAACTGGATGTGGTTGGGAAATTTAAAATGATTGTTTTGTTATGCCAAGAGTAAACGTTTCAAGCTTCTCTTTTCAAATGTGGAAGTCACAGGGTTAGATCAGTACATATGAAGGAATTTTATCAGCAAATATATTTTTTTAAAAACCCACAGGGGAATTTCTTTACATGGTACAGGTGTAGATTTCCCCAAACAATGATCCCAATAAACTACAATGATTTTGTTGAAAGAAAAAGTCCCTGAAATGTTTGTGACTAGTTGCATTTTGGTATTAATATAATTGTTGGTGCTTAGGGCTAAATCTCAACTAGTTAAACCACACTGTAGTGAAAGCATTAAAGTGTACCGGTATTGATCATCCTTACAGCATAATTCATGCGTATAACCGATAATACATTTAAGCAATCCAGACACTTATTTTAACATAAATGACCATAAAAAGTACAAAACTGGGTGATTTTATCCTGTGGATTATTAGCAGGGAGGAACCAAAGGTTAGCAGTCATTTTTTCCCAGAAGTGACATGAACTTATTTGTCCGTTTTGTGCAGCGCAAGTAAACAAGCAGATCTATTCAGTGAGTGACATTTTAGTTGGGAAAAAAAAAAAAACGTGTTCAAGAAGCAACTATGGCTAGCAATTTGGAGGAAATGGGTGTAAATGGTTGCATTTTGAGCCAGAGAGGGAGGAGTCTCTTGTGGAGACAGTGAGACGTCACATTATAGTGACTCTGAGGACGGGAACGCTGCCAGAGATGAGCGTGAAAGGTAAATCCAAAATGACTTGTCTCGGTAACATTTTGCCAACTAGGCTTTCCTGTCATCAGTTGGTTTAGGAACCCAAAAGTGATGCTTTCTGCGATTTCTTCGCCAGGCTGGAACAGCCAATGAGAAAGGCAACATGTCTCTGAGCATGCCCAGTGTCACAGCACTCACACGTATTCTGACAACGGGCAAGGTAAACTTGTAAAACTAATTCACCACAGGTACCCTTTAACCAAAGTGAAAATATGCACCCATATAAATATGCAAGTTTAACATGGTGGATTTTTCCTTGCATCTATCTCCAGTGTCTTCCCAGTTCCTGATGACTGACATTTCACTTTATTTGTTTATTTATTTATTTTTAAATCATACCAGTTTTACACCCACAAATTTGGATTGGAAATCACTTTAAAACATAACGTTCAATAATTCAGTAATGTAGAATGTTAGAATTTAAACATTTGCCTTTGACATTTTACATTACACCTCAGCTACCAGAATTAGAATGATAAGTTTGGTTATCACCTGTAACCAAGTAACAAGTAACCGATTGCACAACTACTGACAACTACTGCATTTTCTTTATTTCGGAAGTGCCAGAAATGTCTGTTCCTCAGTGTCTGAGGAGAACTTGTTATTAAATTAAAGCATACTACTCTATGTGTCATATGAGCAGCTACCACACAAATACTTAAATTTACATTTGGGGAACCCACACTTTCTGATCTTATGAGAAACATGGTTGTGGTATTTTGAATTACAAGGTCTGTGATGACCACGCAGTGTCTCTTATATACTCTACAGTTTATCAAGTAATTGTAATATAATTGAGGAGGTCTAGGAAAAAGCCTTTGGATGTTGTTGCGGCAAAAAATTGATGAAAAATTACAGTAACTCAATCAAAATGTTTAAAAATGTGATTGTAAAACAGTGTTTAAAAATCACTAACATTTATTAGGTTACAAATGTAGAGGTGGTTGGAGCATTTGCAGTGTATTCCATTACATTAAATTAAAGGAAATCAAGAAAGTTGTTGTAGACAAGGAATTTTTTTAGTTTGTTTGAATGAAATTAGTTAGAATGAAGAATTTATTTTCTTTTTCACTTGCATTGCAACCAGACTTGGCGGTGAATTAGTGTTTCTAGCTCTTTAAAATGATCATGTTTGGCATCAGCGGATCCTTTGGGCAACATCAGTCCATGCCCCTTGTCACTGGGCATGCTCAGAGACATGTTGCCTTCCTCATTGGCTGTTTCAGCCTGGTAGTTATCAGCCAGTGCTGAGCTGCACAAACATCAAGAGCAGAAAACATTTCTTTTGTGTTCCTAAACCAACTGACGACATGAAAGCCAAGTCAGCAAAACGTTGACTATGTAAGCCATTTTGGATTTACCGTCGCGCTCATCTCTGGCAGCGTTCCCATCCTCGGAGTCACTAGAATGCGACGTCTCACTGTCTCCACAAGAGACTCCTCCCTCTCTGGTTCAAATTGGTCACCATTTACACCCATTTCTTCCAAATTGCTAGCCATAGCTGCTTCTTGAACATGTTTTTTTATCAACTAAAATGTTGCTCACTGAATAGATCTGCTTGTTTACTTGTGCTGGACAAAACAGACCACTGAGTTCACGTCACTTCCGGGAAAAAATTACTGCCAACCTTTTGTTCATCCCTGCTAATAATCCACAGGATAAAATAACCCAGTTTTGTACTCTTTATAGTCATTAATGTGAAAATAAGTACATTGAATATAATTGAAAACATTGAAAATAAGAACATTGGCGTGCCAGAAATGCACCAACCTCAGCTTCAATTATTTTATGCCACAGTGAGGATAGACCATTCTGGCACACATAGACCTTATCCACAACTGTCGAAATATGACCTTATCTAATTTTTTTCAGGTTTTTTTTGGAGGTTAGATCACTGTGGCTCCCAGCCCTTGAATTTACACAGCACGCCACCAACCATAAAGAATATTTGTTATTGTGAAACAAAGTAATAGTCCAAAAAACTGAAAAGTTTAGAGTGCATAACCATTCAAAGCCCATTATTCAGAAAGTATTAACACTCAAGTAAAGTATTGACAGGCAAAAGAGAATTTGACACCTGCATAGTGTGTTTTTTTTTCATCACAATTAGCCAGCGGAGCCAACAGAGAACAGGCAGTGGGTCAGGCGATGTGCAAACAGGGTACTAAAGGCAGGCAAGAATCCAGAAACAACAGAACATGCAAGGATCAAAAGCATAAACAAGATGCATGAATATAAGTAACAAATACTTCTCAAAGTGAAAGTGCTGTGGGGTGCTTATAAGTTTGTGTCAGCAAACATGGCAGGTTTGTGTTACAGTCCAGGGTGGCCATGTTTGTAGATAAACTTGCATTGTGCAAGTGGACATCAGTGCAGATTCTGGTGTGGACATGACAAGTATACATACTAAAATAACGTTTAAATGGATGCACAAAGTACATTTATTATAAGGATGTGCTTTGTAAGTATACAACCACTGACAGTCATTGTATCTGTTTATATACAGAGCTTGAGGTTTTGTCTGTTTCGCATGTGGAAGTTCTGCCTGGATTTGAAAACACCTACCGCTGGGGTAGGTACCAAACTCTCTACTGGAAAATTGAACCCTAAACAGCCCTGTTGATTAAAACACATACATCATGTACAGGGTTCTGGAGGGGTTCTGGTTTGGTGGCCATAGGATCTCGTCTCTGCTTTTTGCGGATGACGTTGTCCTTTTGACTTCATCGAGCCAGGACCTT
>JAQMYF010000005.1:25270739-25295461 GCA_030014195.1 Neosilurus mollespiculum | reverse complement strand
TAAAGCTGCTTTGTGACAATGTCAATTGTAAAAAGCGCTATACAAATAAACTGACTTGACTTGACTTGACTTAATGTGCATGTCTTTGGGGCGCCGGCATGGTATTTATGGGTTGTCCTGTGATGACCTGGCGAGCTGTCCAGGGTGTACCCCGCTCTCGCCCGGTGTCAGGAGAGATGGACTCCAGCCTCCCCGTGACCGTAATTAGGATTAAGCGACCTGGAATATGAATGAATAAATGCGTGTCTTTGGACTGTTGGAGGAAACCGGAGTACCCGAGGAAACCCAGGAAGAACATGCTTCGCTCCACACAGAACCTGGGAATCAAACCCAAAATATTCTTGCTGTGCGGTAAATGTGCTAACCATTCAACCGTGCTGCAGATTAGGTCAACTGGATACTATAAATTGCTCATAAATACAATGTGACTTTTGAGTGGTTATTTTCCTTCGTGTTGCTTCTGCGTCTGGCGACATCTAGTGGTAGGATAAGGCATTATTCTCATGTGGGTTACATTAGGAGTAAAAAAGGTTAAATGGCGCCCTCTAGTGGTTGATTGTAGAATTACTCTCTTGTATGTTACGCTAACCAGAGCTATAAAGACATAGATGCGCAATCGGTCCATTTCGGCACGTCAAGCGGAAGCAAGGCATAGAAATAACCGCAAGAAACTAACAAAACATTTTTGTTCAAAGGCCACTAGTCTACAAGTATTGTATTGTATTTCATGTATCATAGACACTTTTCTGTTTTTGTTATACACATCATGTAATATATATGTAGTAGTATAGAGGCACTCTGACAGTATACTGACTATTACAAAATGCTGCCACCTCCAAAAGTTTGAATTTTGTTGCACAATATGTTGGGCAGTCCATCCATCCACACATTTTTTGAACTGCTTAATCCTAATTAGGGTCACATTTATCTAATACATGTACATGTAAGTACTAACTCCTACTATAATCAGCCACATGCACATATTGCATACAGTGAAAAACACCAGTACCACCAGTACCTCCTCATACTGTCGTGAATACACACTCTTCTAATGTGGATCTATATGGCTTTCTAGGCACTTCATTATCACTTATTTGTGAAATGTTATCCCTGCAGATCTGCAGTGTTGGTTCCTGTAATTGTTACAGCTTTCCACAAAGCATTCTGGCCCTAAACTCCTCTTTTTCTTTCTTCTTCTATCTCCTTCCATGCTGCTGATGCCGAAGGAACATTGTCCAAGATGGCGTCGAGTTGCCTCCGCCACAGCACATTGATAATCGACTGAGCGTCTAGTCTACGTATTTAGAAGTCTATGGGCAAGCCAATCACGTACCTCCCGAACGTTTGTAGAGCGCGCGTTTGCGTATCTATGTCTTTATACCTACGACGCTAGCTGCGTATTTGACGTATTTATGTGAGAGCCGTGTAGCTTGTACTAGCGCAAAGTGCAAATTCATAGAGACGTACAGGGAAGATGAACGCGCCGCCGGCATTCGAGTCGTTTTTATTGTTTGAAGGAGAGAAAAAGTAAGTCTGGGGTATATATTTTAACAAATACAATCTTTAGACTTGGGCTAAAAAGAAAAAATTAAACCCGAATTCGTTTTTTTTGTGATAAAACAACGTATGCTAGTTTGCGAGCAGCTAGCTAGCTAGGTAACTAACTTGATTCATTTGAGCCACCTTCAGTTAGCAGGATGTCAAACCCTTAAATCTATATTTTATTTCGCATCTCCAAACAGGTTGGATATTTTTTTAAAGTTTAAGTCGCAGGACTGAGTCAGATAGGAATAGTAGCTGAATTCGCCTGTTGGTTTATTTACTGTAACAGCATCTCTGAAAGTAGTTCCGGCTGCTCGGTTAATATTAATGCGCTGTGTCTAATAACACACTGATAAAAAACACTATTTACCAAAGGGTAGTGTTTACAGTGATGTTTGTTGAAAATAAGCATTGTTTTTTTATGGAAGGAGTCTCCAGTGTCAGGAGTAAGGCTCTACTGCCTTAAGATTTCTATTATAGAGGATTTTGTGTTATTTGGGTGATGAGTCTGGTGAGGGAATATCTGTTTATAGCTGCTATAACGTAAGTGATGGGAGGAGAAATAGAAAGGAAACCTCTCTTATTGAACAGTAATGTAACTATGACTAATAATAATTTTTGTAATTAGAATGTAATCAGCTTGGGGGGGTTCTCATCTGGTGACATCACGCCACCCTGTCGTTGATGATTTTCCTGTAATGACACATCTTTTTTACTTAACTCAAATTCTCAACCTACCATTGCAGAATTACAATAACAAAGGACACCAAGGTGCCAAATGCTTGTATATTCACCCTAAATAAAGAAGACCACACACTGGGGAATATCATCAGATCGTAAGGATATAATCATCATCGCTGTCTTACGTACAAGTTGTTCATGTGAATGTCCTTCAAACCCTCAGTGTGTGTTGGGTTTTGCTTTTGTTTTTTTTTACACCAGACAACTGCTGAAGGACCCTCAGGTGTTGTTCGCTGGATACAAGGTTCCCCATCCACTGGAGCACAAGATTGTGATTCGGGTCCAGACTACGCCCGACTACAGTCCTCAAGAAGCCTTTACAAACGCCATCACTGATCTGATCAGCGAACTGTCACTGCTGGAGGAGAGGTTCAGGGTGAGTGTTAGTACAGCTGGAGGTAACAGAGTACCACATTCCGGTTTTATTATTATTCACAGAGATTTAAGGAATTAAAAAATAATATTAATAATAAATACGTCAATGACCTAGCTCATTTGGCGGATAGCAGGTCACATGAAAATGTGCAGGAATGATTGAGCTTAGCACTTGAAGGCAGCAGTTTTAATGAATGTGTGTGATGGAATGACATTATTCAACAGTATGTATTATTCAACTGCTGGCCAAGGTTAATGTAAGATGTTCTGTTCAAGGGACACACAAACAGTTTTGTGATCTGACCAGGCACAGTATATTGGTGCACAGTAGGCGACTTCGCAGTTTGTGAATACAAGATCATAATTAGTTCCTGCACTCGTTGTTGGATCTTTGACATATTGTTGAGAAGGAAATGTTATCTCCATAAAGTTCATGAATTGGTTTTGTTCTTCTGAAAGATCATAGGTAAAGTCATCCACGATAATAAATAGCGCATCGGTGGAAAGGTGTGGAAGCAGAGAAGTGATCATTCTGTTCCTAAAATCTATGGCGCCACATCTTTTTTTGTTTGTGGACGTGCACAAGGTTGTATGGAAAAATATAAACAGTACCGCATGGGTATCAACTTCTGATGCACATCCCGATCTGCATTGTAACAAACATAAAGGGTTTTTTTTTTTTATATTTTATTGTTTCTCTGAAAATAATAGCCACCTCAAAGCTTTGGAAATAAGCGTCCCTACCTAAACCGGACTTTCATCCAGATGCCCAGAAACGTGGCTTTAAGTAAAGCATGTAAACATGGAGTAGGCTATCCCCCTGCAGAAAAAAAAATTGGCAAGTAGATCTAACAGCAATACACCCTTGTAAGGAGTGATATTTTTGTGCTGTTTTGGATCCGTATGACCAGAGGGATTGACCTGGAAACTTGAAAATCAACACATCCCCGGAGAAGAGTACATAGAAGGAAAGTGTACATTATCGTGACGATCTAACAGGAATTGCAGACAGGAGAGTGAAAAAACAGCTGTAACAGACAGACTACAGCACACTGGAAGTCTGCAGTATTAGGATAGCCCCTAGGCCAAATGAGCTAAAAAGCTAAATAATACTACCTATACTAAGATAGATAAAAACAATAATGAAGTATTTTTTAATAGTTTATTAATAATAATTAAAACAATAAGGTATTTCTTTTAAAGGGTTAATTATAATAATGATAAAAGGGATGTTGTGGTGCAGAGTTACTGTTATGACCCTGAATTTTAATGTAAAATAATAATTTTAAAAAATGAAAATATGTATGTGTTTATTATATAGGACTTTTTCCTATAGTCAGAAATGCTGTTGTTCTAGACTATTATTCACCAACTTCTGACCAATCAGAATCAAGAGTTTTACAGCAAGTACATTACACTAACTGAATATATATTTAATGGCATCATTTTATACATCAGGATTTGTGAATATTAACTGTAAAAAAGAGGGGGAAAAAAACAGATTAGCTAACAGTTCAAACACATGAAGTGTTTCTGTTGAATGTTGTTGTAATAGTGTAATTCTTAATTCATTTCTTTTGCATTCAGATTCACTGACTAGTCATTTTTTCCCTGTTTTATTTTTAGGTTGCCATCAAAGATAAGCAGGAAGGAATTGAATGAAGAATATAGCTGTGTTAACCCCTAGATGTCCACTCCAGCCTGGACTGTAAAATCCACCTCAAGGGATTTTTAGTTTGGATATTCTGTTAACAGAATAATTTTGATTTAAACCCTTTGGATTGTGATGCGATCGTGATATTCTTCGTTGTTGTATGTGTTTGGTCTGTATGTAAGCTTTTACAGTGAAAACAAATTCATCATGCCTTTTTTCTAATAAATAAATGTAATTTTGATAACTGGATGTTTTTTGTCTGATGTTAAAACTCACTGCAAGATCGGTGTAGTGGATGTAATTAGTCACGAGGGCATGCAAGGGGGTAGTCGTAGCCCATTGCTTAGAGAAGCGGCTTTGGGATTGAAAGGTTGCTGGTTCATTTCCCAAACCAGTAGGGAAAATGTGTGGCGGTGGGAGAGTGAGCTGCACCTTGCCTTCCTCCACCTTCATGGCTGATTTGCTCTTGAGCAAGGCACCTTAAACCCCAACTGCTCTCCGGCCGCTACAATGTGTGTGGCAGCCCACTGTGGATGGGTTAAATGCAGAGGGGGAAAAAAGATAAGTTAAACATTTTTCTAGATGGAGGAGAAGGATTGATCAAAATGTTCTAATAAAGTGAGTCGGAAGGATTATTTCTGTTGGAGCAGGCATGATTTGTCAAAACTACCCAGTAGAGAACCGGACCTATTTATGTCGTTGACGTTGCAGAGGGACACATTAGTGAGGTGCACAAGAACAAAGTATCTTGATGGCTGCCGGGCAGCAGACATCTAACTGTGGCTGTAAAGGCATCCGAACTTGCCTGATATGTGAGGAACATGATGACAAACGACGTCTACTGAACAAGGAAGATTCTGTAAGTGTGGTAATCCCTCACAAAAATTCTGAGTTCAAGTAAAAGGTTTATAATTAAACCTGTATATATGTGTAGGTGTCGCATTAGCATCTGTTGCTAGTTACGCCATACGTTAACAAATCCGCCATATTGGAAAGGATTACACTTGAATCAATTCGTTTCTTACAGTATTTTGTGGTCAGTTGCTAAGTATATATTTGTATTCACTACCTATTTTACCTTCTCTGTTTCAGATATATTATAATTTTACTTATGATCGTGAGTCAAAATTAGCAGTGCCGGGTAGTGGGAATATTCATCAGGCTTTTCCATTCCCTGGTGTGTTCCTTTGGGAGCACTTTGTATCTGAAGATGAGGAAAGAGAGCTGGTTGCAAAAATTGACCAAAATGTCTGGAGAGAGTCTCAGTCTGGTCGGCGTAAACAGGTACATAATTTGCTCATATACATATCACCATGACACCAGTGGGCCCTATACAATAATAAAGATCAACACGTCTTAATTTCCCTCAAAAAGGCCATTTATTAAGCATTCTGGATGTACATCCCTGCATCCATGGACTTTTTCATGGTCCCAACACCCCATAGCCTTGAAAGGGGATCAATCTGAACTCCCACTTCGAGGCAAGATTAGATATTAACCTAAAATAAAATGTTTGGTGAGTTATATTGGTGTAATTTTAAATTGTTCATGTCAAGTTACACTGCCGGTCAAAATTTCAGAGCACTTTATTGATCCCGGAGGAAATTGTGTGTAAGAAAATTTGATTGATTATCAAGTAGTCATTTGTCTGTTTTTTTAGATTTCAGACTAAGAAACATCTGACTGGTTTCTCTAAGCAGAAATAAATAGGAGTACTGAAGAATGATTCAGGACACCATGTGGAATAGTTATACATAAACGCCTTCTTTCTCTTAGGACTTTGGACCGAAGGTAAACTTCAAAAAGCGCCGTGTACGTCTTGGGTGTTTCAGTGGCCTCCCTGCAATCAGTCATATGCTAGTGGACAGAATGACCAAAGAGCCGCTGCTGGCTGATTTCCACCCAGTAGAGCAATGCAACTTGGAGTACAGTCCCGAACGCGGATCTGCAATCGACCCTCACCTGGACGACAGCTGGCTGTGGGGTGAACGCCTGGTTACTCTCAATCTGCTCGCTGACACTGTAATCACCATGAGCTTAGACCAGGGCTGGGGGGACATGGACCAAGGCGAAGTCAGGGTGGCTGTACATATGCCTCGGAGGTCTTTATTTGTTCTGTATGGTGAGGCGAGACACCGGTGGAAACACGCCATTCATCGAGACCACGTTCCCAGCCGGAGGGTGTGCAGTACCTTCAGAGAACTGAGTGCTGAGTTTCTATGTGGTGGTGAGCAGGAGGAGCTGGGATCAGAGCTGCTGGACATCGCATTGAGCTTTAAAGGTGTTCCAGTATAAAATATATATAAATAATGTGTATTTAAAATGGCTTTAGCATACAAAGTTACAGGTTTATGGATCAACAGGTTGAATTCAGTTTCCTTTAATATACCCTGTTTTTAAACATGATGTGGTTCAAATGTGAAATATTGTATTATATTAATTAAATTATTTATGGATGTAGTAAATATGAATTTTTTGCAGACCTAAAGGTGCTTTAAAAGCAGAAGAACCACAGGCTTAAACTGTAATTTAAAAATAATAATTTGTACCTATGTTGATTTTTAACTTTACATCTTCGTTTTTATTTTAACTCTGGTGACTATGCAACATTTTCAGATCAAAGTTCCGTCTACCGTTCTGAGCCGTATTCACTTAACTAGTCCTCTTTACTATTATGCACTTTTGGCAGTTTTCCTGTAAAATGTATATTTCAAACAAAACAATGAAGAGAAGCTCTCAACTAGCTCTCACTTACATGGAAAAAAAGTTTCCTCTAATTCCGGCAAATCAGAACTACCATTTAAACAATGTGGTTTCCATAAAGCAGTGTTTTGTTTTTCATTCTGATTTTAGAATCAATAAAGTTTTCCTTTTACTAAGGAAGAATGTGCTGTGGATGATCATTACAATCCGCTCCTTTCTCAGTCACTCTTAACTAAGTTAAGGAATCCATTATTTTATATTAATGACACAAAAAGATATCATATGACAGTTATAGCAATAAATAATGAATATAGATGCAATCTGGTGGATAAGCAAAGAGAATGACATACTTTGGATGGTACAGTATAATAAATATGTTCATTGTAATACGCAATAATAATTTAACTAATTAGCCACTAAAAAAGATTGTTTGCTAAATTAGTTACACTTATTATTTTGTGCTACCTATGGATATTTGCTACTTAGCATTTGGGTGTTCAGTTTAAGGTTAAGATTTTAGTGTTAGTTTTCAGGTTTAGGTTTATGATCATGTATATTTTCTCCTATCGATTAATGCTGCAATTGCAATTTTTTTAAATGAGGTAGCACATTACATGGCTACTTACAAAAGAAAGCAACCACAATTAACCAATCAGGGTCAAGTATTCAAATTAGCTGTGTAATAATGAAACTATTACAGGAGAAAGTGGACAAATTACTTTTCATTTGTTTCAGGGTTCACTCACTCACTCACTAATTTGCCAAGCTGCTTAATCCTACTGTGGTCGCGGGGTACACCTTAGTGGATACAGGGCAAAGGCAAGGTACACCCAGACCATCTTGGGGCCAACACACACACACAGTCATTCACAATCCTCATCCACACCTAGATGCAGTTCGGAATAGTCAGTTTACCTAATGTGCATGTCTTACTGTGGGAGAAAAACCATCCATGCACAGGGAGAACATACCAGCCACCATGCCACCCTTGTTTCAGGGTTGCCAAACATAATTAGTAACAGCCCATTGGTCCAACTGCTCTAACCCTAACCCAGCTGAACTGAGTAGGGTTCCTATATGATTTAAGTAATGACTAGTAATGTGTTATATGACTATTATATGACGAGGCTGTCAGACCATAGAACTATTCCCACATAAGTTGTGTTTCTCTCTAAGTAACAAACTTTATTTGACTCCATTTTAGAGCATTTTGTTTAGATTTATTTGACCTTCCAAAATCTTAAGTTACATCAGATTATTATTGTTCCTCAGATTGTGAACATTAAATAGTAGAAATAAATTATGCTAAATGTATTAAATGTGTTTTTTAATAAATTTGTTTCCATAACTAAGAAACTGCTATGAGTAAAATAAGAGTCAAGAATTACAATAGGAATTCATTAGTACATCAGTGCATCATGTTTCTTAAGCCTTGCACTAATCACACAGCCAAATGAAAAGATTAGCCACACTCAATATGGCGGATACAGGGTGCTACGTGCGAGCGTACTGACGTCACGCTAGTCAAAGTTCACGGTGTGTTTTCCCGGGAAACCACGAAGCACTGAAGTGAACCCGGGTAAGTAATGTCTATTTTTTTGCGTTGAATGTCGATGTGATTGTTATGACAGGTACATAGTCTTCGTAGCATATAATATATATACACACATAAGTAGTTTATCTTTATTTAACGTTAAAGTCTATAGTATCAACAGGGGGTGCGCGTGCGTGTGTGGTAGGTGATTTTCTGCTGATTCGATTTGTGTAAAAATGAAACATACAAAAATGAAATAATTATCTTAAACTGTTTTCGGTTGGTGACTTTTTGGTGTAAATGGTTCTTTTTTTTAATATTCTTTTTACTATTGCAAGATAACCTGAGGAGCTTTACTGCACTTCCGGTGTATCGGTGAATCATCTGAATCAGTGAATCATAAGAATCAGTGAATCGTTCCAATCAGCGAGTCATTGAATCACTAGGTGTAAAGTGGCCACTAAAGTCTCGTCCCTGTGAAACTTTATCAGACAAAGGCAGGAACATTCAGCTGAAACTGGTGCTATTTAAACTAGTCCTCATTATTGTGTTGGTCCATTTTTCATACAGCATCATGGGGAAGATTACAGAGAGTGTCCTGCTGGAAAAAGGCCTCCCCAGAGTAAACAAGCTGGAGAAAATTTCCAGGATAAAGTAAGTGTTGTTTGAGCTATGATGCACATTGATCACTGACATTTTCTTCTTTTTAATTCACACTGATGTAACTAGAAAATGCATGAGTATCTTCAGAAGGATATATTGATTAGTGTAGAAGCAATACTACAACATAAACATTGCTTAAATGTTTTGGGTTTTTTTTAGTCTCTGTCGTATGGGGTTAAAGGATCAAGATCTCTCAGTTGCCTTGTTAAATAAACTCTCAGCGCTGGAGGAGTTGGATCTTTCTGGGAACAGGCTACAGAATCTCCCAGCAGGACTCTGCCTTCCTCGCTTACGCTTTCTCAACTTGTCTAACAACGACATAGAGGAAGTCACCTCGCTGGAGACCCTGACTGGTCTGGTGGAATTGCGTCTAGACGATAATTTGTATCTCACTGTAAGTCCTGTGCCAGTTCCGTGCAGTTTGATGGATGCCACTGTGTTTTTCTGATGATTTTTCTTTTTCTTTTTTTTTTTTAATTCTGGCATGCTTTCTTTTATTGTAGGTCAGTGATGAGCACAAAGTAATGTTCCTGTTGCCTGAATTGAAGATTCTGAACGGGAAGGACATCAGTGCCATGTCCAACCATATCCGCTACGTAAATACTGAAATTCTTCTGAAACGGGTGAGTTTGCTTTTCGGTGTATTTTCAAAATAATTTTTTTTCTACATGTTTGTAGCAACAATATTGTTTTCCCATCCCAGGTGATTGGAGTGTGGGAGAAGGACTTTACTCTGCCTGATCCACCGACTTCAAAAAGCTTGGCTGAGCTGAAGAAGAAGTTTGTTAATGCGGCGTGCTTTCAAGTCAAACACGGCCCCAGCTCTTTAAATGACTACACAAAGTGGAGGGTGTGTGCATTCAAAATATGAATTGTCCCAAGCTTGTCTGTAAATCATGTTCTCTTACATAAATTTGACTTCTGTGGTTCAGGTTGAAATCATTGCAAAAAAATATCTAAAATCGCTGGTTGAACCAGAAAAGCAGGAGGAAAACATGATGGCAGAGACTCCTGTAAAAGAGAACAAGGTAGGCCTTACAATTTCATTTAAAACACAGCTGAAACATCATGTCTGTGCATCTTGTTAATGCTTTTTATGAAATGATGCCTGTTTTCAGAGGACAATTCATGACCCTGAAGCAAACGGTGCTGCTGGAAACCCAAAAAAGAGAAGGATGATGAACCAGGAGGTCAGCCCACGCAAATCAAGCCGGTTAACCAGCCCTGCTCCAGTCGAGGCGAGTCCAAGAAAGTCCTCCCGGCTGCAGGGGACTCCTCAGAAGACTGTTCTAAGTGTCTCAAGCCCAAAGTGTGAGAAAATGAACACTCCTGAAGCAAGTCTGAGGAAATCCAGCCGGGTGCAAAATACTCCCAGAAAAGCAGAAGTGGCAGTGGTTGCCGTGACGCCCACTGCCAAAGCGGCAAAGAAAAATCTCAAAGTTCAGCTTACAGCTCCACAAGAATGCATCGACACCAACAACAAACAAACAAATTGGAACGTTCCAAAGGTATCACACTGTACGGTTGCTTTCAACAAAAGCACATCTCAATTGTTTATTTTTTTATACATAATGAATATTCATGTGTACATTCCTCTTGTAAGACTCTTTGGATGGTCATCGTCTCTCACTCACTTGTGGTTTGATTATTTGATGGATTGTTGCTAATGGCTCACAATCACAAAGACGTTGTCTCATCGTTGAGTATCTCCATTCAGGAGCCGGCCAGTCTGCAGCCTCTTCATGTCCTGCAGTGTCACAGTAAACATGACAGTCCAGATGATTTCAGCACCCAGCTGTGGGCCTGTGCCTTTGAGCCCCCTCACAACAACAGCAGTGAGTATAACTTTTCATTGGGTGTCATCTTGGGCAATGCTTGAGCTTTTCCTTCTTCGTATTGTTAGATACCAAGCACTGATATTATAGTCACTGCAGCAAGAAGCAACTGTTTAGTATATTTTGCATATAAAAAATTTCTTCCTGCTTTTGGTCATGTTTAATGCACAAACACATCGACATTCATTGTTCTTGTTGCCACCTTAATGACATTTTGTATTTTTTCATTTTATAGATGCAGGTGCCTGGGCACATTCGGTGGCCACTTGTGGAGGGGAGACGGTGTGTGTGATAGACTGCGAGTCTGGTCTCGTGCTGAAGAAATACAAGGTCCCTGGTGAGGTGTGTATCCTGTTAGTCCCTGTAATACCACTTTTTACCACCAGGGGTCTCTCAACTCTAAAGCTTTTATTTTTGTATGAAGCTTGAATGAAACCAGTGAATAAAAATTAGAGGGCAGACTTTCTCTCCCTATTGGTCTTCATATATGCATGAATTAATATCTGTAACCCCAGAAATGCTTCTTCTGTTAGGAGTTCTTTACGCTGTCCTGGACCACAGTATTGATGTCACGTGAGGGTGGTAGTGCTCGATCGTGCAGCATCCTCGCCGCGGGAGGGAAGAGAGGTGTAGTTAAGCTCATCCACCCCAGAACCAACCTGGCATATGGGGAGTTCCGAGCCAGCCATCGTGCCATAGCTATGCTACGCTTCAGTCCGCGCCAAACCAGCTTCCTGTTCAGTACGTGCATATCATGAGCTGTGGCAATGCTTTACGATACTGTCTGTTACTTGAGTGGCTAAAAAATGGTTATTGTTGTTGTTAGCTGGTGCCTATGATAACAAGATCATCATGTGGGACATTGGTGGTCTAGATCGTGACTATAACTTCAAAACCAGGTTTGTTGTAATGGCTTTTGTGTATCAGTATCTCTTTATTCAGTTCTTTGTCATATACATGGACACATCAAATCATTAGCATTTCTTGTTCTTCCAGCCAGCTGCTCATAATGGAGACCAGATCCACTCCACTGCACCTCTGCCTGCCACTCTGTCCCTCAGACACGCACCTCATCGCAGGCTGCGACAATGGCCTTTACAGCTACGACATCCAGCTCAGCAAGAACAAGCAAAAGAGGTGCTTGTTTACAAACACGTCCATCTCAACATTTATTGCTTGTAGTAGATACTAATAAGACACTGAACAAAAATATAAAAGCACAAACTAAAAATGCAGAGTTAAATTGATCTGTAATGAAATATCCTCATACATAGTATTTATTGGCAGACTAAATGATTTGTTCTGCTGAGTTCTGGTTACCCACTTCTCATACCACATCCCTGGGAGATTACACAATCTCTGAATTATTCCACCCATGAGTGGCATAATGCATAACATTGAGTTCATCAGTCAGCCTGACCAATACACAGGCAATCCTTATACCAGGGTCAATAAAAGGCTACCCTGAAAGGTGCACTTTTGTCACTAGTCACAATGCCACTGATGACACACGTCATGAGTTAGCATGCTATTGGCATGCTGAATGCTGGGATGCCTATTACAACAGTGTCAACACACTTGAATGTGCATCATTCCACCATCACCCGGTTGTGAAGTCGATTCAGAGAGACTGGCAGCATTGTGAATCGTCCGCATGCCCGAAAAGTACGTGTGAGCACGCTCGCACAGGATGCGCACAGTTGTGCTGCAGGAGGAGTGGGATGACACTCCATAGGCCACTATTGATCATCTGGTTAACTCTGTGCGTCAGAGATGTAGTGCTTTACGTGATGCAGATGGTCGTACACTCGGTACGAGTTCTGTGAACTTTGCACACTGTCTCCTGATTGGTTCAGGCTGCAATAACTCATAACAGTAAAACTGTGAACAGAAAATTGTTAGTCATGTTTCTTTTGGTTCGATATTAAGGCAAGAATAAAATAATTGTCTTGTTGAAATATTTCCATATTGTCTAAAAGTATATATATATTATATATATATTTTTTGTTCAGTGTATAAGAATATGGGTTGATGTGTATTTGTGTGATTATTAAGTATTACTTAGTGGGTTATTTCTGTAAACGTACAGGGCGGAGGAGATGGAGATAGTGTTTCCCGTGTTCAAGAAGAGCGATAAGAAGAAGAACTACCGCACTATTGATGGACTTAGCTTTCTTACAGAAGATATAGTAGGTGAGTGTGTAGTGTCATTTGGTCGTATTGGATTTTTTTTGTTGTTATTTTGTGTGACAGTAAAGCCAGGATTCCTAACAGGCATTTTGTTTCAGGTTGTTGGTTCCATGACAGCTATATACATATATATATATATATATATATAATGTGTGTGTGTGTTTTTATGTATTAGCTCCAAGAGAGGAAAAAAATGAGCAGTGAGGAAACCACTGTCTTTAGCTGTTGTACCGTCCAAAATACTTTTCCATTGTTTCTCCTTCTCAGCATCTAAGAGCCACATGCAGGGCTCTATTTACTTGTGGAGCTGGAGTGCTACCAGGGCGTTACTCCAGAGAAGGAAAAAGGAGGTGCCAGCTGTGATCCTCGCTGAGCTGCAGTGGTCCAACACGGACACCCCATACCTGTCATTAAACACCTGTCCTGGTCAGCATCTCTCAGAATTTATAATTTTTAAGTTTTTTTTATTGTGTATGTGTCCTATAAAACTTGTTTGCTTGATTTAGAGAAAGAGTGCTTTTAATTTTCTTATTTGGTATTTGAAAATATGTTTTGAATATTTAATTAACAATAACTCACTCAGAGTGCTCTACATTATAATAGCTTTTGAAATTTATTTAAAGATTTTACCTTGAAAAACACGACAGCAATATTGCGTAGTATTCTCAGTATTTTCTGACACGGCATTCTGTTAAATTTCTAAGCATTCAGAATCAGTATCTGTGCCCAACCATGAGTTCTGCCATTTTGATTCAAGGGTTATCCCAAGCTTGCAAGGTGGATATTAAGCATTTAATCAGTTCGGAGAAGTAGGATATGGAGAATTATTCGGATCAAAGGGATTTTATAACACCCATCAAGATCTAAATAATTCTCCATATCATACAAAACCTGAATTGTTTTTATTATTCATTCAAAATATATTCAACTCCAGAGGAAAGCGCACTCTATCTAGTGTGAGTCAGCTGGAAGTGCTGCATGTTATTCCCTGCTAGCAGCGTTTCTAATTAATTCTCGACAAATTCCATGAAAATATGGAATCTGAAATATTTGATGGTAACATGTATTTTTTTTTTTTCAAGAATTAGACCCCTCCAAATGCATCTTTAACGGCTCGGTACAAGGAGCTCCCTTCCAATCTTGTGGACAGGCAGCCATTTTCTCGCTAGCTTTCTTTTGGAGTAGGAGCAGAAGAGGAACATAGATATCAAATACATCCTATTGACAGTGGTGTTTGTGGCAGAACTTTGCACTCTCCGTCTTGGATAGTGTTTTTCACTACTAAATACGGCTTAGACCACCATAAATATTGAGAAAATAAAACGAGGCTGTGACAGCTGAGGTTCCGGAGTGCTTCTACTCACATGATGTGAAGTTACTAACCAAAATGGCAGACAGGGATGTAGACAAGCCTGTCTATGGGGTGGAACCTTGACGTGGGCCAATAATGCAATAAGGTCGATAATGGTTAAGTCAGCTGGTAGAAGAATACCAGGAATTTGCTGGTGGCTTTTCAACCAATCAGAAAGGAGAGAATATTTTAAATGAATAATGACATCCATTACCCTGAGAGCGAGCCAATCACATCGTGCCGTTCCTGTGTAGTCACTGTCTGACTGTGTTTGTCACACTACAGGTTTTGGGTACGTCATGTGTGGAGATGAGAAAGGCCAACTGTGGACGTATCACATCCCAAATCTTGCGAAAGCTAACTTCAAGAGTGGGAAAGCAGTTCCTGTAACAGAGGTATGAGTACTAACTTGTGTACAGTGCTATTATTAACGGTGTGTCACAATTAGTATTAATAGAATGTGAGAAGGTCTAGCTTGGGTATTGAGTCACAGGATTTGATAATTGGTTCTAGTTCCTGGCACACATTATCCAACCATGTGGCAAATATTCCGCCTTATGTAACACATAGGAGTAGTCAGTATTCATGTTTGTCAGCATCACCTACTAATCGGTCAAGGGATGACGAGCTTACATGCAGGCTTTCTCCACTTTCTAAAAACATGTCGGTATGTAGATGTACCCCAGGTTTATAAATGAGTATATGGTGTGTAACTCTATTCCTTGTGCAGAATGTTCCCAGGATAAGATCCAGATCCTCCATAAACCTGACAGATACTGAAAATGAAAGAATGTGTTATCAGTGTCTAATCTGAAACACATGAAAATCTGAACATCTGTCAGTAGATGGCGTGCTATGTTGTCCGTTCCCCCAAAACTGTGTGTATAGGTGTGAGAACATGTAATGTAGAAATCAGGGAGTCATATCTCATTTATTATGTACAGCAAGTGCCGTGGGTTCTAAAGCTCTTATGATATCATTTCAGGTGCTGAAGTGGCCTGCACCGATGCAAAATGGAGCAGGCCCAATCGAAGGACCAGCCATCAACAGTGTCGGCATGGATCCTGAGCTTCGCTATTTGGTTGCTCTGAGTGACAAGAACATGGTGGTGGTTTGGAAACGAACATCTGGACCATGAAGTTGTCCAGTTTTATGGCTTTTTTTATAGATGTTTCAGACAGTGCTTGAGATCCACCAACTCGAGTACTAAAGGATCTTTTGCTGTTCCATTTGATGAACATTGATGCTAGTATTTTTAACTGTACTTTTTATTTTTTACTTGAAATACTGTTTTGTTTGGAAAAACGTACATATTTAATGATTTTAAAGTGGGCGTGAGAATTTTTAGGAGGGGCAACACCATAGTTCTTACAGTATATAATAATATCAATAATAACACACTCATGTAAATCTATATGGCTCTGTGTTATCTTGCCAATAGTAAAAATATGATGTTTTCGCAATATGATTGTCGTTACTCCATCTCTGACATGGTTTCCTAATTACTCATCAACGGTTTCTTCACTACTAAAACATCAGATCCAGCTCAGAGCTTTAACAGGACAGAAATCTCTTCAGGTGTATTTTTATTATTCAGACACCAAGAACAAAACCATATAAGTAGGCAGTCTGTGAGTGGAAGAACATGCTGGATTTGTTTGACATGGAGTACTTTCTGGGAGCACATGTGTCCATAAAATATGAATTCATTCGTTTGCTCGACGGCGTAATCTTACTGTGGGCGTGGGAAAACTGGAGCCTATCTTGGCCGACTCTGGGCAAAGGCGGGGTACACCCTGAACAGCTCGCCGGTCCATCCCGCTGCCAACTTTTCACACTGCATTGACACCCAGGGGCAATCTGGGACAGCCAATAAGCCTAATGTGCATGTCTTTGGACTGTTGGAGGAAACCTGATAATGCAGGTGCAGAGAACACGACAACAGGCCGGGACATGACCCCAGGACCTTCTTGCTGTGAGACGAACATGCTAACCACTACAGCACCATGCTGCCCAGTCAGAAAATATGACCATGCTTACTGGGATTGCTTAGAATATGTATTTGCATATTGACATATCAATGTTAGGTATGATTTATATGTTTGTATGTTGTATTAGTGTGGTCAGTGCATAACCCCTAATCTTTCCTAACCATACCTCCATAGGTGAATGAGGTTTAAGGGTGTTTTTGACTGTTCATGCTCAGTGAGGGATGTAACAGGCATGCACCTTTCTGTGCACCATTTATATATATATATATATAAAAATATCAAAAATTTGATCAGTCTGACACAGTATATATATATAACAAGAACACTGTGTCAGACTGATCAAATTTTTCAGCATGGTTACTTCAGCACGCGCGATTTCCTCTTTGTGCTCCCAGCAACGTGCACTGCACGCAGGACGCGCGTGCTAGTCCGGAGGCGTGGTTAATCCGGATGTTCTTGCTCCTGATTGGCTGACTGGTCGCTTTTTTAGTCAAAACAAGCAGCTCACACTGTTGTTCGCCTCGTCGTGCGAGTTCAGCGGGTGCGACGTGCCATTTGTGCACACGTTGTCGTTTAGATGGCCTGGTAAGGCAGTGTTTGTGCGTATGTTTACAAAGGAACTGCAAGGAATTGAGTTCGGTTGGTTATAAAGAGGAGAAAATGCGGCGGAGAGTGACGTGCAGCCTGGCGGAGCTGCTGTTGGGCCGCGGTGGCGGCGCTGTGAGGATGACCGGGCTTCTCTCCATTAAGAACCCCGCTGTGGAAAACAGCGTTCATCAGAGATTCCGCTCCACGTCCTCGATGTCGACTTACTCCGAGCTGGCTCGAGAGAGATCAAAAACCGTTACCTCGTTCTACAACCAGTCTGCGATTGATGCGTCTGCGGAAAAGGTGACCGTTAGCTAACCAGATACACAGCTCGCCTACCATCGCGACATTACCGTAAAACACTTAAAAGACTCGACTCATTGATTGTGTGCATCTCATAAAACGTTGAAACTGGTCGAGTATTTGTGCCCATTCTTAAACGCCAGGTTAAAACAAGGACATGTTCCTTGCATCCGTGGCCTGGTACTCAGGCTGTAAAAAAAAAAAAAAATGAGCCTCATGGTATTCATTCATGATTTCATGAGAAATTCCGCTCTGGAGAGACTGTGTTACCATTCGAATGGTTTCAATAAGTGAAGGATGTGTTGAAAGGCATGACGGGACAATTCCTTCCTTTCCCTCAGCTGATTGGGTCAAGGATCAAGTTCAGAGGTCACACCCTAGTTTGCGTTTGTTTCATTATTTTTATCAACTGTTTGACATGTCCACATGTCTATTTGACTGAATTTGCAATTCTGGAAAAACTAGAGACTGCTGCCGAATTCAGTTTCTCTGGTTTTACTATTTATAGGTGTGTTTGTGGAACATGTACCCTTTTTTTTTAAATTTTAATTTATTTCATGAACTGCTGACATTTTTCCCACATTTCATAAAAACATATTGTCCCTAAAACAATTAATTGCAGATCTGGATAATATGAATATTCATATTAAATTTTAAATAACACAATACTCACATTTGAATGTACGAGTTTATAAACGTAAGAAGTATTTGGTGGAATAACCCTGACATTTTAATCACTGCTTTCCTGCGCTCCACCAATCTTTCCCATTGCTTCTGGGTGAATTTATTTATCTGATTACCCACCTTCCTCTTGAGCACATTCCAGAGCTTTTCAGTGGTGTTCAGGTCTGGCGATTAGACCAGCCATGATAGGGTGTTCATCTTGTGGTCCTCCACCCACACCTTGATTGACCTGGCTGTGAGGCATGGAGCATCGTCCTGATGAATCTCAATTTGCAGAATTAGGGAATATTGTCAGAGCAGAATGAAGACGGGCTTGATTCATTCCTTCTCCACATACAAAAATCTGCCCCATTCCATTATTACTGAAGCACTCTTAAATCATTATCCATCCTCCATTAAGTCTCACACTGTGGTTAATGGGACTTTCCTTGTCTAATTAACTATTAGACAATCAGGAATGTCTCTTTTTTTTCTTAGTGTTGTATGACTTCACTTCTGCCTGGATGAACCTGTTTTGAACCTTGCTCGCAGTGCACTTAACCCCAGATGGCATTGCCATTCTTTGTGTAGGTAACTTGATGTTATCATATAGTTCATGAGTGACATTTTAATTAGGTTGGCCATCTTGGTCAGTGAAGATTAGTTTTTGGCCTCTGCCAGTTGGTAACTTTGTTGTCCCCAGTGTCTGCTATTTTACTTTGTTCTTATAAACTGACATCATTCTTTTTAAATTTTTTGTTTTGCATGATGGCTAAAAATTTTTATATTCAAATTAAAGGTGATACCAGCACCGTTTTTGCCATCCAAAATGCTACTGTTGTAAAGGAATAGTGATGACCTAAGTGAGTGATCACCTAAGTGAAATAAGGTGTGCTCATGTTGGAATTCCACCACAGACACTGGAATGAAATAGCTGCCGTACCCAGAGATGTTGATTTGGAGGGGAAAATAGTCTCATAGTTCTCTAGACCTATATTTGCCACCAGGTTACAATCACAGGTGTGATTATTATAATTATGTGTTTATTTATTTATTTCTGCTCTGTGTTATATGTCAAGGGCAAGACCTGTCAAACCGTGTAATTGTATGACAACAATTCATGCTGGTTTGGTGTGGTGCAGAACATGTGAGCAGAGTGTTCTACCACTGAATCCATGGTTTTTATAAAACGGAATGGTTTGAAGAGTGGTGTTTTGTTTTGGTTTTTTTTTTGTTTTTTGTTTTTTTATATCAGTAATTACCATGTAACATGGATAAGTTGAACTGTTTTGCTTGTGTAATGTAACTATGACCTTACAGTTCGTATGGACTATTTCAAATTTATATTGTTGCGTAAATGTAAAAATTTGTAAATAGTTTTTGACTCAAGTTGTAAAGAATAGCTTAAATAAATAATAATGGTTATAATTTTAAAAGATTGACTAGGCTGTGAGGAAATGTCAGCGTTGCAGCACTGTAACTTCTCAAGTCAATTTTCCTTTAATATCCAAACCTGATTTATTTTATTCCTCTAATATTGCAGCAGTTTGCATGTGATTACAATATTTTAATGGAAATTAGATGCAACTTAGTTTTTATTAATTTGTTGTGCCATTTGATGTTCTAAAGCATCTGTGAATTAGCTCAGCTGTTTCTCTTATAATATTACCGAGAAACTGCAATGCCATCTGTTCGTGAATGAAAACAAAGCTACAGCGCTCGCATAGTTTATGAAATGGCACCTTGAGGAAATGCCTATTTTAAATCTGTTTAATTATTTTGATTTAACTGTTTTATTATTATTCCAGCTGCTTCATGTTTCCAACCATTATTTTATTTCCTCAGTCTTCTGTCAGACTCACACCTGGCACCTTACTCTACGCAGGGAAGTCTCCAGACGGACACCATATCTTGGTAAATAAAACCTTTAATTCTTAGCTATTTTAAGCAGTACTTCCTGTTGTAAGTGATTATTTCTGGTTATAATATGTAAATCTCCTTGGCTAGTGGATGGTAATTTGTTGTGCATGTTGTTTGAAGTTGATCATGCCAGGTCCTTTTTTGCAGAGCAGTGCAAAATACCTGCACAAAGAGCTGCCAGTGCGCATTGCTCATCGAATTAAAGGTTTCCGCAGCCTGCCCTTTATTGTGGGTTGTAACCCCACCATTTTACAAGTGGTGAGTGTTTCTTTGTGTCTGTGATATTGTTGTTACTACTGTAGAAAGTAAAGTTGGTACATGTTTATGATGTGACATCAAATATACGGGTTTCAGTCTGTCGGTTATATGACTTTACAGTCTGGGAAAGAAAGAAATCAGCCCCAGCCTCTATGTACATAGCATATTGTTTTATGGTGATCGGTGTTGCTCCTGGTGCCACAAAAATAACACCACATCATAATTTGCAAATAAAACAATATGTATACCAAAAGACAAGAGAAAAGCTATCAGATCCCTGCTTATAAACGTAAGCAAGGGCATGTAAAGCTAAAGTCTAAACCCGAAGAACTGAGACTACTATGTAGATGTTATAACTATAGCTACAGCTGTGAAGTCCTACTTTCTTATTAGCTGTGATAACTTTAGAAAAATTAAAATTTTAAATTCTTGTGTAATTGTAAAGAGGGAATTTTTTTTATAAAGCAGTCAGATTTGTGCACCCTTCCTTCTGGTAAAAGTTACTTTCAGTTTTGTCAGGGATTTATGAGAAATGTTTCTTATGCTTGTAACAGTAGGCATAAAAACAGCCTAAATAGTACGCAAGTGCAGTCTGAAGCCAAACATTTTATTAAATTACTGTGCACGTGTACAGTATTTTATATAATTGCATTATTTTGTGATATGAATATTCATGAGGTGTACTAGACCTCACTAAACCACAATATCACCACAAGGCATTTGTGTGACATGTTCACCAGCAATTTCTGCAGCAAGGCTCCTCCCTGCCTTTCAGCTTGTTTATAATGAGAGTTTCTCCTCATAGTGAACTCTAACCCACATTTTCCTCGCAGGGAGTGAGCGAGACACTCTAGGGGGGAAAAAAAGAGAGGGCTCACAGCAGCACGCCTCGTGCTTTTTCCGCTTGCCAAATGCATCGTCATTCCTTTTATTCAAGTTCCTGGAAGTCCTATAGGACACTGAACACATGTGCGTGTTGATGTAATCTGGATCCTAACCAACAAACCTCCCTCTCTCGTTCTCGCTCTGCCTCTCTCATTCTATATCTTTCCCACAGCATGAGCTTTATATCCGGGCCTATCATGTGCTGAGTGACTTCCCAGAAGTAAGTACTTACTGAAGGTTAATTCAAGTTCACCTGTCTGGGTAGGGCAGAAAGTAATCCTGTGTTGACTATAAAATGCTTGCTCATGGGAGTTTTTTTCAGTGTTGAAGCTTATATTTATAATGGCAGCCTTTAGTCATAGTGGCAGGAAAAGATGGGACAATGGGTAGTCTGCTTGTTCAGCTGTGACGTTTTCTGGTGGATAGCCTCGTGGTTTGTTCTTTTTTCAGCATGCTGGAACTCACGTTGTTTGAACAGATCTGAGTCCAAAAATTATACATTTTCTAAATGTTAGACAAACAGTGGGGATCAGTGATGGGTTGAATGGTATCACGGTCCTGTCAGGGATCGGTCGGATGGGATCACAGTCTCTTCAGGGGTGGGTCAGGTGGGAGTTTAAGAACAGTATTGAGTTTGAGTCAATCCCTCACGTGACCTCAGAAGTAAGAAGCGGTTTAAGACCGGGTGGGAATTCGGCAGGCATTGCTTGTCATATTTTTTCAAATTTAGATGGAATAATAACATTAGTTTTGTGAAAACTAAGAAGAAATACTTTTTTTTTTTTTTGTCTGCAGCTGTGAATAAAATCCAACAAGTTTGTAAACAAAATGTTAACGCTAACAAATTCTTCTTGGATCTCCACAATTTCATGTAATCATCGCTTATGGTGGCGGTATCTTTCTCGAGACAGAACATTCTCAAAGTCTAAAGTATACCACAGTTGATCTTATCAGCTGGCTGTTTTTGTAGTATGAAAAAAAAACAAAAAAAAAACAGTTGTTTTAGATTAGATTGTCGGGTTGACCGCCTTCTGTTTTATTGTTTAACTGTTGAATTCTGTCATTTGTCCTGCAGATTAAAGACCAAGAGACAGAAGCTCGCTACAGCAAGCTAGTTCAGCAGCTTCTTGATGATCATAAAGACGTGGTCACCCTACTCGCGGAAGGATTCAGGGAGTGTCGCAAACATGTTCAGGTAAGGACACGTCTATCTAGTGCCTTTATTCCTTATTACCCCAACATGGAATGATTGTAAGGTCATTCTGTGAATCTGTACCTGTTTTATTTTTCTAAAAATGTATTTATTTATTTTTAGGACGAGGCACTGATTCGGAATTTCCTTGACACGACGCTGACGTCTCGTCTGGGTATTCGCATGCTGGCCACACACCATCTCGCCCTACATGAAGAAAATGTACGTTGATTGATGAGCGCAAAAGCCAAACACAAACACATGAGACTCAGTCACTTAGTGTTAAGTAATATATCGCTCCATGACCCACATCTAAATATAAATGACCTTTTGCTGTGACTTGGCACGTTTTCTGATTCAAAGAGCTGACCTCGCTTCTGTTTGTCCATATGCAAAGTTAGAGCTTGGTGTTATGATTCATTACCATATGTGCCATAGTTATGAAGTAGATATCAGTCATGCCTTGATGGTTACAGGACTGAAATGTTCTGTAGCACATTCACATCTTTTGCTTTACTCCCTAATCTCCTAGTTACACAGTCATGATTAAAGCAGGCTTGAGTTACAGACTGGTTGTTGCTTAAGACAGTGTCAGACCTGTAATGAAGTCTAATGAGTTGGACCTGCGACAACAAATTAGCTCTGGATTAAGGAATTATTTACAGAAGCATGTACTTCTCACTGCTCTGACTGCTGGGGTTCTGAACATTCTTCCACGAATGGGTCTCACTGATCGGCCTTTTAGTAACTTTGGTGTAAGTGTTTGCATTAGCTTTAACCAAATTCAAGTTTTCTGCCAGATTTCAGAAATGCAGATTTACTTCGTACGCATACATGTGTTGATCACTGCTTTCATGCAGTGCACATTCCTGGCACAGCTGGTTTTCCATGTAAT
This sequence comes from Neosilurus mollespiculum, assembly GCA_030014195.1. Taxonomy (NCBI): domain Eukaryota; kingdom Metazoa; phylum Chordata; class Actinopteri; order Siluriformes; family Plotosidae; genus Neosilurus; species Neosilurus mollespiculum. The sequence goes on along the minus strand of JAQMYF010000005.1, from coordinate 25,272,178 downwards.
AACACCCACAACATATCAAAAAAGGCTGGAATTGGGACAAATTAAGGTTATTGACTCACTTCTATGTCAGTAAAAATATGTAGTAGTAGTATATATGTATGTATAAATAAGCAGTAGTAGTTGTGCATTCAGACCTACCCATCCTCTGTTTTTACACTGCCAGTTTTTTAATTACATTCCCCCCCCCCTAATTTTAGTTGCATCCTTTTCCCACCTCAAGTGTTTCCTCGCTTTCACATACAACCAGCACAACGCAGGGAAGGGCGTTAGCATGCACGTACCCCCTCCGTGACATGCGATGCTCCCTCCCGCCTGTGCATTACAGAGGCGACCTAACACACTCGGAGGAAACGTGATAGCCGCCCCTTTTGTGAATGAGTTTTTGGATTGGCAGGTGATCACTGTGAGTGACAGGAAGCGTACGCCATCACTCCCTGCCGTGAGAGCTCGACTAATTAGCTCCCATGGACTCCCAGTTGCAGACGGCTGTGGCATCAACCTGGATTTGAACTTGCAATCTCCAGGTTGATAGTCACACACCTTGTCGCTGCTTGTCGCATTTCTTTAGAATTTTTATGTTTGTTTTGATTAACTGTCTCTGTGTGGGGTGGGGTGGGGGGTGTTTGTTTGTTTATTTATTTATGAATGCCAATTATATAAAACACCATTTTTTCATTGTCAATGTTACGCTTAGCGAGAGGATTTTGTTCAATTGAGACACCAAAGTGTTCAAGTTGATCTGGATATTAAATGCTGTAAGTGTAAGAAAAATAAGCAATATTAACACTAAAAAAAATTCCCAAAAGTAGGTATAAATAAAGTAATTCTGGTAAAATATTATCTAAAGTTGAATGGTAATTTACATGAATATATTATTACAAATAAGATACTAACATTTCCCCTAGTTGAGTTGAACTTCAGCAGACAGCATTTGATTCCTTCATCTGCATTTTATTTTTATCCTAATGATTTTTTTTTCTTTTTTAAATTAAAATAAAAAAAGGAAAGGGGGGAAAAACAGTGGCTGGTGAGCGACAGCCTGTTGTCAACCAATTTATTAATTAATTTTGTAAATGTTCCACAACATGAAACGTAATTTTAAACTGATAAAATGACTTAATTGATTTTTATTTTATTTTATTTTTTTACTTGATTATTGGCAAACCACCGTCATGTAAGAGGAATCTGCAGGCTATTTATTGTCCTTCTGCAGCCCACCATGTCCAGTTTTAGTTACATTTTGGTTTTTCAGCAAACTGTTTTTAAAAAAGGCTGTCTTAGCAAGCTAGTTAGCTGTAGCTAAGTTTATCTAAAAAAATTCAGGCAGTACCATTAAATAAAATATGAAACTGAACTTCAATGTTTTTTATTTTTTTTATTTATTTTATTTTATTTATTTTTTTTTTTTTGGGGGGGGGGTTGTTTTGGTTTTTTTTTTT
>JAQMYF010000005.1:25218172-25264437 GCA_030014195.1 Neosilurus mollespiculum | reverse complement strand
ATTCCATGTCCCAAGAGCCAGAGTCAGTAGCCGAGGATCGGTCCGGCAGAACCCACGCCTTCGGATGCTACCCAGCTCACGTTGCACCCGACCCCTATTGCCCCTCCCTCAGGTGGTTGGTCCATGGGAGGGCAGACCCATGTCTCCTCTTCGGGCTGGGCCCGGCCGAGCTCCATGGGCAGAAGCCGCTCCCCCAGGCCTGGCTCCAGGGGGGAACCCCGGTAACCCGCGTCCGGGCAAGGGAAACTGTGTCCTTGAAATCTTGCTCATAGAGGTCTTGTGAACCGTGCTTAGTCTGGACCTTCACCTAGGACCTGTTTGCCTTGGGTGACACTACCAGGGGCATAATTCCCCCGACAACATAGCTCCCAGGATCATTAGGACACGCAAACCCCTCCACCACGATAAGGTGGCGATGTATGTTATTCCATGCTAATTATGAGTATATAGGGGACCCTCATTGCACAGTCTTTTTTTGTACATCTTGAAAAGAGTTTTTGTCTTTTTTCTTTAAAGATGTTTAATTGACTACCAAATAAATTTGATATCACTGACCATTAGGGATGTGAATCTAACAACAGCTCACAATTCAATTCGATTCTGATTTTTGGGGTGACGAATCGATTCAGAATTGATTCTTGATTCAAACCGACGTGATCTGATCTGCTCGTTCAGAGTTGGTTGGAAGTTTAGTGAAGTGATGGAGTGTGCGTTGGTCAGGAGTTGGTCGTACCTGCTGCTCCGGTTTTTTTAGTTCCGGGTGATGGTGTAAGATGTGGGCTCGGGGATTTCAAGTGTTCGCCAAATACTTGACTTTTATTTTGCACACCGCATATGTCATGTCAAGCTCCTTCTTCCCTGGAAATTATACAATCCGAAGTGCAAGCATTTGCCTTCAGCGAAGATGGCGCTGGCTGTATTATTTTTCTCATCCATGTCAAAGCTAGGCTAAAAGCAAATTCTGGAGCCGCCACTCACTGGAACAATTCACTACGGAGGCCGTGTGTGGACAAATGGTACGCGTTATGAGTTAGGTTGGAAATGCTCGAAAAAACATGCTCTTAAAAATCGATTCTTGAAAATTTGAATCGATTCAGAATGCTAATAAATAAGAATCACGATTCAGACGTGAATCGATTTTTTTTTTTTTTTTTTTTCCCGCACCCCTACTGACCATGTACTTCACTTTTGTTAAGTGTATTTCTGTATATACTGTTTGTGTATGCTTTTTCATGTCACAGGTCATGTAGTTACATACGTGCAATTTCCTTATCTCTAGCGACCATACCTAAGATTTTTGCATCTGTAGCATTAGTATGTTATCTTGGGACACAGAAAGTTTGTTTGAAGATTTATGGCAGAGATTTGCCCCTGGGCTTGAAACACAAAAATGTCCGGATATGGGGTGTAACTGTGTTTTTTAGCACATTGGTTTACTTGATCATGTTTTGCTTGTGGATAGTGAAATTAAATACATTTGGCACAGAATCCCCTCCATAGCTGGTCTGGATGTTGGTGTGAATGTGTACCAACATAAGTGTAAAATGTATAGAATTTATAGAAGTGTGTAAGGTTTTTTCTTGGATTCAGTCTGTGCTTTACTTTCAAAAAGAAAGCTATTTAGCCTGGTTAAAATTGTTACTAGTCACCACGCTTCAATAATTTTTTGACAGTAGGTATTCAACTCTTGGTCTTATCTACAGATGCTTTTGACAGCATGATTTTCAACTGTAGATCACCTTTTATTGAAATCCTACAGCTCCAGTTAGACCAAGCTTGGTTAGCTTCTTGCACCTCAGTCTGTGTAGTACATTTAAAGCAGTCAGTTATTACAATTACTTAGCAGGAGAAAAAAGATCTCTGAGTGAACATCTGGACAGACACAGTGGCTTACCCAGTGTGTTGACAGTTCATTTGAGGTTTTTACTCCTGCCATTTATTAGAATTTACAGTAATCTGGGAACCAGATTTGTTTTGGGGGTTTTTTTCAAGGTGTACACGATGAGCGAGATTCATTTCATCTTGTTCCGAAGAGGATGTCATGAACATTCCTGAGTCATTTGGCAGCACGAGGGAACAGCATGTCCTTGGTTGTGGGCCACAGCTTATTAAGCCAGTTGTGTTTCAGAATGAGAAATTCTCTGGGCTCAGAAATGTAATTTATGTCCTTGAGGTTTACATTTTGTTGAAGTTGGCCGAAGGAGGATCGGATGAGTGTGCGGACTGGAAAGCATTAAACCACTGAGCCTGTTTATCCAGTTTTGAGCAAAGACAAGATTGCTGAAGTAAAGTGCTCTCGCTAGAAAGATATTCCTAGAAAGATTGATTGGTGCTGTGTAGTGTTAATTTCCCGGTAACCCTAGTGAATATTTAGCGCTTAATTGCTCTGTGGACCAACTGGGGATATTTATACCACCAGTGACGCTGTAAAATATACTTATGTTTTTTTGGGTAGCACCTATAACTACAGAATTTTCCCAGGTACGCCACTATAATTTTTTTTTTTTTAGTTTTTTTTTTTTTTTTTTTTCTTCAACAGAAGCCTACTCTTGGCTCTTTCTTAGCACTTGAGTTCCCAACACTGGAAAATACCCTTAGCAAGGCTTTATCTTGGATAAAACTTTTCACCTAGTTATGCTATGCTCTGGCTCCAGGATAAAGCTGTTGCTGAAATCTTGTGACTTGCTGGAGAAGTCTTGTCACATGTTGTAGTAAAATGATAAACACTCTTTTGCGAGTGTGAAAGATGCGGAGGAAAAGGGAGGGGGTGGGATGGTTATGGCACATTGTCCCGTGGATGTCCTGGTTGTCGTGTTTGGAACAAAAATAGCTATGCCAGAAGAGTGCTGATGCATTAAAATACAGAATGCAAAAGAAAAGTAATGTTTGTGTTTATAACAGCTGTTTCATTTTTTATGTTGGTCAAATTTCTGAAAAGTTTGTGTCAAAATGAAGAACATTATCAAATCATTTCTTTTCCCATGTTTGAAATGTGGAAAGCAACATAATAGAGCAAACTATGGTGAGCGAGTTAGTTAGCTAAGGCCATTCTTTTTTTTATTCCTTGTTTGGGAGATTTCTTTTATGTAAACCTGAGACAGGAGCACAATAGAACAAGAATACAAGATGGTGTAAAGTACAAATTATTATTTATTTATTTTTTTCCTTTCTAGTATTCTTAAAGAAGCCCAGACTAGTGCTTTGATTTACCAATTTTAATACAGTAGTCTGTAGTAGTACTTTTCATACTGTCTATTCTGTTGAAACTACCGCCTTTAAACAGTCTGTGTTTTCCTTGCCATTCAAAAAGAGGTTGCTCTCAAAATACTTTCGTAGACCTATGGCCAGTGATCCGTTAATGCATTAGGCCTACCAAGTTGGGGTCCTCCGTTGGCAGCAAATAGGCAAAAATATCACTTATGCAAAGAGGCACAAGAAACACCGCAAATCCAAATGTGCAAACACATGAAAAGCCATGAGAACTACATGCGATTGTATCCCTTCCAATAGTCTTACGCATCAGGCGTTTGTACGTGCACGCACTGTGTAGATTGCTAGACTCGAAACATCGGCTGGGTGTCACTTTTAACGAGCAAGTACGCATGTGCAGATGTACGTGATGTAGCCACAATAGTTGCTTTGAGAGGGCAACGAAAGGGCGATGATGGTTGTAAAATTCATTGCTCACTTAGCAAGTTAAGACTTTTTTTCCCTCTTTCTTTTCCTTTTTTTTTTTGTGAATCGTGAATATTATAGTCAGCGGGTCCATGACATAAGCAATAAAAAAATGAATGGCCTAAGTGTATTAGGGGATCTTCATCCAACACTTGAATTCATAGGTGGTGTTTCAGTAATACCCAATGGTGGCTGAGCCATTTTCCTCTTGATTCTTTTTCTAAATAGTTTTTAACATCCTAGAAAGCAGAGCTAGTCACTAAGCAATGTATTTAACCACACTTTCTTTCTTAGTCTTCCTGTGTTCAATAATATTGTTTTGCCTATGTGTAATGTCCTAGTAAACTCTTGGCCTTATGCTTAAACCATCCCTAATGATAATGGTTATGATGTTTATGCTTCATTTAATCCTTGTAAAATGTGTTTGTCGTTTTATAGGGCGACAATGGAGAGCCACTTGGACACTCCTTACAACGTTCCAGATGTGGTGGTTACCATCGCCAACAATGATACTGACTTTGTCATTAGGTAAGTGTGGGTGTGGGTGCAAGAACTATTGAGGTTCCTTGTCTTAACTTTGCTTCTTTTAGTACCTGATCAAACAAAAACAGTACCTGTTAGCTGCGCCTCCTCGACTTGAGCTACCTGACCCCGTTTGCTTTTTGCAATGTGCATTAATGATCAAACATTATGTGGGGCCAGTGGTATAGCGATTAAGGTGCTGGGCTCGTTAGACCCCCATTGTGCCAAAACCTCTGGGGCCAGGTCTCAACCTCAAGTGTGCCTCTACTGACCCATCAGTATAAAAATTTATGAAACCCTTTTGAATCCTTGTGGATTAAAGAGTCCAGGGGCGAGCCTGATTTTGCGGAGTTCTTGTGCAGGATCTCAGATCGGGGTGGCGGAATTCCCCACAGCATCATGGACAAAGTGATGGACTATCACTTCAGCACGGCCGAGCAGAGCACGCAGGACCCGCGCATGAGTAATCTCTTCAATACCATGACCAACAGCGGCCCTCAGTCCGGCCCCATGCACGGGTGAGCAACCATTACACTAGAACAGTGTTATATAACTACTAAAACGAACCTCATGAGCCAGTAATGAATGAAAAGTTGTTGTTTTTTTTTTTTTTTTTTTTTTTTAAACCTGCTACTGATTTGGCCAAAGTCTTAAAGTCTACTTCCTGTGTGGTGCTTCTCTTCTGCATTAATGTTTAATAAGCTATTTTTGAACATTGACTGAAGCTATTTAAAACTGCAGAACAGTTGCTTTCTAGTCATATGATTGCCTTGGTGGTTGGAGTGTTCTGGTCAGCTCGATCCGGTGCAGACCAGTTTACATGCAAGGGCTTTGGTTTTTTATCTTAACAACACTGCCCCCTTACTGTAAGCCTTTCGAAAAGCATGAAAAAAAAACACATGCACAGGTCATAGTCAAATTTGTAATGCTTTCATATTCTGGCAAACTCTTTTAAAAGAAGCTTTAAAAATACAACACTTACTGTTTGTGTCTATGTTTAGCTTTATTTACGATGATGATGATTTTCACTGTATTGTAATGTCGCATATTTCTTGCACATCTAATTCAATATTGTGTGGGGGGGTTCCCCCTGCCGGCCTGTGTTTGTAGTTTCGGATTTGGTCTGCCCACCTCGAGGGCGTATGCCGAGTATCTGGGCGGCTCACTGGCTATCCAGTCAATGCAGGGAATTGGCACGGACGTCTATCTGCGTTTGCGCCACATCGACGGAAAAGGAGAAAGCTTCAGAGTGTGACACCACAGCCAATTCCACCAATCACGATGAGCATTCATTCGTATTCTCACCAAGGCCTGGAAGCGTCACCACTGACTGACATTTGCTTTTTTTTTTTTTTTCCTCTTACCATTTTCGTTACATTTTTAAAAATATTTTCTATCTGCATGAATAAATGTCTGGGGGGAGGAAAGGGGGGAAAAAAGCTCAGTGGGTGTGGAGAGAACTCCCAACAAAGCTACTGGAATGGAGATGTTGCTGTAGGATAACTAACTAACTCCTAAAGGGGTTTTAGCTGATAAACCCTTCACTGATTGCAAGTCATTGGTTTGTTAAAGTATAGCAGTTAATATACATGTATACACAGAAAACATACTGTACTTGGAGTAATGATAAAATTATGAGTTTGGTTCTATTGTTCTGAATCACCCAGAATTCAGATTGGCTGAGGAATGCATTGTTGAACTTTTTTGGAGGTTATGCTTTGACGATTTCCCCAGAATATCAAATATTTGAATATAAAAGGTAAACTGAAGTAACACCTCTTCATTTTTTTTTTGCTGTCCTATTGTCCATGTGGCCTGATTTCAACTCACATTCCAGCCATGGTCAGTCATAAATATAGGACATTTTGAGTTTGTTTTGTTGTGGTTGATTTTTACTTCAGTTTGACTTTAATCACCAATTATTCAAAGTAAGCATCATTAATCCCGTTGCGGTCTTAACACCACTGGAAGTGACTGTGGTAAACAACAGATATGTACCTGTGGAGAAATGGCTTTAGGAAAATGCTACACTATAGTTGGAACATGCATGTTGAAGAACTGATGGGGGGGTATTTTGTGGTCCGAGTTCAGACGGAAAAGGAGTATTAAGCGACTCTTAACAAAACTATATATACAGTATGTTACACATAATGTGTAGAAAATTATGGACTAATCTGCACAGCTTACCATATATATATGGTTGTGATGTGTTCAGAATGTTGTTCAGGATGGGATCATTTTATTACCATTTTATTTGTTGCTGTTCCTCCCGTGCTGTATAGATGCCAAATCTGCATAGTTTCTTGGGCATTATATTATAAAAATCCCGATTGAGCAACCATCTGCCTCACCTGTAGTTTGTCTTTATTAGTTAAACAAGGAAAACACACAGGATGGGCCGTGGACCATGGATCAATGGGAGAAGGTGACCTGGATTGATGAATCATAGTTTCTTTTAGTGTGTGTGTAGTTGATCTCGCCATTGGCTTCCTGTAGCTGCTCGAATTAGATTTAAAACACTAATGCTTGCCTACAAAGCTAAAAAGGGACCTGCACCATCCTACCTCAAAGCACTTATCACACCCCGCACTGCACCGCATTCTCTCCGATCCTCTAGCACTGCTAGACTGGTTCCTCCTTCTACTAAGGGACAAGGGAAAAATGCATCTCAACTCTAATCTGTTCTGGCTCCAAGGTGGTGGAATGAATTTCCTCTGGATGTCCGGACAGCTGAGTTACTGGGTATCTTCAAACGATGACGAAAAACCTACTTTTTTTTGGCAGTATTTAGATTAGCACTATGTTTTACACACACACACACACACACAAAAAAAAAAAAAAAACAACCTGCACACACAATACCTATCCACTGAGTTTTTGACTGATGGTATACTTAGTCTGTGTCCTGCCAATCCAGTATAAGAATATATTCACTGATGGTGACTTCTGTAAGTTGCTCTGGATATGAGTAAATGTAGTTGGTCACTTAGCCAGGGAATAGATGGAACCAGCATATGTACTTTGGGAGAAAAGAGAAAGTCAGTGGAGGCAGAGTGGTACCCACGGTCATGAACTGCTGGGTTCTGTTACTTATATATCTACCACCTACCTAAACATTGTTGCAGATAATATACACCACCTCACAGCAACAGTATTCTGTAAAGGCCTTTTTCTAGGACCTTCTACTCAATGGAGAATTCACCAGTGCTTCAGCGTCAAATGGAAGAATATCCAGAAGGTGGTTTTTTTTTTTAAGTAACTAGATATTAAACATGGAAATGAGTTCAATTCTACCAACTTTATACATAAGGTGTAGATCTGTTTTAAAATACTGACAGTCTTTGTTCCATCCTTGAGGCTTTTTGCTTATACTTTGGAATGCTAAACATGTTTTTTTGTTTTTTTATTGTGTTTTTGTTTGTTTTGTTTTTGTTTTTTTAAGTTAAACCTGAATGAAAAATATTTGTTCAAAGCAATATTTCCTCTTGGGTGCAATAGTGGTTAGCACATTCTCCTCACAGCATGGAGGTCTTGGGTTCAGGATTGTGTGGAGTTTGCATGTTCTCCCTTGTTTGTGTGGGTTTCCTCCAGGTACACCAGTTTCCTCCCACAGTCCAAAGACATGCACATTAGGCTAATAAGCTGTTCTAAAATTGCCCGTAGGTGTGAGTGTGAATGATTTGTGTGTGGGTTGACCCTACAGTGGTCTGGCAAATTGTTCAGGGTGAACCTTGCTTTTGCCCAGAGTCTGCTGAGATAGGCTCCAGCCTCCCTCTGGCACTGGGTCCCAGGGAGGCTGGCTCCCATCTCAGCTGACTGGGCAAGGACGGAGTACACCCCGGACAGCTCGCCAGGCCATCGCAGGGCCAACCCTCACACCCAGGGGTGATTTGGTACAGCTAATTAGCCTACTGTGCATGTTTTTGGACTGTGGGAGGAAACTGGTGTACCTGGAAGAAATCCACACAAGCACAGGGAGAACTTCACACAGAAACAAACCCAGGCCTTCTTGCTGTGAGGCGGACATGCTAACCCTCGTGCATGTTCAAAAAAAATGTATAAATGTAAGTTGCTCTGTATAAGGGTGTCTGAAAAAAATCCCCCAAAAATTTAAATATTATTTTAATACCAATCTGGGACACTGGGACACAAAAAAACACCCACCCACCCAAATATGCAGAATATGTGACGTATACACACAAAATGGATGCTGATATTTTATTTATTTATTTATTTATTTTGTCAGTGTAATCTAACCAATACGGGTTCATATTTTGCCTATTTTAATCAAAATGTCAAAAGGTTGGGACAAAGTATAATGCACAGAGCAGCACCTAATCAACTTACATGTATGAGTGTATGATGACCGAAACGCGCATGCGCGTTTGTCAGTGCTCAAATTTGAGCTTAAACTGCTGGTCACGTGATCAGCCCAAAAGAGGAGGGGCCAGGAGACGGAAACAGAAATATCCCAGGTCGACTGGGTTTCACCGGACTCACTGTACGTGTCCCGACATCCGACCTGCAAATAAGGAGCGCGCTTGTTTCTCTGTTTGTTCATTTTTTTTAATATTGACGCGATTTTTCGGTGAACAACGAGAAGAAGGTGAGTCATCATTAGAAAAGGCGTAAATACTTGACTAGAATATCCTGACTAGACAAGGATGTCAGACTGGGTGTCATTTAGTTCTGATAATTCTACCTAGGGCGTAAAAGATAATACAAGACCATACCATATAGTGAGCATGTGGAGGGATTAGGAAGGTATTTGGGACACAAAGGATGGCTGTGTCAGTGAATGTGTTCAGGGTTTGTTATGATAATGTCTAGCATTGCTATAATCCCTCACTTTACCTCAGAAACGGATTCCCTCAAGTTGAAGAAGAGCCTTGTTTGTTTGTAGTGCAAAAAAAATGTAAACCCGGGTGTTGTTATAAAGATAATAATTTAGTTTTTTTAGTTATCTAATTGTCATGTTTGGTTTGTGTGGAGTTCTGACGTGGTGAGGGTTTTGTTTAATACAGAATTGTCTGGTTAAACAACCTTTTTTCTGTGTTTTGCTAACTAGAGATGTGCAATGAAAGCCATTCATAAAGGCGGGGAGACCCAATCATGTAAGTATCTCCTGAATGCCTCTTAACTCATTTGCTGGAGCACTTAATCCGCTATTAGGGTCGCTGGCAGGCCAGAGCCTATCTCAGCTGACACCAGGTGAAGGTGGGGTACACCCCGAACAGCTGGCCGGTCCATCACAGGGCTGACACTCACACCTAGGGGCAATGTGGAACAGCCAGTTAGCCTAAGGCATGTTTATGGACTGTGGGAGGAAACTGGAGTACCTGGAGGAAACCTATGCAAGCACAGGGAGAACATGCAAACTTCACACGCAAAGCCTGAGCCCAGGAATCGAATCCAGGACCTTCTTGCTGTCAGGTGGACATGCTAACTACTACGCTAACTGTTTAAAGGAACAGTGTGTAATTTTTTGGAGGCGCTATTAGCAAAAATTCAGTATATCATCATGTATGTAAGTTTTTACTAATCTATAATCATAAAAAAAAGTAATTGAGTTTTCACAACCTTCTAAGATGGTGTTTTTATCTACATGGCGGTGGGTCCCCTCTCACGGAAGCCGGCGTCTTGCCCTGCTATGTTTTTACAGTTTGTTTCAAAACTACACAGGATTCACTTGGTTGCGATCTGGAACCTCGCCACTAGATGCAGCTAAAATGTTACACGCTGTACCTTTAATGCACTGTTTGCATAAAAGCGGTACACAGGGGCAGTGTACATGGTGATGTAGTGGTTAGCATGTCCGCCTCACTCCAAGAAGGTCCTGGGTTCAATTCCCGGGCTCGGCGAAGGTATTTCTGTGTGGCGTTTGCATGTTCTCCCAGTGCTTGCACTGGTTTTCTCCCACAGTCCAAAGACATGCACATCAGGCTAATTAGCTGTTCCAAATTGCACCTAGATGTGCATGTGAGTGTGAAAGGTTGAGTGTGGGACCCTTGTAGGATTAAGCAGTTTGGCAAATGAGTGGGTGAATGAATGAATGAAATCAGTTGACTTTTCTAGATGTTGTTATCGCACATAGTGGTCAAAAATTGGAAATGCAAAAATTAAAAGCTGTAAAGGCCCACGCTCTCAAACTCCTTTGTTTAAAAGTGTTTGTGTTTCTTCTTACATAGTGGCCATGAACAGCGAACTAAACGTTCCTGTGGCCGCGTCCACAGCCGGGATGTCTGATCGGCTCCAGGACGGGGGTGGGATGGATTATCGGGACTGGGTCCGGCGTAGCTATCTAGAGTTGGTGACCTCCAACCATCATTCTGTGCAAGCACTCTCCTGGAGGAAGCTCTATCTGAGCAGGGCCAAGCTCAAAGCGTCCAGCCGCACATCTGCCTTGCTCTCCGGCTTCGCGATGGTCAGTTAGCATGAGATATAAGAATAAATACAGCTGTGGTTGCGTCTCTCGGTTCTTTAAGTGCATGAGCATCCTGTGAATGCTGAACTTTTGTGTGCAGGTAGCCATGGTGGAGGTGCAGCTGGAGGTGGAGTACAACTACCCACGTGCTCTGCTAGTGGGCTTCAGCGTGTGCACCACAGTGCTGGTGGCTGTCCACCTGTTCGCGCTGCTCATCAGCACGTGCATCCTGCCCAACGTGGAAGCAGTGAGCAACATCCACAACCTGAACTCGGTGTGTGAGTCGCCCCATGAGCGTATGCACTATTATATCGAGCTGGCATGGGGCTTCTCAACGGCACTTGGGATCTTGCTGTTCCTCGCTGAAGTCGTGCTACTCTGCTGGATCAAGTTCCTGCCCATAGACTCGAGGAAAGCTACTAAAACCACCGTGCCTGTTTCTAAACCGACGACGTCTGTTTCTCCACCGACCGAGCCGGGCCACAGCGGCTGGCAGGCAGCACTCGCCTCCACTATCATCATGGTACCTGTGGGGATCATCTTCGTCATATTTACTGTGCATTTCTATCGCTCGCTGGTGCGCCACAAGACCAAGCGCCACGACCAAGAGATCGAGGAGCTGCACAAGATCAAGGTGCAGCTGGACGGCCATGAGCGCGGTCTACAAGCCGTGTGATCCTCAGGGATTTTTGTTGTTGTTTTTCTTCTTGTTCTTTGTGCTTGCTTTCGCAGCATCATGTCTTTACCCCTTTAAGCCAGCATGTCGGTGGGTTCTTTTTAAAGCAGATGCAGCTCACTTGGAACGAGTCTTGTGTGGCTGAATTGTTTACAGAACTGCAGCAAGGGCTATTTTTTTTCCGCATGGCTGGAATTTCAGTCGGCTTCTCTTGCCATGCTTACAGTCTTAATTAAAGCTTTATAGGATCCATCAACCTGTTACGTTTTAGTTTCTGTTTTAGTAGCTACATGCTGTTTATACAGGGAGGACAGATCATAATTGAAGTATGTAGCCCACCGCAAGAGTACACAGTCCAGTGTGTTGCCTTGAGAAATGACTGAAAACTGGTGGCTAAAGTAATGACTATCAAAACAAGCTAGTTAAGTGCATTAACTCTGCAACAGTTTACGATCACGTAGCACATCATCTTCGCTTCCTGAGCAAGTCGTTGGCCAGAACTTTGGTTCCATGATCATGAACGTGAATATCTCTGTGCTACTGATTCATCCACCTCATTTGTTTTATGTGTGCGAAGATTAGTCCTAAAACTGCAGGAGTTCTAGTTACGGTAACAAGTTAAGCTATGATGTATGCTCACTGCCAAAGTAATAGATATGCAGTGATGATGAATCGCGTCTGTCTGACCGTGTTTCGTCTGAGCGTTCAATTTCAGTTAGTTTGTTTTTGTGAATGATGTAGTATTACTTTTTTTTTTTTTTTTTTTTTTAAATACGGAGGAGTCAAAACTCTTAATCCTGTTCATGTTACAGTCCATAATTGTCTTTGAAATGACTTCAAAAGGACCATTTCATAAACACTGATCCGCTCATAACAGTCTTAACTTCTTAATAGTACCGCTTTATAACATAATATAAAATATAAACAATGCACGGTTCAAGATACAGTATAAACACAGTTTTTAAGCACAAAGTAGAATCTTAGTGTGGTGGGGGTTTCGTGTGTGTGCATGTATGTCTGTTACAGAAGGTTTACATTATGAAATGGCTGTTTCTGTGCAACATCATCTTTATCCATCAATCTTAAGACACTTCTGAACTTATGAATGCTGTTTATGTGACCAGAAGATATGAGAACAACATTCCAAAGTGTTTTAACCAAAACTGCCTGCCTTATCTTAAATCCAAGACAAGAAAGTCAATTTGTAGTGTACCAGACACCAAGCAGTGCAATTTAGAGTCACGTTTTCTGAAAATCTTTATGATACACACACATATAGATATATGCATATATGTGAAATTTCTGAGTCCACTTGCAAAACCTGCTAAGTCAAGTTTTGTTTAAAAAAAAATTATTTCCCTTAGCCTTTTTAACAGGCACCTGCACATGTCCCATTGATAGCTCCAATTTAAAAACCTGCTAACTCGTGTTCTTAAATGGTAGCAGAAGAAGCGAAACTCTGTCAGCTAATTTCTATGCCTGTAAAAAAAAAAAAAATTTAAATCTGACCAACTTGACTTGGCAGGTTTTGCAAGTGGACTCCTCATATATACACACTGCCCAGACCAAAAAAAGTTGCACACTGTAATATTTTCTTGGATAGCCTTTAGCCTTGATCTCCATGGCATTTCTCACCGACATCTTAATTTGAGGAGGGAAAAACTGAACCACTCCATAAAGTCTTCTCCAGCACATCCCGAAAACATTCAATAGGGTTAAGGTCAGGACTCTGGGGTGCCAATACATATGTGAAAATGATTCCTTATGCTCCCTGAACCACTCGCTCATTATTTGAGTCCCCATTTTATATCCGTGCCACCAGGGAAGAAAAAGTCCATTGACGTGATAACCTGCTCATTCAGGTCATCAGTTGATTTAATTTTTCACAGTTTCCTCCATGATCAATAAAGTATTCTGATCCTGATTGCCATATTAATGTTGCTGAGCCTCGACCTGACCAAATGGAGCAACAATGCCATGGAGATTACATGCTAAGATCAAGGTTAAAGGTGCTTCAACAAAATATGAGTGTGCAACCTTTTTTTTTTTGGCCGGGCAGTGTATATATACACACACACATTCATATGAAGCCATGTGTTACAGTCTACTATGTTTAATAGAAATGCTGTACGTGTGTCGCTCAGTTGTCGGAATGTTACCATTTAGTTGTGTTTTAATGCACAAACTAATATTTATGTACTTTATCTGTCAAGGTTAAAACTCTAGGACTCTCTTGGTGTCCCCCGTAGTGCCAATAGCCCTGAAGACCAAAATAATCTCAATAAAAATCTTCTGGACTTTATAAAGCACTTCAATCCATGTAGGGTAATGTTTTTGTTTGGGCCAGATTTGTTTATTTATATGTTTAAATAATCCTTTAAATAACAGGATTTTGTGACTATAAACACGAGAAACATTTTGTCCTATCGCATGTCTGTCACATGTGTATGTTAATTTATGTCAAATAAACACCTTATTTTCTTTACTTGCTGTCCATTTTGCAGTACTTATTTCTATGCTTAGTGCGACATTCCTTAGGTTGACAAGTTTGCAATGTACGGTATTAGTATAAGAGTCAGTGGCGGCTCAGTGCTTAAGGCTCTGGATCGGTGCTCCAAAAGGTTAGTGGTTCAAGCCACAGTACTCTGGATGAGGGCGTTTGCCAAATGCCGTAAATGTAAAGTGTTATATTATTTACTCATTTTATCATAGAGATTAGATCTAAAAATGAGAAGCAGAGTGGGCAGGTTTTTGATCAGTCATCAGGGTATGCGTAACAGCTAAGCTTGGCACCGAGACAGCTGGCGCAGTGGAGGCCCTCACTCGGTATGCAAGTAAAACTCTGTCTCCTTGGAGACCGAATTAAGTTCGCCTTTATTTTCAGCACAAAATGGGTGCATTCATTACGCAGATGAAGTATACTAATACTAGTCCTGTTGGAGTATTTTAGACTTTGCAGATTTCCTTAAATTTTCACAAATAACAGTCTCTAGAGATTACGCGGAATGGTGCCACAAAATGGGGAATTGTTCGCCAGGTAATCAAACCATACAAAGCAACATCCATCCATCACCTTTACTGCTTACCCGTCAGGGTCATGAGGGAAGCTGGAAACAATCCCAGCTGACTTAAACTTCCAGCAAGAGGTGGACTACCCTGAAAAAAGGTCACCAGACCATCACACACAAACTGTGTGTTCACAACTATGGGCAATTTATTGTAGCCAATTGGCTTACTGTGCATGTCTTTGGACTGTATGAGGAAACCAGCCTACCCAGAGGAAAACTTCAAACAGGAAGAACATGCAAACTCCACACAGAAAGGCCCTTCCCTGAGATTCAGACCAAGAACCTTCTCAACTTAAGGCCATATTCCACATTTTCATGTATTAAGTCAGATTTCTTGGTGGAACAGTGGTGTAGCAGTTGTACATCTGCCTCGAAAGATGGTTCTGAGTTTGAGGCCTGGGCTCAGCAAAGGCATTTCTGTCTTAAATTTGCATGTTCTTCCCCGTAATTGCATAGGTTTCCTCCAGGTCCTCAGGTTTCATGCACATTAAGCTAATTGGCTGTTCCAAATTGTCCTTAGGTATGAGTGTGTTGCCCTGCAAAGGACTGGCAAGCTGTTCATAGTGTAATCTACTTTCGCCCAGAGTTGGCTGAGATAGGCTCTAGTGTCCCTGAAACCGTGGTAGAATTAAGCAGTTTGGCAAATGAATGAATGAATGATTGAATGAATGAATGAATGAAAGTCAGGTTTCTGGGAGTTCCAATTACACTGGATTGCAGCATTAGAAAGGATGTTTATTTGTTTATCTTCAGTAACCAGATTGTCCTGTTTGCTGCGTGCCTGAACAAGTGGTCTAAACTTGAGTGCATACTTGAGTAAAACAATATACCACCACTACTCTGCGTGTTGCTTATGTAACAACCGGCACAATGAAAATGGAGAAAGAAACGTGAATTATACTAAGTTTGGTCCATAGGTATTTGTACAGTGACTCACTTTCCATAAGCAGCACAATAGATTTAAAATAAAGCAATGAAGATGTGATTGGCATGTACACTTTCAGCTTTAATTCAAGATGTTTCACAAAATCCTATTAAGAATTACAGCCAATTTTTAAATAGTCCCTCCACTTTCACAAGCTCAAAATTCATTGGGTGTGTAAGCAGTTTCATGTCCAGTTATGGCTTGGTTCCTAAATATTTTGTGTTGGAGATAAAAGGCCTGTCGTTGGTGTCAAGGGTTGAGTTTGCATATGGTAGCTGTTACTGGGAAAACTCAATAACACCAAAAGACCTGGAAGACCCCCTTCACAACACCCAGTCAAGTCAAGAACACTCAATGAGGGTAGGTTTATGATTCTCAAAGTCTACAATCAAGAGATACCTTCAGGAATGTAAATACAGAGGGTTTACCTCAAGATGCAAACCTCAGGTAACACTTGGCAACAGATTACTGCCCAGGTCTGGAACAAGATACTTTCACTCACTCATTTGCTGAACCGCTTCCTACTATGGTCACGGGGAGGCTGGAGCCTATCTCAGTCGACACTGGGCAAAGGCAGGGTACACCCTGAAGAGCTCACCAGTCCATCGCAGGGCAACACACACACAAATAACCATTCACACGCACACCTAGGGTCAATTTGGAACAGCTAGTTTGCCTAATGTGTATGTCTTTTGACTGTGGGAGGACACTGGAGTACCCCGAGGAGGTGGGTTTCCTCCCACAATCCGAAAACATGCACAGTGGGCTAACTGGTGGTTCCAAATTACCCCCAAGTGTCTGCGTGATTGGTTGTATGTATGTTGGCCCTGAAATGGTCCGGTGAGTTGTTCAAGGTGTACCCTGTCTTTGCCCGGAGTCAGCTGAGATGGGCACCAACCTCCTTCATCTTCTTCCACTTGTTCCGGGGTCGGGTCGCAGGGGCAGCAACCTAAGCAGTGAGGTCCAGACATCCCTCTCCCCAGCCACTTCCTCCAGCTTTTCAGGGGGGACGCCAAGGTCTTCCTATATCCGTCAAGAGATTTAGTCCCTCCAGCGTGTTCTGGGTTGACCTCGGTATCTCTTTCCTGTTGGACGTGCCTGAAACACCACACCAGGGAGGCATTCGGGAGGCATTCTAATCAGATGCCCGAGCCACCTCAACTGGCTCCTCTCAACGCGGAGGAGCAGCGGTTATACTCCGAGCTCTTCCCGGACAACAGAACTTCTCACCCTATCTCTAAGGGAGTGCCCTGCCACCCTGTGAAGGAAGCTCATTTCAGCCGCTTGCATTCGCAATCTTGTTCTTTCGGTCACTACCCAAAACTCATGACCATAGGTGAGGGTAGGAATGTAAATCGACTGGTAAATCAAGAGCTTAGCCTTCTGCTCAGCTCCCTCTTCACCACGACCTACCAGTACAAGCTCCGCTTCACAGCAGAGGCTGCACCCATCCGCCTGTCAATCTCCCACTCCATCCTTCCCTCACTTGTGAACAAGACCTTGAGATTCTTGAACTCCTCCACTTGGGGCAGAACCTCATTCCAGACCCAGAGGGTGCATTCCACCCTTTTCCGGCTGAGAACCATGGCCTCGGGCTTGGAGGGGCTGATTCTCATCCCGGTCGCTTCACACTCAGCAGCCGAGGTGCCAGCCTCCTTGCAACCCTAATGAAGATTAAGAAAATTAAGAAAATGAATGAATGAAATTGCATGTATGATTGTTGGTTGGTTCAATTACTTTTACACCTGTGAAAATGGAAGGACTATACCTACAAATGGCTCTAACTCTTAATGCACTGTTTATATGAAACCACTCAAAGCAAAAGGTCGGTACTTTAATCATATTCTGACTGCTTCATTTAAAACCCATTGTGGTGGTCTACAAAGGCATAATTACAAAATATTACTATTCAAATACTCACAGATCTCTCACCACAGGTTAAAAAATGAGTAAAGCCTCTAGTATGGTTCCATTTTACTCATTTCACTGAATGCCACAAATTAGTAGGTAATTATAGTCAGGTGAAGTCTAACGCAGATTAAAGAGGAAGAGAGTGATGCTGTGAGCTTCTTGTATAAAAGGAACTCATGCAGCGTCAGTGTTATCCATTGTTGTGGAATGGTAAGTAGTGGTAAACTTATACTCTTAGTAAGAAATGGCTCTAGTGTTCTTACAAGCACTTCTTCTCTGATGATTTGAAACTAGTAGATGTTTCTTCCCCACATCTGGATTTGCATATTAAACAAATCTGGTTGTGTGTTTTGGTGCTTGGTTTGCATGTTGTGCAAAAGTAGTGTTATTTTTATCAGCTAATATTGAGGCAGCAATGATGAGTAAAGAAATGGCTGACTTGGTATTGGTACCTCTGTGTGTCTCTGACCAGGGTCTGATTGTGTGTTTTAATCTTCTCTCTGAGCTGCTGGGTGTGTGTGGGGGGGTTTTTTTTTTTTTTTTTTTTTTTTTTTTTTTTGTCCCCCCTATTCTTTTTCTCTGCCCTAAGTTTCTCTCTCTACATTCCAGACTCTGCAAGTAAACCCCAGTCTCTCAGTGGGTTTTTGCTATGAACTTCTGGACCCTGGAGGGAACAACTATATTTAGGTTTGCTGAGTGAACCTTCAACTTGAATTACTTTCCGTTTGTGATCTCTACATCCCTCCAGCTTGCATCTAAAATTTCTCTTTGCTCCTCTGTGCTACACAGAGGCTTAAATTAAAAAACAAAATCCATGATATGGTGAACCCAACAACCTGGTGTCATGTGTGGGTGTTTTTAATATATAAATGTATGTCTGGATGTCTTCAATATCAAAGAAAACACTATCCAATGCAAAGTTTCTCGTGGAGTGCTTTGTTTGTGCTTGCCAGTTTACAAAGAAACTGGAGGGGTGGGTTGTTATCAAGTCTGCCAAGGGCAGCCAGTTGGAAAATTTTTCTGAGGAAGTGGGTTGCACCCTTAACTCACTGTTTTGTGTGAGTGGTTAACTGCCTCCTGTTACAGGGAGCCCTCAAGTCTGTCTTCCTTCTGGTTCTCTCTTAGTTCTGCTGTCATGGTCAGTTATGCCAGAGTCCCAGTTTGCACTCAGGACTAAAACTCTCTCTCTTTTTTTTTTTTAAACCATCACACTGTAATGAGCATACCTACCAACCTCTCACTGTCTTTGCTGAGGTACACATGCTATTTGTGAGATGCCACCGAGCCTGATCATTCTGCCTTCTTAATCCTGTTATCTGTCCTGATGTGCTACTACTGGCTGGAGTTCTCATTTTGTAAGGCTCTTGCTAACCTAAATATACACTCAAACAGTGAAGATGACTTCATTGTTGGTGATAAATTATTTATGAATACAATTACTCTTATAACATAACTTCATGTTAAATTATAATGACATTTGTGCTACATGGGTTTTTTTTTTTTTTTTTTTTTTTTTTTAAATTTAGTTTCACCCAAATAATGGGTTTCCCCTTCTTCCATGTGTCATCTGAGGGGGGTTTTTCCTTGCCAACTTCACTGTGGGTTTGCACATTGAGGATGTGTAGGGATCATAGAGAAGTGTTTAAGGACTTTATCACATGTGTTTCTACTACATAAAGCTGCTTTGTGTTATAGGAGTGACGTATAAATAAAATTGAATACATGGGTTATAGGCACAGCCTAATTTTCCTTGCAAGAGTAATAAAGTCCTGTTTGGAAACTGAAGACTCATTACAAAAATGTATCACCTTAAATTAAGACTTAAAGAATTCTTGAAGTTTGATTCTTCTGAAAAATCTTGCAAATTGTTTTGAAACTATTGTTGCCTTTTCTATCTTCTGTCATCTGCAACATAATGTTTATGTGGTTTATAAAACCAGACTGGTGCATAATGTAATTTCCTGTTGCAGCTTGTGCTGTAATGCAGAATTTGCAACACCTTAAGCTTTTTTTGTTTGTTTTAAGTGTTACTAAAATGTGCAGATTTTCTTATACAACCTTTTGGAATTCTCATTAAAGCTAAATTAATAGTATATTGATCCAAGCAGTTCTAACTAGTGATTTGTTGAAAGTATTACAGGAAGTGGCACCTACTAAATATAAATATGCAAAAATATTCACAAGACCACCACAAAGCACAAAAGAAATATTTACTGTAATGTCAGCACACATGTGCAGTATCTTCTGGATTTAGGAGTTGCAAAGTTAATTAACTATTTCATTAAACTTTTTCATCTATACTTACTTTCACAATATCACCAACTTTGTCCTGTTTATTTAAAAAATGGCAATGAGCCACTTGGTGAGTTGAGTCAAATGATCTGATGCATTAAAAAAGAATCAATAATTAAGACTCCTAAGTAGTCACATGATCAGTTTGGGTTACGCCTCTGGAGAATAGATCTTGATTAAGTGCTGTAGTTCAGATGGGTAGCCTGTTAGCGGACACCTGCTGTTAGCCTTCACATATGTATAAATACAGCGGTAACAAAAAACGAAGCCTGAGGTGGCCAGGGCCGTGTCATTACTGCGCACTTTCCGGCAAATTGGACACACTTTGCTTCGTGCCAGTCCACCGTCCTGGTCCTCCAGGTGAAGCGGAGGTGGAGGTGTAGGGAGAGACGTGAGAGACTTCATAGTGGTCTGGTTTTCAGACGAGTACCACCACTCCAAGAACTGCAGGAAAAACACTCCTATAGAAAGACTTGTGGAGAGGGATACCGCTACACTTCCAACCACTGTGGTAAAGGCGCCGTGCAGCCGTCCTCTAAAGCTGAAGGAGGAGAAGAATTCAGTGGTTATGATTTTTTTTTTTTCAGTGATTCAATGCAGCACACAAGACAATTCCAGGTTAATATTCCCAGGACTACATTAAAGGTGCCATTTGTAATTTTACAAAATATTTCAAGGTCTAATAATAATCACGGTTTCAAAGCACACTGAGAGGAAGAAGTGCTTCATGATGTCGATGTGCTTTAAATCTTATGCATTTGCACATTTTAGGCTTTTATTTAGATTTTTTTTCTAGGCCAGAAGTAATGTACAGTTGGCAAATCTGTACAGCCCCACCCCTTTTCCATAAAAGTCAACTCACCAGAAATGCAACGTCATCAATGATCCTCACTATTATTTACGTAGAGATGAAAGAGACTATCAACAGGTATTTGAATGGCATTGTGGGTAATGTAGGAAACGGTTAACCACAACGTCAATGAACATCAGGTTCTGTGTGCTACATGTTTACGCTCACCTTTGGCTTGAGCTCAATGATTGCCCCGCTGGCTTCAGATCCATTTTGCGAATGTCCTGAGCTGTCAAATGGGACAATTTGACTCCTGCCAGCCACAGAAGGGGCGAATGGGTACGCGCCTTGCCAAAAATGTACAGCAATTGGTGGCAAAAACTCCAGCCGTCCCACATCATACAAACATACGGATAAGCAGCCAAGAAAGCTCTGTACATCTTCTGAGCTAGGGACTGAGGCATCCGTATCGAGAAGTCATCCTCATCTCTCTGACGAGCCAGCACCTTCTCCAGTTTGGTTCGGAGGTAAGGGAGAAGCACCAGGAGAAGCAAAGAGCGCAGATATCGCCTGCGACCAAGGCCATTATGCTCATGTCTGTTATTGTCCAGGCTTACACGCTTTAGCCCGTAGAAGTTCTCAGAAAAAGAGGCGCTGGTGTGCAGCAGGAAATGGTGTTGCAGCAGAAAGTCAAGGAGGGTGTAAATCTCATCAAACTTCCTCCAGAGGATTCCATAACGAGCAGGATTGGATTCAGCAAGGATCTACAGATGTATCATGAGCAATAACTACAGGTTAATATATGTCGTAGCTGTTAGACAAGCAGGACAGCAGTCACGTAAACATTTACATAATTTACTAAATTATGTATAACTGATATGGATAATGGCGGCATGGTGGTGCAGTGGTTAGCATGTAAGAAACAAGCTCACAGCAAGAAGGTACTGAGTTCGAATTCTGGGCTCGGGCGTTGCATTTTCTCCCCGTGCTTGCATGGGTGTCCACTGAGTCCTCTGGTTTCCTCCCGCAGGCCAAAAACATGCACAGTAGGCTAATTAGCTGTTCCAAATCACCCCTAGGTGTGAGTGTGAAAGGTTGAATGTGTGTTGGCCCTGTAGTGGTCTGGCGAGTTGTTCAGGTTGTACCCCGCCTTCACCCGGAGTCGCCTGAGATGGGCGTCAGCCTCCCCGCGACCCTAATTACGATTAAGCGGCTTAGAAGATGAATGAATGAATGAATGATGTGAATAATAGGCAGCACGGTGGCATAGTGGTTAGCACATCTGTCCCACAGCATGAAGGTTTAAGTTTCACATTCTTAGATGCTCTTGTGTCCACACAGACATAGATTCAAATGGAATTTGTCTACCCATTCTTCTCCGACCTCATTCATCAACAAGGTATTTTACTGATCACGTTCTGCATTACTCTAGTTACTGTACATTCATTCATTTACTGAACCACTTAATCCTATTTGGGCTTTGGGGAGGGCGGAGCCTTTCTCAGTCGTCTGCGAAAACAGAGTACACTCTGATCAGTCTGCCAGAGCATCTGACACACAACCATTTTCACTCACACTTGCACTTAGGGGCAATTTGGAACATTTTGGGCAATTAGCCTATTTCGCATGTCTTTGGACTGTGGGAGGAAACTGTGTCACCATGCCACCCTGCAGTCCAGTGTTCTCCAACGCTGTTCCCGGAGATCTACCTTCCTGCAGGTTTTATCTCCAACTAAAATCTAACACACCTCTTTGACCTGTTCAAGACAATAATGAGTCGTCATGTGTGCATGATTAAGGTTGGAGGAAGGTAGATCTCCAGGAACAGGGTTGTAGGCCACTGCTTTAGTCACTGGTGTGTATGAATATCCCACAAGATCAGCAGTTTCAAAAATATTCAAAATCAGCCTGCCTGGCATCAACAACCATGTCACAAGTGTTCTCCCATTCTGATGTCTGAAGCACTGGACTGCTGCCACATGATTGAACGTATTGCATGGATGACGTGTACACAGCAGTTGTACACGTGTTCCTAAGTGA
Organism: Neosilurus mollespiculum; assembly: GCA_030014195.1. Classification (NCBI taxonomy): domain Eukaryota; kingdom Metazoa; phylum Chordata; class Actinopteri; order Siluriformes; family Plotosidae; genus Neosilurus; species Neosilurus mollespiculum. The sequence goes on along the minus strand of JAQMYF010000005.1, from coordinate 25,242,114 downwards.
CCATAAATAAACCAGTAGACGAAGCAGACTGGGAAAATCTCAAAGAATTAAATGAAATTTAAGGGCTTACTTTAACTGCGTGTTGGAGTGCAGGTTTAACTGCGCTCATTAAAGAGTCCTGAGATAAAACTTCAAAAATTGAGGGTCTGCCTTCACCTGCAGCTGTGGTCAGGTGTGCTCCTCGTTCCGCCATTGTGGTGGATTTAACACAATAATTACACTCTAATTAACAAAAACAACAGCGGGCCAAAAGAAATATCGGTGTTTATAGTAAACTAGCAGAGACGTGGTATATATTTCAGCCATTCTACACATTAAAATGCAGAGCATAACGCATCACGATCATGATACAGCGCCGCAATAGTATAAACATGGCCATTTCCTGTGTTACATTATAACCGCTCCGTGTGTCCTCCCCAAACTTCAGTTCCGGCTTCATTTAGAGTTTTTTTTTCCGGGAGGCGCTCCATCTTTTCCCACCGTCTACAGCTGTGGCCTGAAGCGGAACTCTTAAGCCCACTGGGATAGGAATTAGTTTGTGGGTTTTTAAAGCTTTTTTTATCGCTGTTTCTGTACTCCAAGTGAGGTATGTGCTTGTGTTTGCTTTGTTAGACGGTGTACCTGCTGTTTAATCGATTATGTTAGCATTGTGGCTAGCAGCTCCGTTAGCTTGGATTTAGCAGGAAGGGTTAGCAGGAACACCAGCGTAACACCAGCTTAATTTATAAAAATAAAATTTCATTGCTAACATGCAGCTTAGTAAACAATGTACACATTTTGCTGGTATTTAATAAATGTTAATATTTCATGTTATTTAACTGACATTGATAGTGCTAGCTAGCCGGTTATGTGTGGTGTATGTTCAGGTTTAACAGTCTTTTTTAAATATTAAAATATCATAGTAATAATAATAATTAGCACCAATATTTTGCATGATTTTTTTACATTAATAATCAACATACAAGTGTTACAATTATTTATTTTTTGGCTCATGTGCTTTCAAATTATGGCTAGGAATCGAGCAATAGTATCTTATGTACAATTATGCAAATATTATCCTGTTTGTTTGTTTGTATATTTATTTAATAATGTAGCCTATGTTTTTCCAGCAGACCTAAAAACCCCTCAGAATGACCGACTCCAAATACTTCACCACCAACAAAAAAGGTAAATACATACTATACATTAACTGACTGCTAGTCATGATATAAAATCATTAGCTCAAGTTATAGTGGATATTAAATACACCCCTTTTAGAATGGGGTGTTTTTATGAATGAGATCCAGTTGAAGAGAAGCAGCTCCGTAACATGATGCCGCCATTGTGCTTCATGATACACAACCAGTATGATTTGATTAGTCCTGGAATCGAGCAGCGTGCACAGAATCAAACCCAGGACCCTGATGTAGTACTATGTGAAGTGATCACACTTTTGACTATGTCTCTCGGCTGGTCTGGGAACGCCTCGATGTCCCCCCGGAAGAGCTGGAGGAAGCGGCTGGGGAGAGGGACGTCTGGACCTCACTGTTTAAGCTGCTGCCCGTTACCCAACCCCGGATCAAGCAGCAGAAGAAGAAGATGATGATGATATTTCTTAAATCTGATCAAGGGTGGCATGGTGATGTAGTTGTTAGCATATCTGCCTCACAGCAAGAAGGTCCTGGCTCCGTGTGGAGTTTGCATGCTCTCCCCATGCTTGCATGGGTTTCCTCCAAGTACTCGAGTTTCCTTAGACAGTCCAAAGACATGCGCATTAGGCTAAATGACTGGTCCAAATTGACCCTAGCTGTGGATGTGAGTGTTAGTCGTTGTGTGTGTTGGCCCTGCAATGGTCTGGCAAGCTGTTCAGGATATGCCCCCCCCCCCTTCCCCAGTGTTGGCTGTGATAGGCTCCAGGCTCCCTGCGACCATGATAGGATTAAGAGGTTCGTCAAATGAGTGAGGGAGTGAAATTTGATCAGTGACATAAAAGACTTTTAATATCTGTAACTCACCTTTAAAATGCCCAGGTTAGGGCAGTGTATGAGATCTCATCCATGCCATCATGAAACTGATGTGGGGGTCACCCATTGTGCTAAAATGTGTCTTAATGGTGCTTTTCTTGCAGGAGAGATATTTGAACTGAAAGCTGAGCTGAACAATGAGAAAAAAGAGAAGAGGAAGGAAGCTGTAAAAAAGGTCATTGCTGCCATGACCGTAGGCAAAGATGTGAGGTATGATTGTTTTATTATGTGTAATTTGTTCGCCTCTGGGTAAGGATCAGGTTCAAGGCCAAACCTGTTTCCTTTATATGTTGCAGCGAGGGCTTGAAATTGACCTTTCGCCGCAGTTTCTGTGTCTAGTCATTTCATTGTCAGCATTTTCAGTAGACATGAATAAAGTGAATATCCTCAATGGGCCTGTGTACATCTTAAACATACAGATAACTAAAAGAGTACTACAGCTCACGCCATTAAAGGTACAGTGTGTAAGATTTTGGAGGATCTGTTCACAGAAATTAAGTATATCATTAATAAATACGCTTTCATTAATCTGTAATCATTAAAAAAAAAAAGAAATGGGTTTCGGAAGCGGGTCCTGGTGGGTCCGGGCTTGTGAGGTCCGGTCTTATCTTGTCCCACCACGTTTCTACAGTAATCCAGAACCATCCAGGCTTCAGTCAGCTGCAATCTGGAACTTCACCACTAGATGTGGCTGGAAACCACTGAATCGTACACGCTGTGCCTTTAACAGTGCAAAAGGAGTTTATATTTCTCTTTACTCTGTTAAATTCTATTTTCCTTCCTTTTGTTTTTTTCCTACCCTATTTGCTATCCGTTCTTTCTTTTTGTCCATTTTTGCTTTTCTTTTTTTGTCCTTTTTTTCTTATGTACTGCGTTTGTTCTTTCTGTCTTTTTGTTTCTTATTCTTTCTGTCGTTATTTTTTTTCTTTTCTTGCATGGTTTCTTTGTTTTCTTGCTTGTTTTCTTTGTTGTCTTCATTCTTGTTTTTTTCTTGTTTCTTTCCTTCTTTATTTCCTTCTTGCTTGTTGTTTTGTTTTTTCATTCTTTCTTTCTGTTCAACTAATTTTTTTCTGTATGTGTACTTTCTGTATGTGGTTTCTTTTTGTCTGACTTTATTTTTCTCTTTTTTTCTTTCTTCCTTAATTTTTTTTCTTTCAGTCTGCTTTTTTGTTGTTGTTTTTTCTGTTTTCTCTTTTTTATTCTTTTATCTTTGTGTTGGTTTATTCTTAGTTTTATATTTTTTTCTTTGTCTTTTCTACCTCTCTTTCTGTCAGCCTGATATATTTTCTTTGTCCTCTCTATCTTTCTTTTTATTCTTAGTTCTTTCTTTCTTTCTTTCTTTTTGTTTTTATTTTTCATCAATTCCTTTATTTCATTTTTGAAACATTAATACACAGCAAGAGTTTCCCGGCTTCATCATCCTACTGCTGCAAAGTGGATAACTGAATGCTGGTGGTGATGATGATGAAGAAGGTGAAATTGGCTGTAATGGTGGTGGTGATGATGATTATGGTGGTGATGGTAATGATGTCGGTGGTGATGACGATGACGGTGGTGGTTGTGATTGAAACGCCTTCCCTTCTCTCCTCAGCTCTTTGTTTCCAGATGTGGTGAACTGCATGCAGACTGATAACCTGGAGCTGAAGAAGCTGGTGTATCTGTACCTGATGAACTATGCGAAGAGTCAGCCTGACATGGCCATCATGGCTGTCAACAGTTTTGTGAAGGCGAGTGCATCTCCTGGTGTAACAGAAGTGTTCTGAGACTTGATAAACCTACCTGTTTTGTGAATTGTGGGTGTGGTCAGCAGAAAAGGAGATGTGCTCAAAACTTCCTGTCTGAAACTGTGTGTGTCTTTTTCTCTCAGGACTGTGAAGACCCCAACCCTCTGATCCGCGCCCTGGCCGTGCGCACTATGGGCTGCATTCGGGTGGACAAGATCACCGAGTACCTCTGTGAGCCGCTGAGGAAGTGCCTGAAGGACGAGGACCCGTACGTGAGAAAGACGGCGGCCGTGTGCGTGGCCAAGCTGCATGACATCAACGCACAGATGGTGGAGGATCAGGGCTTCCTGGATTCCCTCAGGGACCTGATCGCCGACTCCAACCCTATGGTGGGTGTCCAGTTTAAGCTTCGCCCCTGAGATAAGAGACGGCAGAAGGGAGGACAGCACTGAGGAATATAAGATTTAATATTATCATTCAGTTCGGGTCACTATTAACCCCTAATTATTTTGTCTTGTTATTATTGCCTTTGCATTTAACCCATTCAAAGTGAGCACACACACACACACACACACGCTCACTCGGAGCAGTGGGCTGCCACACATTGAAGGGAAGGTGCCGCTCTCCCCTTGCTGCAGGTTTGGGAATCGAACCAGCGACCTTTAGGTCCCAAACCCGCTTCTCTAACCATTAGGCCATGGCTGCCCCGTATATGTATACATATGAGGCCATGTGGTATGTTTTGGGCGGGGATTACTCTTTTAATTATTTATAGTTTTTGGAAATTATTTCAGAGAATGACCATTTCCTCCTACCTTTATTTTCAACTCTCATTTGCTGAAGCGCTTAATTTTTCTTGGGTCGTGGGGTGGCTGGTGCCTATCTCAGCCGTTATTGGGCAGGGGTTCCATTGTCCACATAGTGGTATCTAATTCCCATCCGTCAAGTGTTGCCTTCCCTATCACACAAACCACCAACCAGAGAGGGGTGTAAGCATGCACATGCCTTCTCCTTGAAATGTGAGGCTGCCACCCGCCTCTTTCCGAACTGCTGTGCATGCGTATGTGGAGGCGACCTAACACACTCGGAGGAAAAGCGATATCCGCCCCCTTGTTCGAATGAGCTGACAGACGCCCATGATTGGCTGGTGATCGCTGTGAGCGTATGCCAGCCCTCCCTCTCCCGTGAGAGCTTGGCCAATTAGCTCCCATGGACTCCCGATTCGGACTGGTGATCTCCAGGTTGATAGTCATGCACCTTGGTGGTGTGCCACTCGGGAGCACTCCTTATATTTTTAAAATGCCATTTCTTTTTTTCATTTCCTTTTGTTCATGTTTCTTTCTTTCTTCCTTCTTGTTGATTCTTTCTTTATTCCTCCTATACTTTCTCCCCCCCCCCTTTTTATTCTTCTTACATTCCTTTCATTTCTTCACTTATTTTTATTTTCATACACACAGACCGCAAATATGAAGGTGGGATCATAGGCTGATTCTCTGATGATGAAATCATCCTTTTTAAAATGATTTTTAAGGTGTTAATGATGTTCCTTGACTCTTTCCCTGATCCTCTCTCTCTCTCTCTCTCTCTCTCTCTCTCTTTCCCTCTCCCTTCAGGTTGTGGCGAATGCCGTGGCAGCTCTGTCTGAGATCAGTGAGTCTCACCCCAACAGCAATCTGCTGGACCTGAACCCTCAGAACATCAACAAGCTGCTGACGGCCTTGAACGAGTGCACCGAATGGGGACAGATCTTCATCCTGGACTGTTTGTCCAACTACAACCCCAAAGATGAGCGCGAAGCACAGAGGTTAGAGAACAGACTCAAGGACAAATAACTAAACAGTGTAACCAACCAGTAATGATTTGAAGTCTGAGAAAGGAACAGAATGAACATTCGCAGTAGTTTCCCAGCACGGTTTATGACTAAACCCATCCATCACCGCCTGATGCCCAGATAAGTCATCAGCAGGGAGTTAGAGCATTTATTTAGAAAGGTCTTTATTTGGTCATCGGGTTGCAGTCACAAGGGATCGCAGTCAGATTGTGAGAAAAGATATTTGATGCTGTAAGGGGCGGCGCGGTGGCGTACTGGTTAGCATGTCCACCTCACAGCATGACAGATCGGTTCCCGGGCTTAGACGTTTCTGAGTTTGCATGTTCTCCTCGTCCTTGGTGGGTTTCCTCTGGGTACTCTGGTTTCCTCCCACAGTCCAAAGGCTTGTAAATTAGGCTAACTGGCTGTTACAAATTGACCCAAGGAGTGGGTGTGAGTGTGAATCGCCCTGTGATGGTCTGGCGAGCTGTTCAGGGTGTACCCCGACTTTGCCCAGTGTCAGCTGAGATAAGCACCCCTGACCCTCATCAGATTAAGCATTTCAGTAGATGAATGTATTTAAAAACAAGCTTTTGGAATGTCAGCAGTCTAGCACTTCCAAGTATTTGACCTTGCATTTTCCCTCCATTGCGGTAGCATCTGCGAACGCGTGACCCCACGTCTGTCGCACGCCAACTCGGCCGTCGTGTTATCGGCTGTCAAGGTCCTGATGAAGTTCCTGGAGCTGCTGCCGAAGGACTCGGACTATTACAACACGCTGCTGAAGAAGCTCTCTCCTCCTCTAGTGACGCTGCTCTCCGGCGAGCCCGAGGTCCAGTACGTGGCCCTCCGGAACATCAACCTCATTGTGCAGAAGAGGTCAGAGTCACCACAGTATTCAGCAATACACACACTTGTGACACAGGGTTTGGGAATGTGATGTCACGTGACCCTTTTTTATATACTGACCTCAAAAAAATATTAAATTGCATGTTTTTTTAAAGCTGGGTCATTTATGGTTAGGTAGAAAAAAATTCAAACTGCATAAATGATTCTAGTATTCTAGTTTCTGAGCATTTAGGATAAAGGTAAAGTAGGATGATGCAGCCAATAGGTGGCAGAATTATTCTACATTATTGTCCAAAACTATAGCCTTCATCACAAGACACAACAAACGCTAGCATAGATCTGGTTCATTGGAATCTGCATTTGTAGTTTGAATTGCTTTTTATTTTAGACATTTTAACCCACAAGAGATCAAGAATTTTTTTGTTATTGTTATTTTTTGGAAAAGAATTTAAGTAAAGGAATGGCAAAGCCTATTATTTATTTATTTATCTGGCTATTATTCACCTCATCTGCAGTCCAGGTCGCCATTCCTTATGCCACATTAGGTAACATAGGACATAGGATGGATCATCTCAAACACCTTTGGACTGGCAATTACAAATAATAATGTATTTAAAATAAGTACGAACATCTAGTAAGTGATTATTATATTGGTGAAAATATTTTTACCATCGTAAACCATATCTTATTTCTCGCACTCAATCAAAATTATATAGTGTATAGCAGGGGTGTCAAACTTATTTTCACTGAGGGCAACATCACAAAATTTCTAGGTTAACAGAAGCCGATTAATCACTGAACGTCCATTTCATATATGGTGTGAAATGAAATCTGCATAGCAAAATGTTTAGGTATTTGTTCTCTTTTCCTTTTTTCCCCCCACTTTCCTTTTTTTAGCAACACACACAATCTTTTTTTGTGTTGTAAATGACTAGCTGTTTATTTGAAATAGGCTGCTGCCACCTAGTGGAAAGATGGTCAATTATGTTTTATGGTAATGGTTGATACAAAGAATGTACGATAATTGTATTCTGTAAAATCTCTAGCTGGCCACATAAAACGAGTTGGCGGGCCAGATTTGGCCTGCAGGCCTTGAGTTTGACACCTGTGCTGTATGTTAATTGTCTTGTATATTTGAAGTCATGGAAAACCTGGAGAAAATGTTGTTCTCTTTGTCAGACCTGAGATCCTAAAGCAGGAGATCAAAGTGTTCTTCGTCAAGTACAATGATCCCATCTATGTCAAACTGGAGAAACTTGACATCATGATCCGACTGGCCTCTCAAGCCAACATCGCCCAGGTATGAACGTATCAAACATCCTGTCCCTGTATTTTTTGGCTCCCGCCCACAAAATGCCTCAGGAGCTATAGGGATGAGTTTCGTCCATCCATCTGTCTGTCACACTTTAGTTTCCGGACATTTACTTGCTGCACGCTGAAGCTGGGGCTTTCAAACTTGGTATGGTGGCTTATAAGTGCTAGGATGAGTTTTTGTGTGAGTGACCTGGACCTTCTTTTCAAGGTCAGAGAGGCAAAACTGTATATTAGGTTTCCGGACATCCACACCAAAATTTAACTGGTTCTTCCATGGCCCATACTACACCCTTCCACCAAGTTTTAGGGAAATTGGCTTGGTGATGTCTTGATACTTTGTCCACTTACACAAAGCATTCTAGCCATCGCGACACTCGGACAAAGCCCAGCAGGAGCTCATTTAACAGCTTCACCATCTGAGCCGCAGTCTGTTCAAGAGCTGCCAGAGAGTTGTCGTGGAAGAGTCGGCGCAGGCATGCTCAGACATGTCCGTTGTCAGTCGAGTAAAATCTGTATCACAGCACAGACGCTATCAAAGAACAGTAAACATTTTTCTCGCTGCTGTAGAAACCTGTCCTTCTGCTAGCAGGTTCTGTCAGATGCACAAACATGTTTGGTGGATTAGCACAATCTGTTGCAGTGTAGAGTACAGCTGTTTTTGTTTGATAATTTCGCAAATTCAAACACTAGCATTAAGATCATTTTTCCTCTTGAACCTTAATCGTGATCATGAGGCTGTACAGAAATGGCTAATTATTGTGTTCAGTATGCAAGGATCACAAATTAAAGAGTAGCGGTATTGGTCATCCTTACAGCATAATTTGTGCGTAATTAATAAGTTTAAGCGATACAGAACTTATTTTAACATAAAATATGATGAATAGCACTATAATGGGTAATTTTATCTGGTGAATTACCAGCGGGGACTGTACCAATGTGGAACAACCATTTTTTCCCTGGAAGTGACGTGAGCTTGTTGGACCGGGTTGTCCAGCACAAGTAAACAAGCAGCGAGCGACATTTTAGGTTAATAAAATCTGTGCATACTTAAGGCCTTTACCCTTTACTGGTTCCTTTTGTAGAGGTGCTGCTCCTGTCTGTTGTCATCTTTCGATATTTTATGAAGGAATTCCAGATCTAAAAGTTTGGGCTTCGTGCCGAGTAGTTCTGCCTAGAGGTCACGCCAATAGCAGGTCAGCTTGAAGTGGTCTAGAAAGACTACTGAATTGCATCTAAAAGGAAACATTTTCAGAGTATGGTCTATGCTGATGTTATGTTTTCCGCGATTTCTGCGCTTGTTTGTGAAGCCATATGCTTTGCATTCCATCATTTTTCTGGCGACACAGCTCAGCACTGGCCTGTAATGTATTATCTTAGACTGGTGTCTGCTGCACGCAGCCCAGCCAATTGGACAAAACAACAAATTCGCGTCACTACTAGGGTTTGAACAGCCAATAAAGAAGGCAACATGTCACTGTACATGCCTAGTAGTAATAGTAGTAGTAGTAGTGTGGCAGCACGCGCACTTAACAGGAAAGACTGACGTTGCCTGATAGAGCCGCTGATGTCATACGTGATCGTTTTAAAGAGCAAGTAACACAAATTCACCCCAGGAACCCTTTAATGATTCTTTAGGCAGCACTGAACTTTGCAGAAATGTTCTGTTAGCCTAAATTAGCAAAACAATTGTCATTGCCTTAATTTTGAATGCAATACTGAGTATTTTGCCACAGAATGCAGAATACACCATGTTTCATGATGTGAATGCTCTACTATTTTGACTGTCAGTGGAAACGGTCAGTTCCTGGCTGAGGATAGACAAATGGTCTGTCTCTTAGGTGCTGGCCGAGCTGAAGGAGTATGCCACCGAAGTTGACGTGGACTTTGTGCGCAAGGCAGTGCGTGCCATCGGGCGCTGCGCTATAAAAGTTGAGGTATGTTGACATTTAATGCCATTGAAAAGGCTTTAATATGTGTATATGTCTGTTTATCTTCTTTACTGTGGTACTGGGGGGCATTGTTGGATTCTCAGTTTTGGTTCAAATACTTCAGGATGTGCTGAGAAATTCTCATCCCTTTCTCTCTCTCTCTCTCTCTCTCTCTCTCTCTCTCTCTCTCTCTCTCTCTCTCTCTCTATTGCTATGTTTTTTTTCACACACTAGCAATCAGCGGAGCGCTGTGTGAGCACCCTTCTGGACCTTATCCAGACGAAGGTGAACTACGTTGTGCAGGAGGCCATCGTGGTGATCCGAGACATCTTCCGGAAATACCCGAACAAGTCAGTCTTTCTTTCTCATTATACTTTACTATGTCCATTTCTAAGAGTTCGATCTGATTGATGATGTCATCCTTTACATCCTTACATTAGCGCATTAGCCGTTTTTCTTATGTAACTTGTGTAGATATGAGAGCATCATTGCCACTCTGTGTGAGAATCTGGACTCTCTGGACGAGCCGGACGCACGTGCCGCAATGATTTGGATCGTGGGCGAGTACGCAGAGAGAATCGACAACGCTGACGAACTTCTGGAAAGCTTCCTTGAGGGCTTCCACGATGAAAGCACACAGGTCTTTTGCTCAGAATGAACGGATAAAAATAACTGAAATCTCAAATGGACTGTTTATTATCTTATTACTGATTACAGTGGTCTTACAAACAGTAAGAAACATATAGTATGGGGTATACCTGGCTTAAAATATGTAAAATTTCAGGTGTGTACTCATGTCATTGGGGTTTGCCTGCAGGTTCAGCTCACCCTCCTGACCGCCATAGTGAAGCTGTTCTTGAAGAAGCCTTCAGAAACACAGGAGCTGGTACAGCAAGTTCTCAGCCTGGCCACTCAGGTGAGCTTTATTTTGCAATCAGATCTATTCATCCTGGAATGCTCGCCCATGCCTCTTTTAGCACTGCATGATGACCACTTCATACTGCAGCTTTAAATGGTTTTATGTCCCCTGTTTGATATCCACATCTGCACTAGTCCTAGTCTAGAAATTACAGTGTATTTTTCCCCATAGGACTCTGACAACCCTGACCTGCGTGATCGTGGCTACATCTACTGGCGTCTGCTGTCCACTGATCCGGTGACTGCCAAAGAGGTGGTGCTGTCCGAGAAGCCGCTGATCTCGGAGGAGACCGATCTGATTGAGCCCACGCTGCTAGACGAGCTCATTTGCCACATCGGCTCCCTGGCCTCCGTCTACCACAAGCCGCCTAACGCCTTCGTCGAGGGCAGTCACGGCATCCACCGCAAGCACCTGCCCATCCAGCACGGCAGGTAAAGGGCTTAGAGGACGTTTTTAACGTTACTTTTTCTGCTGGTCATGCAGTAATCATTCAACTTATCCCATGGCAGCAATGCACTTATTCAGTTATCTCTGGCAACGGTGCACTACCAGAATTTTTCCATGGCTTTCCGCCAATCAGAAATGAGAAAATCTCCTGTATGCATAATAACGATATTTATTACCCCCACTCAAAAAGTTCTAGCGTAAGTGCAACAATTACATTTGGCCTTGGTGGTGCTAGACATTGTTCTCCCATCCTGTACCACCACAAGGTCAAACGTAGTTTGTCCATACATAGATTTCTGTTAGTGTTACCTAGTACCATTATGCATATCAGCATTTTGAAGTAATTATAATTTCGAAGTTAATATTAGTGCTCAAAACAGTGTGGCTTAATTTTGACCTTTAAAGGTTTCTTAAGGTCAAATGTAATGAGTCGATTGAAATCGTGCTTATGGTTTCATATCTGTCCCTCAGTGTATCTATGGGTCTGTCCCTTTTGTTTCTGCGATATCAGCGATTTAAAAAAAATTTGTGACCTTGCTCTGACTTTAACCTTTGACATGGACATTCAGAAATCAAATAATCCCTGGGACTCAGGTAGGGTAGTATTCCTGCCAAGTTTGGTGAAAACTTGTGCATGGGCGTGGCCAGGATTGTGTTCACAGACACATAGTAATATAACCGTATACTTTAATAATAAAACGATTATTGTATTCGGCAGATAACCACCACTTGACCGAATAATTCTGTATATCATACTTCACCTCATTCAATAATGGCTTATTGTTGTAGATGATGTTGTGTTTTTTGTTTTTGTTTTTTTGTCTTGTGAGTGCTGTCGTGAGTCATTTTAGAGATAAACAAGTCTTGTGAATTTGTTTCTCTCAGCCTCTCTGAGAATGAGTGGTCTTGACTGATGATGAAAAATGGCTATTTTCAGTCCTTTTGTATCCTGCTCTTTTTTCTCTTCTCATAATAGCATTGACACCGGCGAGAGTCCAGTCAGCGTTGGTCCGGCTACCACAATCGACCAGCCCCAGGTTATTCCATCCCAAGGTGACCTCCTGGGTGACCTCCTCAATCTTGACCTGGGTCCTCCTGTCAACGTGCCGCAGGTTTCATCCATGCAAATGGGAGCCGTAGACCTTCTTGGAGGTGGTCTCGATAGTTTGGTGAGCATCTTTTATCATCAAGTCCTTTAAAAGTTTTCACAGTAGCAGTAGCACAGATTATGGAGAGTACTGTGTTTGGGGTATGCACCCAACCTGTGAGCTATTTTGTGTATTCAATTTTCCCCTATTTGAGTTTTCAATTTTCAAGTTGATCTCGACCCAACAGCACCTGCATTTCAATATGCGGGAGATTACCAAATTTTACTGTATATTACCATGGTTACGTACCTCCCCAGAGGCTTCTGCTTAATGGAAGTGGAGCAAAATATTGCCTACAGCAAGGAGACTAACATTTTACATCTCAGGGGTTGTACTTGCTGAGAAATGTGCAGGGTATTAATGTATATTAGCATCATTTTGAGGACTACATTCAGCTATGTTATTTTTGTACTTTGAAGTGTTTGCTTTTGTTTATTTATTTTTTCTACACAAGCAAAGCGATGCTTAGAAAACCCCAGCATTGTTGAAATTGAGACTGCTGTTTGGTCAGCAGGTGGTTACTGCCAAGAGATACTTAGTTAGTCATTTTGGATGGTTAGTTAGCGTAGTCTCCACTTTTAGCATGTTGTATGAGTAAGAATTAAATGTTTTACAGATAAAGGGTAGCATAACAAGCCACTTTTTTGTGTTTATCAACGAAGCTTGTTCTTAGCTCCCGCCCATCGGAAGCTGTAGGAATGGGATCCGCCGGCTGTTTGTCTGTCACACTTTAGTTTCCGGATATTTTCTTGCTGCTCGCTGAAGCTGGGGCTTTCAAACTTTGTATGCTGGCTTACTACTATGAGTGCTAGGATAAGTTTGTGTGTGAGTGACCTTGACATACTTTTCAAGGTCACAGTGGCAAAACTGTACATTAATTTTTTGGACATTTACTTGCTGCACGCTGAAGCTGGGGCTTTCACACTTGCTATGCCTGTTCTGTATTGGCTTATTATGAAATGGTCCTTTTGGCGGGAGCATCTGGACCCCTGTGATCTATTTTATAGATATGTTTCCGATCATGAACTATAAACCAATAAAATGTTTGTAGCTAAAAGTGTAGTAAAGAAAATTGTTAAAATTGAAAATTAGCTTTAATATACTGTATGTAGGTCCAGTAAAATGCATCAGAATGCATTCGCTTCATGGTGGGCTGCATCGCATCACCCTGCCATTGATTATTTTCCTATAAAAGCACACCTCGTAATGTCATATTCGGAGCACTGGATGATAAGTGCTGGTGGCAACAAAAGGCATTCTGTCCTTATTGATCCATCTAGAAAAACAAACACACATTCTTTTAGCCAAGGTAAAGAGGTAAAAGTATTAAATCTGAGTTATAATGTCTAACAATGGTCTTGCAAGCAACCTTAGGCCTAGATCTCATGTCACCAAAATTACTTTGAGGTAGATGACGGTAGCTTTCTGGGGGTCATCTGGGCCTATCCCATAAGTGTTCTGTACCCTTCATTTGGAATACGTGAGGACCGGGGAGCTACTTTGAGAACCGGGAGGGTATGGCTTCCATTAATTTTGAAACCTCGTGTTGCAAATTAAGATTGGTCAAGCACCTGATCAGTTTAACCACTGCAGCCATGCAGGCATCGGTGATGGCGTCCCGGATGTTACCATAGATTTCCATGCAGGTAAATGCATCGTGTGCATTGCAGTTCATTTTTCAAGCAACCCAATTTTTTGTGAGAGACCACCTTAAAAATGCACTGGAATGATCTCAGAATGGTCACAGTAGTCCCAGCTGCAGTTCTCCCGTGTCTACGGACTACGTAAGACCTTAGCTTTTGGCTTCAGATTGTGATTCGGAGACATGCTCCACATAAACCCATGATTACTTTTTCCAGATCTGTATTCAAGAGTAGCTATCTCTGAAATATATTAGCTCAGACAGAGCTCGAAATGAAACGAGCCACTTCTGACCTTAGGTGGAAACGTTGAACTCCCTGACAGTAGACACAGCATGACAATCAAGGATAATCAAGTCCGACGTGGCTATCATCCCGGGGCGCGACGTCTGGAATTCACCTTGAACGACATATAATATTCAACTGTAGAAGAAGTCGAATCCTAGAGATATTCGGGCCTCATTAAAAGGCTTAAGTGGGAAATCCTTTGCTCAGACAATTTTTAAGCTACTGTTTCTCACCTACTGCCTTAAAAGCTTCTCCTGTCATTAAGAGTTCATGAGAAAAGAAGAAAGGTCTTTGACAGCGGCAGTTTGGAGGAAACCGTTAGAGCAAGTGATGGAAAGGGGCCAATTTTAATGAAAGACATGGTCTGAAAAGCACGGTAATGATAAGGATACTGCTTCGAAGGTTGCACATTTTTTGGGCAAACTCGACTTTTGACATTCAGATAGATTTTTATTTCACATTTAACGAATCCTCCATTCGAAGTGACAGGAAGCCATGGCGCACCTTTGGTCAAGTCAAGACCATGTAAGAAATGGGAAGGGGGTGGGGCTACCAAGAAGAGTCAGAATATTGGTGCAGATTTATACAGTATTGTATTGGCAAGCAAATAAGACTATAAGACAAGCACTATAATAACGTACCACATTGTTAAAAGTGGAAATCCTACGCAAAATGTGTACAGGTTGGCTGGTGATTGGATATCACGGCAATATGGGGCAGCCCTGGCCTAATGGTTGGAGAAGTGGGTTTGGGACCAAAAGGTCTCTGGTTTGAAGTAGCAGGAAAGATGTGTGGAGGTGGGGGAGACTGATCAGCAGCTCCCCTTCCTCCACCCTCATGGCTGAACTGCCCTTGAGCAAGGCACCTAACCCCCAATTGCTCTCTGCATGCTGCAGTGTGTGGCTGCCAACTGCTCCGAGTGTGTGCTCACTTTAGATGGGTTAAAAGTAGAACACAAATTTCTCTTGCTGGATTAATACAATATATATATATATATATATATATATATAACGCAGATCCAGTCTTCTGAGGCAGGAGCTGCTTTATATTATTATGTACGCATCACATTGGTGGTGGTCTACATTGGTAGACAGATTCCTGCAGAAAGTCACATGAGCAGGAGGGATTTACGTTAATGAAGCTCACTGGACAAAGAAAGGCTGCGTTGGTTTACTCATTGGACACTGCGGGGACAATGCTTGGGCGGCACAGTGCGCCAGGTTTACCAGATTACATTCAGTAAATGCTTTAACCTGTTCATGGTCGCTCAAGTTTATGTGGGTATGGGTAAGACTGGTCCACATTCCTTTGACCTTATTTAAAAAAAATAAAAATAAAAAAAATCCTCTGCATTGCAGGGACCTTTATCAGCAACCACACATTAACACAATACATCAGCCTGAAACATCACGACTAAATGGGAATGAAAGCAGCTGGAAGCCACTTAGCGGCATTTTAATTACATGCTCATTGGCTGCACTTGCTGTTGTTAATTGCTAGAATTGATGGAAATATTGGGCGTGTTATTCCAAATCTATTTGCCACTATTACTTTATATAATTATAGATATGCTGAGCATTAAATATGGTCAAGCATTTACACATCCTAGATATATGAGAATTGATGGTGTTAGCATTGTTTGTGCTAGGGACTTGAATTTATTATTCCCCATTGACAAAAAAATAAAAGGGGAAAGTCTTAAAATATTGCCACCGGGTCAGAAAAGTGAAAAGACACTGAGCCTCTTTTGCACGGTTATCACTTTAATGATTCCTAGTGGAAGGGTTATGAATTAGGTTTCATGGTAATGGTCGATGCAAAGCATGTATGATAACCCTATTCTTTAAAAGCTCATGGCCACGTAAAATGGGTAGTTGGGCCGGATTTGGCCCATGGGACTTGAGTTTCACACCTGTAGATTACTGCATCTTTCTGAAAACCTCCTGGAGAGCATGAAGGATGACAACCATGATATGGAGTTTTGAATTCCGTGGAGAAGCCTTTAACTCCTCTGCTAAAGTCAACAGCTTTCTGCTGGTGTTATGGGTTTTATTGGTGGATGGTATTATTTGTATGCTTGTGATGAGTCAATGAGAAATAGCCCTGTGCGTGAGGCGCAATCCCCATAGGGTCCGACACAAGCGCTTATTAGTCATTATGCTCATTATGGTTAGCATTCTCTCTGCCTACGAGTTATATAAAGTAATGGATAAATTGGGAAGCGAGAAAATAAAAATGACTGCAATTATTTTTGCTTACTGATTGCTGGCTGTTGATGAATAATTAGAGTGCTCTTTTTGCTAATCCATTTCAATTTCTCCTCTATGATTATTATGACTTCTTCTTATTATTATTATTATAATGAGTGTTCTTGTATTAAAAAGCTGGGGTTTGTTTTCTTGCAGCTTGGAGGAGACCTTGGAGGAGGTGTTGGAGGCAGTCCTGCAGTAAGTAGTGCTTAATTAAACAAATTGGTTGACACATTGCATTTAACTGGTGGTTATGTTAAACGTCCCTCTTGATAGCCATTATAATTCTCAACTTTTTAACTCTGTGTGGGGGTTATTTTTCTTCAGGTTGGCCAGAACTTCATTCCATCGTCGGTGCCCAACACATTTGCACCATCTCCTACCCCAGCGCCCATCAGTAGTGGCCTCAATGACCTGTTTGAACTTTCTACAAGCATGGCCATCAATACAGGGGGTTACGTTTCACCAAAAGCTGTAAGTGCCACATATGTGCCAAATGTAGTCTGCATCTTTTATAACCCCTCACCCAAATTTCCTAAATGGAAATCCGGCCACGGAGACAGCTGCATTGTTGTCACCATCCCAAAGTTGATTATTTTCCTATTAGGTTATAGTGTCTTACTTCTCATATTAGATCATGTACAGCATTCACAAGACAAGTGTCTGTGAATGAATTACTTGTTGCTATAGAGATAGCATGTTTAAACCTGAAGGGTTTTCAGAGAGCACAGATCTCCACCAAGGACAGTAGTCCTTGTATGATTTATGAGATGCAAATGTGCAAAAGCAAACCGCCATATATGGCTGGATATGTTTTTAAAACTATTAGAACTACGTTAGCGTATGGTTGAGCCTAGCTGATGCCAGTCCAGATTCATGGGTAGCAATAATCCTGTGGTGATACCGCGTCATCGTATTTTTACTTCGGCAATGATTTGTTACTGCCATCTAGTGGACTCCAAGCGAAAAGAAGTGACTTATTTGAAAATTTTATGGGCTCTTCCTTTGTCCATGCTACACCCTTCTACCAATATTCATGGAAATAGGATTGGTAGGTTTTGTGCAAACAAAAAATAAACAGACAAAACTGTCAAAGAACCAAAATCAAGAATACAACAGTTGCTGGAATGTCACAACTCTAGCATAAAGGTTCCGTTCTATAAAACACACATCATGTAGGTCACGTGTGGTGTGGGTCTGAGGGATGCTTGATTTTTCTATTTCTAGTTCTGCTGTGTCCCATTCTTAGAGATATGTCAAAGGAGTACATCTCACTAAGGAATACCAGAAACAGCTTCATTAATAATAACTCCCTGAGCTAAACTTGACACACACACATACTGAACTGGGTTAGGACAGTATGGAAAACGAAGGTCCAAAGCCCAGGGGGTGCCAGCTTGACGTTATTTCCACAGATGCCCCTATAAGCACATTGTTCTAATGTGTTTGACTCAAAGACAACAGCGCATCATTACTTAACATTTTATCTTTTCAGGTGTGGTTACCAGCTGTCAAGGCGAAAGGGCTGGAAATTTCTGGAACGTTCTCCCGCCGCCAAGGTCACATGTACATGGACATGACTTTCACCAACAAAGCCCTGCAGCACATGACCGACTTTGCCATCCAGTTTAATAAGAACAGGTAGCTGCTCATGATTTTTGATTTTAAAATTATTTATTAAAGTTTCTAACCACTATCTTCTTTTTAGTTTTGGCGTGATTCCTACCACACCTTTACCCATACACACGCCTCTGATGCCGAACCAAAGCATCGACATCTCCCTTCCCCTCAACACCATCGGCCCTGTCATGAAGATGGACCCCCTGAACAACCTCCAGGTAGGACACGGGAGTGTCTTCAGCATTCTCTTTTAAAAATGTTCATTGTAATTCTGTACCCAGGCCACCCTGCAGCTCTTAACTCCACATTATCTAGCTTGTAGGGTTTTTTTTTCACCCTCCTCACAATTACACCGGATTATGTAATTATCCCCCCTCCCGACTGTCACAAAGATTCATTAGTTCTATCAGGATTTCCCATCATTATAACAAAAAAAAAAAAAAAACCCCGTACGCCACCGTAGCGAGCTCTTGCCGGAGGCGACAGCTCTTGTGAGCGAATCCATCAGCTGTGCGCCCCACGTTCGCTATTCTCACGCCGAGCCAAACTAGAGGAAGTACAATTCTCTCGGAAATCACAGCCTCCCCTCCGGCTTTGGAAGGCCTCCTGCTCTTAGCCCCTCGCTGGCAGCTGGCTGCTTGAGGAATAGCTGATGCAGTGAATCTCAGCTGTGAGGGCTGCGCACAGCGTGGTCTGGCATTACCCTCTACACCATAATCATCTGTCAAATTTCCTCCAACAGCTCCCTGGTGAGCCGATGTATGTGTTCACATCATCTTTTCAATGTTTTAGTCACCTTGCTGTTTTTTTTTTTTTTTGGTGTATTTGTGTGTGTCTCTCTCTCTCTCTCTCTGGCTCTCTCTCTCTCTCTCTCTCTCTCTCCTGTTGTTTGATGTTTTATTTTCCTTCTTGAACGCGAGGCATAAATGACACTTGCACCTGTTCATTCGGCAGCCAGCAACGCTCCAGCTGAGATTATTTATGAGATGGTTGTTTGGAAGTGCAGGTCCGCGTCAAAGAACCCCCCCCCGCGACCTCACGGAGAAGCCTGCCAAGACAGAGTTTCAGCCTCCCTTTATTACAGAACAAAAGCAAGCAGCTTCTTGACTGTTGAGTCTTTTTATTTTTTCTTTCACCACAGTGCTGCTGAACCCTCACATCTTGCGAGGTGTTGATTGATTACCCGTAACCACGCAGTCACAGTATAGCTTGATTGATTTTTGATGACGTTGTGCTGGCATTAAGCTTTTATAGATTTTTTTTTCCCCTTTTTCACATTCAACAGATGTGTTGTTTTTGTGAAATGTGATTATGGTAGAGGTTCTGTGATGTTGAAACCCTTGGTATATTCTGTACATTTTTTGGAGAGTACTCTCTTCAACTAAGCATTAGTGCACTTATGATGAGTGGGAAAAAAACGTGATTTTTTTTTTGCTACCACGCTCCCTTTCATTACCACGATAAAGAAAAAAAAAATGACTCACTTTGGTGTCATAATATACAGGCTTGTCAGCATATCCTTGACTTGCACAGTCATTCATTTTTAATCACTTGCTTAAAGATGGCTCTTTCCATAATCGAACTGTTTCCTAAAAACAAAGCTGCACAGAAAGCTGTGTTAGGTCGCCCCCCAAATACACATGCGCAGCACTTCGGAAAGAGGCGGGTGGTTGCGTGTCACGCCCTTTCCTGTTTGGTGTAATAGGGAAGGAAATACTTGATGGGTTGGAAATTGTATACGACAATGGTAACTAGCATTGATCTGATTTTTTTTTTTGGGTCGCGAACATTGTGTCCGTCCGTTCATAAGTGTACACGTGCCGGTATATAACCATGGTGATGGGAGTGTATGTCATAGTAATGGTACCTTCTTCTACTCTATCTTCCACTCCAAACTGTTAATTGTTTCAAGCCATAAAACAAATTACCCTTTTTAAACACTGTAAACAGAATTCTATGAGCCATATGCAGTAGGTATCTTCTTTTTTTTTTAAGCTGTCAAAATAAACTAATACTGTTGTGCCATGCATTATCATTTGAATAGAAAGGCCTTTAACCCAATCTCATTGAGGAATCACATGATGTTTCGGGTATGTATAATGTGGTTACGGAAGTGAATCTGTCCAGTGGAAGGGCATCTCGCTACCCTGTGGTGATATCGGCTTTCCATTAAAGAAATCTTACCTCAATACGTAACACTTTCAGACAACATCAAAATTTTGGGGAGGGGCGGTCATGATATGATGGTTACATGACATTACATCACTGATGATGTCATCAAAACAAATTCAAAATTGTGAATTTTTGCAAAACAATTGTAAGCATATGCAAATGGTTGTAACACGGGTCGGCAAAGTTATTTGAGTGAGGGTTTGCTTACCTTTTTTATAGAGTTTGGTCCATTGATTATTCTTTTCCTTCTTCTTTTTCTTTCTCTTCATGCCTCGTCTTTGCAGCACCCAACAAAAAATTCTTCCTGAAGGGCTGCAGCACGTTCTGTTTCTTCCTGACAGAAATCCATTTCCATAGTCTAGAAGTACATCTTCTATATCTAGGAAGGGTTTGCTCTGTATTTTTATAGGGTTGGGTGGTTCAGTTCCAATAATTCGCCTGACATTTGCCTGATATTGTACCAGGAGTTGGCAAAAGGACCCAAACGTTCCCAAACAGTAACGAATAGCTACTAATCATCGGTAACATTTACTAACAATCGCTAATGTTCACCAGCTGTCTTTCGCAATCACGTCCACAAAAATTTGTTTGAATGTTGTTAAATGTCACGAAATGACAGAGGTGAACCCTGATTTGTCACGGCTACATTCGTCAGCATTCACAGGCTCAAAACCTTGTATCATATGGCAGAGGAAATACTGCAGGGCTACACTAAAGAACATAAATCTTTGAGACTTTTTTTGTGTATCATCAGCAGATTTTGACCACTAAAATCTCACACACTGCCTCAGTTAGAATCCCTGGATGCTAAAACCAGGAATGATTTGAGAGCTAGCATGATTGACCTGACAGGTAATCAGAGAGCCATCATTTCTCTGATTGGATGTTTTTGTTTTTTTTTTTCCTTTCTTTCCCCATCCATTCTTCCAAAGAGATGTTTTATTGACAGTTGATGGGGTGTGTGAGGAGAAATATTAGAGCCATAAATATCTCCCCCTTCACCTTAAATCAAATAATGCTGCTGAGATAATGTTGCTGCTGTTGTGAGTCATCTTCGTTTCACTTGATCAAATCAAAGTTCATCCAGAAAAACACTGATGTACGCTAATCTTCCAGAGCCCTGCTCATCCAGCACCATTATCCAATCAGCCAATCATGTGGCGGTAGTGCTGGATATAAAGTCAAGCAAGCTGCAGGTCAAGAGATTTGAACGTCAGACATTAGCATGTGGGAAAAAAATATCATCTGGGAATTTTTTTATGAGGGATTTCTGGCTACCTTAACTCCAACTCTCTTTACATCCAAAGCAAGAATAAGCTTGTGAAAGCGGAGTCTGCAAATGATTTATCTTTTTGATTGGCAGAGATGTGCCTCAAGTGCCTCGAGTTTGAGCCAAGCTAAGTTTTTCTGGATGTTGACAACTAGGTCAGTGGAAATCCCAAGGCGCTCTCGAGGATTTGACATCTGTCACAGCGTATGCATCACGTCCACAGGTGGCAGGGTGAGATTTGGGATCTCAAAGGTTTTCAGCGCGAGGACATTAACGATTCTTGTCGCCAAACCTGCTCTGGTGTTAAAAGATAAAAGATGAAAAGATTAAAGCTTGCATGTTAAGTGAAAGCTGTTTGTAGGCTTCACAGAGAATTTGTATTCTGTCTGTGGTTTGTGTAGTTGATATGAGCTGAAGATAAAAAAAAATATGGTATGGGTTTGGGGGGGGGCGGTAGGTCTTGCGCATTATCTGTCACTGGCACTCATTAGTGTGGTTTTGCGGTTCTCTTTTGACTCGTGCGTTGCTATCCTCAAGCACATTCACAAATCGTTCACACGGTTTCCCAGTAAGTCACGGTGAATGATTGGACGCTTACAGCATCGATCTTAGGTCCCATTCTTACCCATACTGTCGACACCAATCAAACAGAATCAGTATCAAGAAGCTGCTGATGTGTTAACACAACAAGGATAGCTTTTTACTACTAGGAATTTGCCGAGCTGTTATTTAGTAACTTGAGCTCAGTGTTTGATCTCCCGACTTTTCTGTCCTGTAGGTGGCGGTGAAAAACAGCATTGACGTCTTCTACTTCAGCGTACTCATTCCCCTCAACGTCTTCTTTGTCGAGGATGGCAAAATGGGTAAATGTTTGTCCCAGACATCAGGTTGTTCCTGATTTGACCCTCTTTCAGTACTCAAACCAAGCAGAAATGAAACAGAACGGCATAGTAGCCCCTGTGCAGCAGTAAATAACTCACTCTTTGTGTTGCACGGTCTGGAAAGCAAGTATAATGGTTTCAGATGGGTTCTTTCTCTTTGTTTTATGATCTCAACAGAGCGCCAGGTGTTCTTGGCCACATGGAAAGACATTCCCAATGAGAATGAGCTACAGTACCAAATCAAAGAGTGCCACTTAAATGCTGGTAAGTGGTGTTGTTGTTGTTGTTGTTTTTCTCTCCACCCCTTTAACCTTTCCTGGAATTCTTTGCAATATGTTTCTCACTGCTTTAATTAACTCGAATTTCGTAGCGAATACTGGTAGAACTGAAGTGCTCTCATGTCAGTGTCATATCATGAACAGACTCAATCAGACATACACGTACTGATGATACTCTCAACATCACAGGAAAAGTAGATTACTGTATCCCAAAGCGCTGGTCAATTTCTTGAGTCTGATTGGTCAGACGGTGTCTTAAAGCTTGACGTAATCGTATCGTAAAAATCCACGTGAACCTGTGGAATTCCAAATTGGATATAAAGATACAAGGGGATAATAAATGGGTAGATTTGGAATTAAAGTGCTACTGTACTTCAGTAAGCATCTTTCTAAGGTTTATGGTGTCTTTTCATGTAATATATATATTTTTTTTGCCATCTGCTCCCAAGAAAGCAACCCCAAAAGCAAATTTCTACTGTTTTTAAAAAGTAGGCCAGGAATGTAGGTAAAGAACTATTTAGATGAACATTCCACACCTACACACTGTAAGAAATAAAGGGACAAACCTGTGCCTTGGGTAGCATGCTCAAAAATATTACCTTTTCACATTTAGTATGTACTATACATATGTATCTACCCTTAGAGGTATAAGTATTGTTTTAGATTATTTTTTAGTGTAAAGCTATAAATATACATCTGTAAAGATGCAAGAGGCTTGTTTTTATTACTAACTTGTACAAATAACCTGAAAAATATGTTTATTTTACTGTATTGTAATCACCAATGGGCATTTGTCTGCCTGTGAACAAAATCCTGACCACACCCATGCAAGAATTTTCACTAAACTTGGTGGGGACACTACCCTATCTGAATCCCTGAGATGATGTGATTTTGTTATGTCAAGGTCAAAGGTGAAGGCCAGGGCATGCTCACAAAGTTTTGGAGTGCCAATAGACATGATGCTGCTATGAAACACTAATAGGAAACCATATATGGACTTTTAAATGTGGCGATTACTTTTGACCTTGAGTGACTATGTAAGGTCAAACCCCAGCCATCTCTTAAATACTTTAAATGAGAGAGTTTTCCCACTCATCTGGTCACGTCTATGTACCGCAGAACAGAGTGCAAGACGAGGACATTGGTAACTAAAAGCAGTGCCCATATAAGCCTGTTTGCTACATCATCCATGTACCTTTAAACCTGAGTGCCACTCTGGTTTAAAAAAAAAAAATTATTTTAAGTGATGACCTCAGCGCATGTGTATTAGCTTCCTATCAGTCATTTTATTTTTATATTTTTTGGGTGGAGGGTGGGCAGGATAGGCTTAAGAAGGAAAATAAACATCATTGAAATGTCAAACCCAGCTACAGAACTGTGTCAAATGTATTATATATATATA
>JAQMYF010000005.1:25200138-25215328 GCA_030014195.1 Neosilurus mollespiculum | reverse complement strand
TATATAAAAATAGAAAAATACCTAGTAATGTTGCAGGAATATTACATTTAATGCGAGCGTTAAGCAAAAGTACATTTTGTACCTTCATTTCTAGGAAAATCAATCAACTTTGATTTAATGCTGGCCTTGAATGTTCCACCTCCATCAGTGTTGAAATGTGGAAGTGATTGTAGAGACTCAGACAATAGGAAGAAATCGCAGTGGTTACAGCAGTAAGGCCCTTTTCCCTCATTGCCACTCTGCGCTTGACTGCTGTTCGCCTCTTGCTTGTTTGTGAGACAGACATGGCCTGGAGGGTGTTTTTGTTTTTATCTTGTAGCCTTATGATGGGACACAGCTCAAGTAACCAGTAAACAGCATCCAAGCATGTGTGTCAGGTGTACTTAAATAGCTCTCTATCTACAACCTTCGAACAATCTCACTGCTCAGTTGAGGTCTTTTTTGCGCAGCGGGGTTCCAGAGTCAATGTTCCTTTTCACACTTCAGATTTCCATTTGTGACTCATTTGAAGCGAGCATGCGGCCTGCAAAAGGCACTTCTTTCCTTCTCATTATGAAATCATTACCCTTTATAAGGCAAGGCTTTTGTTTGGTATGACTTGCTCACTCCTGCAGTTGTGTTGACCTTTATAAAGATGTATGCTCTGATCCTGGAAAAGAGTGGATTGTATTATTATGATTTTTATATCATCCTTGGTGGTTCATTCATCATTTTATATCATCCAGTTCAGCAATCAGGACTCTAGCTTTTTATCGCTCTTTTACTCACTCTGTTCCCTCGGTGCTATTGAAACCTGCACGTTTGCTTAATTTGAGTGCAGGTCTCTGTTTCATGGCAGCAGTGATAAAAGGGTTGATGTGATTGGGCTGCCTGCTTGCCTGTCTGTCGGAATGTTCCATATTATCTTACTTCCTAACACGGATCATTCTTAAAGAGTACCGGTATTGGTCATCCTTGTGCGTGTGTATTGTGTTTAAGCGATACAGACACTTATTTTAACATAAATGACTATAAAAAGCACAAAACTGAGTGATTTTATCTCATGAATTACTAGCGGAGTCTGAACAATAGAAATGGATTTATGGCGTTTTGTAAAAGACCTCTTCATATATTGTATTTTGAAAATGCATAATAACAGTACATTGTATTATATAAAGATATAAAGGCCCAAAGCATTTCTACATTCAAATAATAAAAAAAAATACACCATGCTAAGTAATCAGTCCAGATGAGCCATATCACAGACATTTAGAATTTATAACTAACAGACAACATCCACTTCACCTCTCTCAACTCTCCCAACAAAAACAACAGGAGTGTAGTATGGTATTAAATACAACTATAACAATATATGAGTGAAATAGTAATATTATTATTCAGAATAGTGAATAATAATAACAATGTTAAGAAGAAGAAGAGAATTAAATGAATATCAAGAAAGCATAGCAAGGCTTTGAATTATAATAATACTAAGAAAAAGAGGAAAAGGAGTAAGACATTTGCCATTAAAGGGTTAACTGTTTTACGGGTATGGGAGTGGCGACAGAGGGAGAGAGTATGTGTGAAAGAGAGGAGAAGAAAAAAAAAAAACTTTAAAATGCCAGCACGCTGTGTGTGTGTGTGTGTGTGTGTGTGTGTGTGTGTGTGTGTGTGTGTGCGTGTGACCTTCACGTGCCCAGAAATTAAACTGGCAGTTACTGACAGTTTTATACTGCCTTTTAAACTGAAATAATGTCTTAGGCACACATCTTGCTTTTGGTCTTCTAATTTGAAAACCGTATTTTCCATCACAATGAGCAGTGTTTGAGAGCTAAGAATTTGATGAACACCGTGAAAATAATTTTTAGATGATTTAGAATAATTTTAAATGATTTTAAAAAGCTCTATTTTGTATTGACCTCTTTGTAGTAATTCAACCAAGTTTCTATGTGAAAGTATGGCTTCTTGGCAAGGTGTCAAAGTGAAGTGAGTTTCATGATTATTTGTCAACCTCTCTCCATTCATTTCAGTGGGATTTTTTTTTGGCGTGGTTTTTGGCTAATTGTCTCACCATGGTAACGCGAAACACCAATAAAATTAATAGCACACTTCACTGCGCCAAGACACGTTTCCATATATATATGTGGGGGTCAGTGCACGTTGCCGTTCGGGCTGCTTTATGTGCGACAGAAGAATAATAATTTTTTTTTTAAAACGTACATTTTTCTAGAGTGAATAGTAATATGTGTCTGCTCTTAAGCAGCCACATAATAAAAAAATGTTCAAGAAGCAACCATGGCTAACAGTTTGGAGGAAATGGGTGTAAAGGGTGACCTATTTGATGAGCGTGACGGTAAATCCAAAATGGCTTGTCTAGCTAACATTTTGCCGGCTCGGCTTTCCTGTCATCAGTTGGTTTAGGAACACAAAAGAAATGTTTTCCAAGATTTCTGCACTTGTTGCCTATGCTGCTGGCCGATAACGTGTTATGATGCACTAGTCAGTGACATAGCCCAGCCAATCCAATGAGTTCGCGTTACTACACATTTGGAACAGCCAATCAGAAAGGCAACATATCTCTGTTGTAGCACTCACGCACACTTTAAAATCGGGCAAGGACTGTCGCCGGACGAGTGAGTAACACTAATTTACCATAGGTTCCCTTTGAAGTCATTTAAATGAAAACACAGCTGTTGTGTAAAAGGAATCAGACAGCAATATGGTTGATTTTTGTCTTTAGTTTTTTTTTTTTCTGATCCGCTCTTTTCACCTACCTCTCTATCAATCAGTTTCTCATCCTCAAGCTCTTTCAGTCACACACTAATCCATTACCTATTTCTTTTTTAATTCACTGTGTTATAAACCCCAGTTACCCTCAGTGTCATCATCCCCTACTCTCTCTCCCTTCCTCCCTCTCGCTCACTCTCTCCCCCTCCCCATCACATGCATTCCGATACCTTGCCAGGCCTCCGTCTGATCTCCGTCTGTCGGCCATCATCTTGATGTTACGGCTGTTGCCTTAGCACCCTACACTAATCTGTCAGGGGTCTGGCCTTTAGCGCACATGCTGATTCACCTCATAAGAGATTATTACAATAGATCTAATGACTGATTATATGCGTGATAGCCTGGGGAAGATATGGACCTGGAAACTTGCTGTGGTTGTTCTATATTGGCTTAATATGAAATAGTCCTTTCAGCGGGAGCATCTGGCCATTTCAGATTACACAAGTTTAATGGACACATGATGGATTACATAATAAATAAATTAGGTGTCTGTCTTTAATTTTATAACATGTAAGATTTCAGTTTAGATCCCTATTAGAAGTCCAAGGCAAGATTAAATATTAAATGAGCCCTCGGGATTTGTTAAGGAACATTTTAACCAAGCAGCATTATGAAGACTTAAGAGCTGTCAAAGCAAGTCCAGGACAACCGTGGCTCTGAGTAGGGAAGATGAGAGCATTATGGGTATCAAACAGGGGAAAAAGCAAAGAAACCGAACTTAACATTGTATATGATGCTACCACCACCATGCTTCACTGTAAGAACATGACAAGCAGTATTTGTTGTTTAGCACTAGTTAAGATGGTTTGCTGTGTTGTTTATGATGTGTGAAGAGGTTCTGCTGCGCTTGAGGCTTCAGTCTCTCACTGCTCCATCAATAAATCGCAAATAAAATCTCTTGTCTTACTTTCATCTTCAGATTCAGACACCGACTCCAGATAACTGGTTAGAAAATGGATGGCTTCACCTCTCAATGCAATTTAATGATGGGTTAATGCTATACTTGTATGATTTTACAGCCTTTCACAAAATCGAGCAAGAAAACGCAGGTCAAGGCAGAAACCTCCGCACTTTACAGATGAGTTACATTCTAGGACGTAAAGAAAAAATGTCACTGGTTTCGGTAAATGTCAGTAAAAAAAAAAAACCCTGACCTGTAGGATGTGGTGTAAAGTAGTTTACAGATTAGAGTGTAGATTACACTTTAATTCCTTAATACCGTGTAGCAGTATAGCATCACTATCTAGCATCTCGCATTGCACTGGCTCAGCTAGAGACTTCTAGACCTTGTGCACCATTCCCATGTTTCCCTGGACAAATTTAAAATGTCCCTGAAACAAGTTCATATAACAAAGTGTGTGTGTGTGTGTGTGTGTGTGTGTGTGTGTGTGTGTGTGTGTGTGTGTGTGGCTTTCAACAGACACCGTGTCAGGCAAGCTGCAGAATAACAACATCTACACCATCGCCAAGCGCAACGTGGAGGGACAGGACATGCTCTACCAGTCCCTGAAACTCACTAACGGCATCTGGATCCTCGCCGAGCTCCGCATCCAACCTGGCAACCCCAACTACACGGTAATCACTCACTATAACTCGGTGTGAACGAAGTTGATGGTGATAAAATAACACTTCCGGAACTAGATGAAGTGATAAAGTGAAGTGCCACTAAGGGAGCACAGCATGCTTGATTTAAATGCAAAGGTAACATCAGTGTGTTGTGATGCGTTATGAGGATAGGGCACAAATGCTTCCCTGGAATATTTAGTGATTGTAATCTGTTGTTGTTTGCACAGGAAGGTGGAAAGGTCAGAACATCCTGTACTAAAGCGTAAAAAAATCAGTCAGTTGTCCTACAAAGTGCCCTCTGACAGGTCGCTGTAGGTTTAAAGACTTTCATCTATCCTGAGCAGTATACACTGCCCGACCAAAAGAAAAAAGTCACACACTCTTAATATTTTCATGGAGAGCATTTATCCTTGATCACAGCATGTAATCTCCATGGCATTGTTTCTCCAGTTGGCCAGGTCGAGGCTCAGCAACATTAATGCAGCAATAAAATGAAGTCAGCTGATGACCTGAATGTACAGAGTGAGCAGGTTATCACATCAATGGATGGATATAAAATGGGGACTCAAATAAAGAAAGGGTGGTTCAGGGAGCACGAGGAATCATTTTCACATATGTATTGGCACCCCAGAGTCCTGACCTTAACCCTATTGAAAGTTTTCGGGATGTGCTGGAGAAGACTTTATAGAGGGGTTCAGTTTTTCCCTCATCGATTCAAGATGTCGGTGAGAAATGAACCCGACACTGGATGGAAATAAATGTTACGTTGCTTAAGTCTGTTGAAACAATGGCATGAAGATTACATGCTGTAATCAAGGCTAAAAGCTCTTTAAGAAAGTATAAGTGTGCAATTTCTTTGGCCTGGCAGTGTATTTTCCAAGCCTCTGGAGTGTCAAAACACTTCCATTAATTTTGTGTTCTGTACATGCTTACACGGTGTGAAAAAGTCTTTGACCCCTTTCTGATTTTCCTTTAGTTCTTGTTTTTGTGATCGCCAAGCAAATCTAGTATAAGATAAAAGACAACCTGAAATGAAGGACAAAAATTCACCAGAGCCTGTGTGAAAATACCTGTGTGAAAAACATTTGCAACAGGAATTCAGTCTGGAATTCAGTGGCATCGCTGTGGACATTTTTGTCCCTCTCACTCTAAGCCAAGCTTGTGATCATGCTACAGTGCTGCTGAATATTTATAAATTTTAATAAATGACATCAGCAGTCCTGGTCCATGCGACATCTTATTGAAATTTCCACATCCTCTTGTGTACCTCACAACAGGAGAAGAAACAATGACCTTCGATCTGCCATACTACACAACTTACTGCAGCAGCACCACTGAAGGACACTTGTCAAGGATGGAACATTAGAATTAAGCGAACATAATGTTCTCGGGGGTTTCTAGTGCATTTCCTAATACACCCTGTCTTTATACTGAACATGGATTACACATATCTGGGTTCTGTTTCCCTTCCAGAGTGGAGGACTGGTTTATACAAACGCTAGCACGCAGTCATAATCTGTTGATCACTACTATAGCACTGACCCTTCAAGCTTTTCAAGCAGGCATCTATTCAGTCACTGCCACAAGACCTGATTACCTGTAATCCCCCAAGCTGGCCTGAGACTGATCCAGCCTTGATGTAATTGGTTTTAATAAGAATTTAGTATTTGCTTCTCTCAACAGTGTTGGCGTAGCTAGACTTTGGGTTAATAATAGAGCCAGTTCAACTAGTTTTACAGCCTGGAGCAAGTGACAAAAATGTTCAGACTGACTGATGCAGAGCCCACACACGAGCACGCCAATCAGATCCACTTGGAAGCTGGAACAGAATTCAGATTCACTCTGGTCCCGAGCAAAACTCTGGGAAGTGGCGAAAAAGTGACGTGACGCTGAATCAACTCAACTGCACGAAGTTTTCTGATTGGTGAATTTGATATTTGTATATAACACTGCCCGACCAAAAAAGATGTCATGCACTCTAATATTTTGTCGGACTGCCTTTAGCCTCGATTACATGATTTGTAAACTTCACTTCAGCACTTGAAGGTGGATGAAGGGAAAGGCACTGTTCCAGGCCAAACACCCCCACCCCCACCACCACCACCACCACACATTTTTCTTGCTGGTTCGGGAATCAAACCAGCGACCTTTTGGTCCCAAATCCACTTCTCTAACCATAAGGTCACAGCTTCCCCTGACAGTGTTTCAACAAACTTGAGCAATAGCACATTTTTTTTTTTTATGGGAAAATTGAACTACTCCATAAAGTGTTCTCCATCACATACCAAAAACCTTCAATAGGGTTAAGGACAGGACTCCTGTTGCAAGTTCATGTGTGGAAAAGATTATTTTTATGCTTCTTGAACCACTCTTTTACTATATGAGACCCAAGTTTATATCCATGCCATCAAAGAAGAAAAAGTTAACGTTATTATCTATCCAAAAATCTGTCTGTGTGCAAAATCTTAGACTGATAGCTGTGATTTGAAGGATTTTATGGGTGTATTTAAAAACTGACATCATCAGGGCCCAAGTTAACATGGAGGAGTTTGGCTTCAAACATCATTTCTTTCAATATTTCAGGAGTTTGTGCTTAAATATATTAATCCTGATGTATAAATAGTTTCTCACTGCACAGGTAGTGATTTTAATCTAAACCTTTTCACACCCCCAACACAAATGTGTCAATAAATGGTATGAATGTGTCAAAATCCTATACTTGCACATGTTAACTTGGGCCTTGATGACATCATCATTCTGAGACTCAGTTTTTGAATAACTCTTTGCAAATGGAAGGAAATGAATCTGGATATTTGAATGAGATTAACTTTTAACAAGTGCTGTCTTCTCCGTAAAATGATGGTATAACCTGCTCTAAATGTACTCTGGAGTCACCATTTGTGCTTAGATATGAAGAAGTAAAGGTACCGTCAGACTGGACATTCAAGCAGCCATTTACTTTTAGCCTAAATCCTGTCTTTCTTGATGTACAACCTATTGACATCCATTTTGTTTGTGGATTTTATCACATAAAAATGCAATTAATGTTAAAAACAAAAATCCTAGATTTGTGTGAATATTTGCACCATAAAATGTCACTGTACTTCAAAAAACTGTCACTTTTTTTTTACCCACATAATAGAAACTAGCGATCATGGCTAATATACCCCCTCTGAACTGATTAGTAAGCTAACAGACATGGCTTGTTCAAAAAAAAAAAAAAACGGTATTGTGACTAAAACAATTATGTAAGTCAGTGAGAATGTGTTTGTCAGATCCAAAATAGTTCGGTCTCATTTGTTCAGAGTGTGTATCATTAGACAAAACATGGTTAGTAAGCAGCAATCCCAGACAAAACATAATCACTTCAAACCTTCTCAAGAAGTGATTCATTCACCCATCCAGATGGTTGCTTATCCAGACAAGGAATTCTTATGTAAATGAGCCGTTATTCATTTTACTTGAATATCTCAGTATTGTGTGGTTGTATTACCTATACGCTTTTCTACACTAGCCTGCAGAATTAAACTACGTTCTGTAAACTCAGGGTACAAAAAGTACCCCCTTTGCATAAATTTTTTTTTTTTAGTTATTTTGATGGCTTGGAGCAAGAGGTGTGTAGCTATGTAGGCGGGCGCTTTTGTTCGGCCCTTTTCTGAAGTGAATGGCAGGTTATTCGTTGTTTAGACACCAGAAGTGAGGACAGGTTGTTCAGCTGAGCTGCCGCGCGGTATAATTGAGATGCTATTGAGGCAGTAGTACAAGTCGAGTGAGCAGGTTTTTATCACCATGCAACAGCTTTCTTTTCATTATTAGACACTCTTATTTCCGTTCATGCTCATTAGTTAATCCTTTCATTCAAAAAGAAAAAGAAAACAGTTCAACTAACGGTTCTTCCCCTTTAAATCGGGATAATTAAAATGTACGACGCCTTTCTGTCACTGACTGATCCTTACAAAATTCTGTAAATTCTGTATTTCCCCTCAGCTCTCCCTGAAGTGCCGAGCTCCAGAGGTGTCTCAGTTTGTGTACCAGATGTATGACGCCGTGCTGAAGAACTGAAGAATCTGAAGATGGAAGCCTCTCCACTAATCTCGGAGAGGCTATCCCTCCATCCCATCATTCCTGTGGTACAAGAACAAACAAACACCTCTTTGCGTTTCTCTTTTCTAGGATCTGTATTGCTCTTTATAGTGTCCTGGTAGCCACCATATGCTTTAGCCAATATGTCTGTGTTGTGGATAAAAGTTGTAGGTGGTGCATTGTGCATCTCGGTCGCCGTTATTATGTTATATTATATTATATTATATTATATTATGTCTACTGTAAGAAAAATCTCTGTGAATGGAGTGGGACTGTATTTTTTTTTTTTCCCCCCTTTGCATACAGTTGCACACATGCCCTGTGTTTTTGTCATGCTTGATTGTTCCACTCAATGAATGATGAAATGAGTCAAGCGGTTTTTCATTGTGACTCAAGTTTGTTTTACATTCTCAAGCAAAAGCAGTGCCACGTTAACAGGGTTTTCAGCCAAGGTGGCCTTGAGATCTTCAGTATGAGGAGCTAAGGGTTCCGATGCTTGTCCTCTTATATAGCCACCGGTTCAGAAACACTATAAGCTTATTGGGGTATTTAATTGCGCTTGTGGGGTATTAAATGGGGTGTTTTGCCTTTAATTAAAGTTAATTCAATAAAACAAAATACACCTGAAATATAGTACCTTGCTTGTTGTAATGAGCTTCGCATGTCTTAACTTTGTTTCTCTTAAATGCCCAAATTAGTACGATGTATAGTGTTTCGTCTCCGTTACACCCACTGCCGTACAGCAGCCAGTTATATTGTGAAATATTCCGGTATTTTTTCAGCATGTGTCCACTTCCTGTTTCAAGCACTTCTTCATTCCTTCAGGTTTTACCCAGTTTAATCATATCCAGTAGCTGTCTGGTTCTGTGCAGTGATCGTGTTCTGTGATTTGTATAAAGGTATCGCACTTATTTATCAGAATATTCGAAATTACGCGTCTACCACTCTCGAACGGTGTACCTCCTAGTGCTTGAACCTCCGTCATTTTCGTAGTGCTATCCAATAATCGTTAAAGAAGCAGTGCTGTCAGTTGTATGTTGTTGTAATGAGGGTAGATGTTGACTTGTCCTGTGGAAGCATCGCTCTAAAGATACTGCACATTACGTTCAATTCTAGCTAATATAAATGTTAAAGCCTTTGCTTCGCTAATAAGCTGTTTTGCTAATAGCTTGAGATCGCCTGTCACCCGCAGTAATGCTTTCCTTCACGCTTTCTTATTAAAGTACACATGAGTGATCCTTCTAGGAAAAGTAGTCAAATTCTATCTTGTGTAGGGAAAAGATTTCATTTGAAAAAAATTGCCTAGATGTTACCAGAGTCTTCCTGTCAACCGTATTTAGAGGCCACCACAGCCAGATAATGCTTCCTCAGCTATTTACTTTAGACATTCCTAACCTTGGCACTCATTACCAATGTTTTTGCTTCATGTATTTCCAATTTTTTTGAATAACTCGAATAAAATTATGTCCCAGACCATAATGCCTGCGTGTTTTCTGTGCTCCTCTCGGATTTGGAGATAATGCCTGTGATCCTGGTGACGCATGTGCCAGCCTGTAATCTCTCCACTTTATTAAAGCTTTCAGCCGAATACTGAAAAGAGCTTGTCAGCCCAAACAGGCTTCCCAACAATATGACAGGAAAAGAACATGCTTCAATACTAAAAAAGCCATCTGTCCACCTACTGAGTAAGGTATAAAATATGTCAGTGCATGCCATTGTAGGAAAACAGTCTGCCACTGTTGCTGCATTACTGAGAAACCATGTTACCATAGCCACTTTTACATGGGCAATGGGAACAAATTTTGCTCGGGGTCACTCTCAAATCAATCACAAGCTGGAAGCTAGAAGGATAACAAGCAAGAAAACTACTGGGGAACCACCACCCATCTGACCACCGTCTTAAAAGCTTGTGAAATGACCTAATAACCCTGTTGGATGCAACTGGACATAGGTAAACCCTTCTACTTGACACCAGTTGTGTTCAGACAGCAAGCTGCCCCTGGAACAAGATGTTCTGGAATAAGTTGCATGAAGAAAATTTGAATAAAATATGAATGATGACAAAATACACGGAATATGGTGGACGGCAGCAAGTCTCAAACTTTCCATGTGGAAGTCTCCAACTTGTTGCTTTTCCTTGCGAACGAAAAACGGGAAATTTGCAGGGCAAAACGTCAACTTTGCGACCTTCTCGCAACACGTGCAGCCCGTTTGAAACTACTCCGCGTCAGGGCCTCGTTTTTTACGTTCATGTCAAACATGTTTGAAATTATTTGCGAAGAGCTCACGAACCAGGCAAATGAAATGTGACCGAAATGCGATCCTATGAACGTTGCCCGAAGAATTTGAGAATGAAAAGCGACAGTCATGAATCGCCCTTCACGTCAGTCGCTTTTCTATCGCACCTCTTGTGTAAGTAAAGTAGACCCCCTTAATGATGAGTGATGCTGGGGTTTTTTTTTCTGTTTTTTTTTTTTTTTTATTTAGAGCTTCTTCCATATAACTCTGTGTTGTTATGACAGAAACAATGGATTGATGGTATGTGCATGTCTACCCTTGAGCAAAGCAAGGCCAATGCATAACATGCACAGAAAAGTGAATATATTTTCAAAAAGTCAAACCACAAGGCCACCTTCTTACAAATACTGTCCTTCATGCTGTAGATAAAATCAACTGGAATGATTTTCTGAATGCATCCTCCTTACTGAAGATGATATCTGCACTCAAACAGCCCTCCTAAAAACCCGAGTCCAGCAGATGGTAACCTTTTTAAGGCTTACTCTCAGCTTGTTCAAACGCACGAGGAGGCACTAAGCTCTGACACCCACGCGGAAACATCCACGCACACCTGGACACATCTGGCCACCAAGCGTATAAGTAACGCACGGACAGGTATGGACCACGTGGTTACTTAGCAACAAGGGAGGAAAAGTCTGGGTTGCTAAGAGACAGCCGCCTTGCTTACTATTGCACATCGATAGACGCAGGATGCGCACATGTTCAGGAGTAAAACAGAGAACGTCCTGAGAGAAGAGATCCGGGGTGTGCATGCAGGGGCTGAGTTTATCTTTGAGTTGGCATGCACACACAGCCTATGGGGGGATGTTCTGCAAAAATGGGAAATTAGAGTAGTGCAAAAGCATGCAGCATATCCCTCATATGCATCATATCCCTCATATCCATGTCCCTCATATGCATCATGTCCCTCATATCCATGTCCCTCATATCCATGTCCCTCATAGGCATCATATCCCTCATATCCATGTCCCTCATATGCATCCTGCCCCTCATAGGCATCATGTCCCTCATATCCATGTCCCTCATATCCATGTCCCTCATAGGCATCATGTCCCTCATATGCATCATGTCCCTCATATTCATTTCCCTCATATCCATGTCCCTCATAGGCATCATGTCCCTCATAGGCATCATGTCCCTCATATCCAAAAAGTGAGCGCAATGAACACACGCGCCTATTAATTCTCCTCGTACCTGTGTCTGAGCCCGATCTCGCGCGCTTAACAACTGCAATACATCTTATTATAACAGACCCCGTGTCACATCGGAGGCGGGGAGCATCTACACAAGGAGGGAGGGAGACACAGAGAGTGCTTGCTGACTGACCAACATGCATCTATTTCTTTCTCTTTCTCTCTCTCTTTGTGTGTGTGTGTGTGTGTGTGTGTGTGTGTTTTCCCTGTAAACCAGTGTGCATATAAGAGCGCGTGCACCGAATCTCTCCGTGCAGGCTTCAAGGTTACCGTCGCGCGCGCACTTGTGTGTTTCTCCTAAGGACCTGTTGTGTTGCACCGATTTATTTATTTATTTAATGGTATTGAGGGGTTGCACCAGCAGGAGAAAAAAAAAAAACCAGAGGAGGAGGATGTCCCCTCCGGAGCGGCGCTGCTGCTGGTGGAGGTACCTGGAATGCCTGCGCATTGGACGAGTCGGGAGCCGAAAGTCGTGAAAAGTCGGTTGTTCCTCGTGGCGCAGAATCGATCCTCCCTATCTGCCATCGAGAGAAAGTATCACAAGGTATGCATCAGATTTCTAAGCGAACAGATGACTTCAGGATCGGGAAAAAACCAACAACCCTGCACCTTACATAGCAACACAATAAGCAGCCATAACAGCGCGCGCGTTTCAAGTAAGGGTGGGGCGTAGAAATAGAAACCATTTATTAGCTATAGCCTATAGTTCTGCATCTCAGACACCACTGATGCATCCAGATCCTAACTTTAAATAGCATTGCATCTGTGCACGAGCATGCAATTGTCCACATACTAATATTAGGCTGTAGAACAATAAACCATAGGTATAAACCAACATATCCAGGTTTAGAAGTTCTAATAATGACTGCAGTGATGCTGCCAGCATTTACATCCCATTCACACACAGTCCAGGGTGTGTGTATGCTGTGTTCATGCATATTAGTGTATACAAGTATTTGCAGCCTGTACTGGCTCGGTCCTTGGGGATTGTTTTATGCAAGCATAAAGCTGGAAGGATCCAACTGAGTAGCTGATTTGATGTACCAAAAAGTGCTGTGATGTACCAAAACTCGCACTCATACCCACCAGATCAGCAACCCCGATATTTAACCAATGAAGCACATATGAAGCAAGTCCCAGGCTCTGTCAACTCATCTGTCGTCACGCTTTTTTGCAAACTGTTAACCAGGTATGTTGTTTTTTTTAGAGCGTGTGAGGTTGATGCTTTGAACGCTGGGTAGGCAAGGGAGAACCTCAACCTGTCAGCAGGCCCAAGGTTCTTTCTTGGCGTCGCTAGTTCTTTAAGCCATAATCAGATATGTCGCCACTACTAAATATCATTTCAGTCTTGTAAGTCTTCCAATTTCCATGACTTCTGATGTAGGCTGTCACGTCTGTAAAGGTCTGTCTGATAATGCAGTCTTCAACTAAGCATACTTGCTCTTCTGTATCCTGATTCCCCTTCATCTCTAGAGCCCTGGATTTAGTCATCCTATGAATGGGGCTGTGCTGTGCCCAGCTCAGCTCCCCGTTCCCTGGTCAGGACTATGCAGGACCCTGGTGCCTTCCTGAATGCACTGGCCAGCCGTTTGCGAGAGCAGGGAGGGCGGTGGGGCCCGCCGAGGTGGACGTGGTCCTATGCCCCCTCCGTTCCGGATAGCAGTCCTGGGGGCGCAGGGTGTGGGCAAGACAGCCATTGTGCAACGCTTCCTCCACGATGACTACAGTGACACGGCCTCGTCAAGCCGCACACGCCAGGTGCATCTGTCCGCTGCTGTGCTCAACGGTCACGTGCATGACCTGCAGATCACCGACTACCCGGCCATCAGCAGCTTCCCCGGCAGCACCCTCCAGGTATGAACATACTAGCTGTAAATGCAAACATTATTCCAGGTTTGCAGGGTGAAAAGTCTATAAGTATGCAATACACAGGAACAGTGATTGGACCTCTATTTGGGTATACAAGAATACTATTTTGGCAGTTTACTTAGGGTTTTGTGTAGGATGTACTTAACTCTGAATGATAGGTTAAACAGATGCTGTTAGCTACACAGAGCTACTTCAGTTTGGAGCATCTAGAGCTCACCTAACCTGCCTCTGTCATGGTCATTCATGCATTCATTTTCTTAGCCGCTGAATCCTAATTAGAGTCACGCGGAGGCTGGAGCCTATCTCAGCCGACTCTGGGCGTGGGCAGTGTACACCCTGGACAGCTCGCCAGGCCATTGCAGGTCCAACACACACACAACCATTCACACTCACACCTAGAAGTGTAGAATTTGGAACAGCCAGTTAACCTACTGTGCATGTTTTTGGACGGTGGGAGGAAACCAGAGTGCCCAGAGGAAACCCACACAGGCACGTGGGGAACATGCAAACTCCACACAGAAATACCCGAGGCCGAGAATCAAACCCAGGCCCTCTTGTTGTGAGGCGAACGTGATGACCACTTCACCACCGTGCCTCCCACTATGATGTTATATGATAAGAAATGATAATCCTGCTTCAGAGGATCATTAGTTTAACTAAGGCTATTTCAGTCCTCGCTTTAATCTGCTGTTTTCATTTAAAGGATCTTTTAGGTTTTCCTTCCTCTAAAGCCAGTCGAACAAGGCTTTTCTAAAAATGAGGGCACAAATCTCAGATTTAGAGCAGCATAGGGCAGTGGTAAAGATCCTGGATTACGAAGCCAGTGGTTGGCGGTTCAAGCCCCAGGACCACCAACCTGCCACTGCTGGCTCCTTGAGCAAGGCCTTTAACCCTCAATTGTATTTAAAAAAAATGTAAGTCACTCTGGATAAGGGTGTCTGCCAAATGCCATAAAAGTGTCTGGGAATTCATTCTGTGGCAGGCTGTAAGCCTATTAGTGTTAGCGTACTGCCCTCAGTGGGTCTTTGTACTGCAGAGAGCAAACTCTTACAAAGAGTACTCTCAGGGATTGCAGTCAGAGTCTTGTATTGCAGCAGCAGCAGCATTCTGAGGTATACCCCCCATACGCTACGCTAGATATTTAATAACACGGCACTGTTTTGACTGACTCATGCTACTTCACAATTCTTATTCATCACTCTCATTCGCCGAACCGCTTAATCCTACCAGGGTCGTGGGGAGACTGGAGCCGGGGTACACCCTGACCATCACAGAGCCAACACACCATTTCACACCTGCAGGCAGTTTGGAGCAGCCAGTTAGCCTAATGTGCATGTCTTTGGACTGTGGGAGGAAACCGGAGTACCCGGAGGAAACCCTCGCAAGCACAGGGAGAACATGCAAACTCCACACAG
>JAQMYF010000005.1:25187169-25197169 GCA_030014195.1 Neosilurus mollespiculum | reverse complement strand
TGACATTTAAATAATAAGATGTGTGTTGATCAAGGTAGAAGCTTAATAGCCTCCAAATGTTTTGACGATTTCTGTTTAGTATGTGTTATCCTTTTTGCCTTTTGATTTTGTGTGCACTGAATGTTAGGAGAAAAAGACGTGATTACATTACAGTTCAAGCAAAGAAATCTCCATGTGCTCAGTTTTAGATACCCCCACCCCGCTCAGACATTACGTCATCAGGCCTGAGGAGTACACAGTACACGGGTTCGTTTGTCGACAATGTTCTTTCTTTATTTTATGATTTTTCAGATTTTTTTTTACACATTCCCTGAGGAAAGGCAACACAGGATTGGTCAGTTCAAAGGAAGCGTTACATGTAGTTCACAAAGGATACTAGACAGGACTACACAGAAGCTTTCATTGTATGCAGGGTCTCTGATTTCTACACATGCTCCTTGGTTTACACAAATAAAACAAAACAGAGTGTGTGCCCACTTTTACCTAACCGCATGGAAGAATTATATGCAAAAATAATGTGGCTAGCTTATTCCTAAAGAATTTTTTTGTGTAGCCGCATTCGGTTATATTGTCATTTCTGTTGCTCGCACACGTACTCATTCTCTGAGGATCATGCTCTCTCCATCTTTTACCTCTCTTTTTCTTGGGTCCTCTGATGAATTGCTGGTCAAGATGTAATCACACAACGGTCAGTTTATGTCTGTTCGCCGTCCTCAGCTACACCGATGTCACACTGTTTGTTGTTTAGATCTCGGTAGGCCACATCATTTGTTTGATTTCCGGTTACAGAACCCGCTAAGCTACAAAAAAAACAGAATTGTTCCTTGGAGCAGATGTTGTGTTCACAGCTGTCAAAACAGGAAGAAAGAATACTGCCAGAGTGCTGTCACTTTAAAATACTGACTGCAAAGCCCTTTAAAGCAAGTGATTCATGGTAACTGAGTAGGGAATGGGATTTCGCATCCAGGCGATGATTTAACATTTCAACACATTTTCATCTGCTAGTGCTAATTGCTAATTGCTAGCTGGAGCCAGACACTTCTGTGGCAAAATTCTGCTTCGCAGAGGCAGCAAAACTTGTTAGCTTTGATCAATAAATCACAGAGAAACAGAGGCAACCACACACACTACTTAGTGTTAAAGAAGAGTAGCAATTTGTGCAAATGAGGCTAGCCACAGGGAAGCCTAATAAGTCATGGTGTCTTAAGGTTTCTGGGTGTGAATAAAGGAGTAGAGAGTTTGTAGGTGTGTGTGTGTGTGTGTGTGTGTGTGTGTGTGTGTGTGCGCAAGAGGTATGCACAAAAAGCATATTAAATAAAAGTAAAATAATGAAAAAGTTATTACTGTACCTATAATCTGACAAAAATAACTGCTTGCAATGCTATTTAGGATGTATAACTCTTAAATATTGTGTCGAAGTCCCTAAGTTGACTCTAACAAAATGAAAATTGATCACCTTAACCTTGCACAAGCACTGAACACATCAACCCACACCTTCGTCGATCAAACCATACACTTACAAGAGTAAATTACCTACGCAGATGTCCATAGGTCCTGCAGAAATCATGCACTGTGTATGCATGGTTCCCCATCTAACATCACTCACCCACCCAAGATCTGGTTCTCTTCCATAGACTGTATGGTAAACGACTCTTGTGTGCATTTTTCAATTTGGCTTTATAGGAAAACACTCATTTAGTTAATGACAAAATATTGTCAGTGTGGATGCCTTAAGTCACCTAAGTCTTAGGAAAACACTCATGGTATCCTGTTCATTCAATTTATCAATCGAATCAACAGAATTATTGAAATTTTTCGTGACCAGTTGCCTTCACAAATGTGACCCACTCCAGCATACTACGGATTAAGTCGCAAGGTAGTGTTTTGAGTAAGGGCCAAGGTAAATTGAAAATGCCGTACCTGGATTAAAATGCGCCATCGCCAAAAATACATCCTTCAAAGCATAATCTTTGACATGACCATGTTCAAATATCCATAAACACAATTTATCCATGCTAAAATACTTGTTTAAGAAAGGGATGCATGTCCATGTTGTTGTAAAACAGTGGAAAAATCCACTTATTTTGCTGACTTTCAATCCTCTTTTGTGATTGCTCAGGGTATTTCCTTATTATCCATATTCACTACCAGAATACTCTACCTACCTACAGAATCACAGAAGGATTTCCTGAATCATATAACAGTAAACCAATGAGAAGACTCAAAACAGATATGTCTCGGTGTAAATAGAATGTATCTGTTGCTAGGAAGATGCTAGGAAGATCACGCTGATTGGTTGAAAGCAGGATTGATTTAGCGTATGGATGCTAGAGAGTTTTAAATGCAGAAATTCACAAGCTGTTCTGTAACTGTAATTGAGCTTTTCTCAAAAGTAGCATTTCCTGATTAGTGACTTACAAAGTGATTTAACTCAGTCCATTTTGCATGGTCTATCTAAGTTATTTAAATTGGTTAAACTGCTGACTTTCCAACCTAAAAGCCAAAGATTACACCATCCCAAATACATTGAAACACGGTGGCGATAGCATCATGCTAAAAGTAAACCTTGCTCTCTAGGTAGGATGTTTCTCCGACTGTTTTTCTTACCTCATTTCAGTTCAATATTATGTACGCACATAACATATGATCCGATTTATGTCCGTTTCAGTTCCAGGTTATATCATTACATAATGTCGAAAAGTCCAAGAGGGGTGAATACCAATTCAAGGCACTGTATTTCCATCCATTTACTGCCTCATAAATCTCAGATAGTATGTTTTTACCTTTATTTACGTATATACATACTGTGGGATGCGAACAGCACCCTAGTCAGGGAATCACCCACTGTGATTCTGTGTGAGTCTGTGTATGGGTGTTTTCCTGAATGTACCGAGACGTCTTTGTGTGTACACCGGCAACATTTATTTTACATGGTTGTGTGCATCCTGTATTAGTATATTGATTGATTGGGGGCCATGGCGTCAGCTGTCACGTCTTAACGTGCGTCAAAGGCGAGACGCCAGCTCTGCTGGTGGCATTAACTTTTTTTCTCGCCACAATTCTGGA
Organism: Neosilurus mollespiculum; assembly: GCA_030014195.1. NCBI lineage: Eukaryota > Metazoa > Chordata > Actinopteri > Siluriformes > Plotosidae > Neosilurus > Neosilurus mollespiculum. Next base: position 25,194,103 of record JAQMYF010000005.1, on the reverse strand, counting down.
TAGTCTCATCCAGTCTGTCAGGCCAACTGTTTATTCTTTTTACTCTCTTTTTTCCCTCACACTCACACACTCACACATGTCCATACCAGAGCACCATGATTACTGGTGCAACCAACAGCTGGCTGGATGATAGGACACCTGATAAAGAGTTCCTGTCATATGGGCAAATTATGACAGTTAGTTAATCATTCAAGTTAAAAGCCATTTTATCCACTATGTTCTTTTACAACAAATCTCTCACATTAAGTCTAAGCCCATTTAAATGCTGTTTGGATTTGCAGAAAGGCTACGTGCCAGCATCAGCTTCTCTCCCGCACCATGATAAAATCAATATGGAATAAAAACACAGCCAAAAGCAGGTTTTGCCTGTAAGTAATACTGACCCAAAAAAAATTTAAAAATCAGAAGTATTATATGTAACATGGTGTTTTTGTGCATAGGATATGTGGAAAGGCTTTTTCATCATAAACAATATAAAAAATCTTGAAATTATGACTCGTACTGTGTCGCATTTATCCCAGACTGGATTCATAACCCTGTTTGGATTGTTCATAATTTACAACTGTAATTTAAATGCCGAATTACATCTAAAGGAAGGATAATGAATGTTCTAACTTTAGGAATTACTAAACAGACAAAAGCATCATTAACCAATCAATAACATGCTGAGCCTGATGACAAACAAATTATTTAATGAGGGAGTGAATTGTGATTAGATGGAGTTGCCTTAACGCAATGAGGGAATAAATAAGCGCGTAAACTGAGCAAAATTATGATTAATAAATATTTATGTACATATGGTTTTTAACTTTTTAGGGGAACCTTTCCAATTTTTTTCTCAGTGTCTCTTCCCGTGTTTCATGAGAACTACCCACCAGGGCGATGGTCCCTATGTGTTTCCTCTGAGGCATATGGTGTGACATTGATTTATTTTTATTGTGGAGATGCTGGATGCTATATCAGCCAACTCTTGGCAAAGGCGAGGTACAACCTGAACAGCTTGCCAGTCTATCGCAGGGCTAACACAAACTAATCACATTCAGGCGCACTTTAGAAAAGCCAATTAGCCTAATATGCATGTTTTTGGACTGAAAGAAGGAGGAAACCCACATAAGCATGGGGAGAACATGCAAACTCTATACAGAAACTCAACCCCAAGGACCTTCTTGCTGTGACTCACTACGCCACAGTGTCACCCTGGTGTAACATTCATTCAATATTTTCTAAGCCGCTTATACCTAATTAGGGTCGCAGGGAGGCTGGCGCCCATCTCAGCCGACTCCGGGTGAAGATGGGGTACACCCAGAAGAGCTCGCCAGAGCATTGCAGGGCCAACACACACAACCATTCACACTCCTAGGGGTGATTTGGAACAGCCAGTAAGCTTTCCGTGTATGTTTTTGGACTGTGGGAGGAAACCGGAGTACCCAGAGGAAACCCACGCAAGCACGGGGAGAACATGCATACTCCATACAGAAACATTCTGAGCCCGGGAATCGAACCCAGGCCTTCTTGCTGTGTGGCAAACGTGCTAACCACTGCGCCACCTTGCCGCCCCCTGGTCAATCAGTGTCAGAGAAATTCTTTATCCACGCACCATTGTATGTATGAACTCACAGACACCCATAATTTGCTGGCATTGCTGTGAATGACTGGGAAGGGAGTGTATGTTATCCCCCTTCTCCATAAGAGATCAGCCAATCAGCTCTCTTGGACGCGAAGCCATGGATGGTGGTGGCATCACCTTGGATCCAAACCTGCAATCTCCAGATAGGGTGAACACGTTTCTGTTTTACCTAAATAATTCAGGTATATGAAATCAGCAGTGCGCAACAAAATGCAGACCCTTTCATCAAGATGGGTCTGCTGGAGTACCAGCTAGTTCCACTCACAGTAGCATATGTACTCACCATTCCATTTGCATTCTGAAGTGCACTGTATCTCCCTCATATGGAGTGAATGAGATTATTGATTGAGGCTTGTGAAATGTTATCCCAGTCCACCACAAGAGCTGAGTGGAGTTCGAGGATATTCCCAGGGACAGGAACATGGGCGGCAATGCACTCAATTGGCTGTGCTGCCAAATTGCTTGATCTGAATTCTAAAGTGGTGTACTGATGAAAAATGAATTTACACTACTGCGATTTGGCTAATTGACATGCCAGCGTGCAACATGCCAGATCCCCTCTCTCTGTTGACTTTTGCCTTTGTGAAGGAGTTCTGGAGGATTTGGGGAGACTTTATATTGTCCCCAGGAAGGTGTGTCTGGGCAGTGATGATACTGATCAGACAGTGTTTCAACAGGGCACTCCTGTCTGTTGGCTAAATTATCCGGCGTTTCCTGTAAATGGTGAACGTTTATGCAAAATCTATTGATGAAACTAAATGTTTATGCAAGAACAGCATTGAAACTCAACAACTGTGGAGTTGGGTTTATAATTTGATCTGGTATATACACACTTTCTGACCAAAAAAAAAAAAAAAGACACACAAATATCTTGTTGCACCTAAACCTTGCTTACAGCATGTAATCATCATGTCATTGCTTCAACAAACTTAAGCAACATAAAATTTATTTCCATCCAGTGTCAGGTTAATTTCTCACCGACGTCTTGACTGGTGTCGATGAGGGAAAAACTGAACCACTCCATGAGGTCTTCTCCAGCACATCCCTGGGGTGCCAATACATATGTGAAAATGATTCCTCATGCTCCCTGGACCACTCTTTCATTATTTGAGTCCCCATTTTATATCCGTGTCACCAGGGAAGAAAAACTCCATTGATGTGAAAAACTGCTCATTCAGGTCATCAGCTGACTTTATTTTTTTGCCACATTAATGTTGCTGAGCCTCGACCTGACCAACTGGAGCAAATTACATGCTGTGATCAAAGCTAAATGCACTCCATGAAAATATTAGTGTGTGTCACTTTTTTTGGCTGGGCAGCGTATAAAGAAGGGATCATTAGTTTCATTCATTAGTGGGATCATTAGTGGGATTTTTTAAAAGCACTTTCCATCATGAGAGGTTAATTGCATTGAAAATAATGGCAACTGATTTCATCACCTTTTTGGAATCCGTATATGTCTCAGAGGCTGCCTTTTCGGAAGAAGGTCAGAGCCGAGAAGGGCTGGAAAAATGTAAAGTCTTCAAGTGAAGAATACCCTGATCCATTCTGGTGTCAACCTGGATCCACTGAGTTGAGGGTATTTAAAAAATCACAGTGGACTGGGTTTGTAATTGGCAGTTTGTTCATTCCCCGTATTTGTCTTTTCTCAAACTGAAAGCGAGTCGGCACACAGTGTTCTAAGGATTTCACCTCCACCAATCAATTCAGTGTTTTGAATACGTATTCTTTGTTACAACAATGGGATATGTTTTGCAGACACTAAACACTGCTTGTCACTAGTAAAGCATGGTGGTGGTAGCATCACATTTAGCTTTACCCTTGGTCAGTGAAGTCAGCAGGAGTATACTTCATAGTACGCACAAGAACCGTTTTAAAAGTCATAAAATATGCATTAGTCTCAAAGGAGCTGTGTGGGACTGGTGGTGTAGTGGTTAGGGTGCTGAGCTCATGGTTGAGAGGTCATGGGTTCGTATCCCTGTTGGAACCCCATGTTAAGACCCCTGGTCAAGGTTTTAACCACCCAGCAGTATAAATGGGTAACAGTGAAAAATACTGCGAAGGTGACAGACTAACATCCCATCCAGGAGGAGTTGAACTCCTACTCGCTTCATGCTGTGGAAACCGGGGATAAGCTCCGGCCTGATGAGCCAGTAGGCTCAGGTGTAAAAAGCCCAAAAGACTTACCATCTTACCTACCTACCCTCAGAGGAACATAAGAGTAAAAGACATGTAAACTAACTCAAAAGTGCTGTAAATAAACCCAGCCAACATCCAGATCTCTTGTCCCCTTGTCATTGTGGCTGATATGATAAAATGTGTAGCAGATGTGTAGAGATCACAGGGTGCAAACTGTCATAGCTTGTGATGGATGAACAAAGCTCAACCACCTTGCTCACTAAGACCCCGACACACTGCGCTGATTGACAGCAGGGAAGCTCGAGTCTAATGAGACCAGGCTGTCTTCACACACACACCGAGTGCACACTCACAGATTAAGATAAATTAGCTTCGGTGACTGGGTCGTGTTATTAATTAACATCTTTGCTCAAGCCAAATTAAACAAAGTGTTGAAATTCCACTCAGAGACTCCGAGCATTTGAATTCATTTCAAAGACTAATACAGGCTATTTTGAGTGACTCTGTTCCTCTTCCTCCTCTTTTATCTCTCTGGTGTTCTTATGAAAGGGGGAAAATCCTTTTCCTCCCAAACTGTCAGAGGTGTTTTCTGTGAAACACATAAGCGAATTCACAAAACCATTGTTATCTCGCTATGTGGCGGGCAGCAGTGACGGCTCACCAGTCTGCCATTCCCCCCAATTACTAGCATTTCTCTCTTTGACATTTCAACGCTGTAGTGCCCCGTTAACCCTGTCTGCAGAGAAGTAGCGCACAAGAAGTAATACTTAAAAAGCCTGGACTGCCTTATTATACCCTGAACAAAATTTCCAACTAGGGTGTAATGTGTTTTTTGTTTTTTTACAGAACTCTAATGGGTCCCTGCAAATGTATCCTACTCACCTGAATACAAACAGAGCATTTGCCATCAGCAGAAAATTAAGCATGTCATATTACAAAGAAACAAAACCCTACAGCTACAGATTTTTCAAATCACAGACAGCATTGCTCAACTCAGTTGAAAAATCTCGTCAAAACAAATCACCAGTAGCAATGATTTTCATTCAAGAATGCAAATGCAGTGCCTTCAACTAGAAGCACATGTAAAGGTTCATGGGTGGGATGTCCCAGGGTGCCTGTGACATCATGATAAATTGTGTAGGTCTTGTAACAAACACAGGTTGTATAAATGAAAACAGAAAAAAATACTGTGAAGGTAACCTGCGATAGACTAGCATCCCATCTCCTAGTTGCTTCACGCAACAGAAGCTCCAGCCTGATGAGCCAAGTAGGCTCTGGTGTAAAAAGCCCAACAGACTTTTTCAGTTAAATACACAGAAACATCTTCAGTGTGATTTGTTTGCACATCTCTCATTGTGTTTTCTTAACATGTGTTTGTTTTGGGGTTTTTCAGGGTGATGGGTGCAACAGATACGCCAATCCTGATCGTAGGCAACAAGCGTGATCTTCAGCGCGGCCGGGTCATCCCACGTCACAATGTCTCGGATTTGGTGCGCAAGAGCTGGAAGTGTGGCTACGTGGAGTGCTCGGCCAAGTTCAACTGGCACATTTTGCTGCTGTTTGGTGAGGCTCTGCGAAGCGTGGGCTGTGCCCGCTGCAAACACGTACACGCCACTGTACGCTTTCAAAGAGCGCTGAGGAGGGAGCGCTGCGCTCTGATGTGAAGTGCCACGATGCCTCAATTGGTTTGAAAAGAAACCAGGTTATAGCTGTGATAATGCGCTCGGGTTGCCTTCTAGCCAAGGAATCCTGCCGTGGTTGTTTCACTGGGGAGAAACGTGTCCTCTGGTCACACAAACTGCTTTCTGATGCCAAGAGGAATCCCCAGATGCTGCTTGTCCAGGAAAAGGGCCGACTCAAACATCTCGACAATGACTGAAGCCTCAAAAGTCAGCTTTAATGTCATGTTGCTGAAATGCAAATAATGTGTTTAAGCTGGGAGTGCGTTAAAAAGCCCGTTTCTGCTTTTTATCTCGGGCATACGCTGAAAATCTTCCATTTCTATTGAGCAAAAGTGCATCTCTTTCTCTCTCTTTCTCTCTCTCATTATGGCACACTGTGTGGATTTACCATACACGGGTGAATAATGCAAGAGCACAAATACTGTAAACCCATGTGTACTGTACACCCGGTGGACACTTCCATGTTAGGACTTACCCGCTTAGCTCATTCAGGTGCAACTCTGAAGTATTGTATTGTATGACAAGGCATGAAACGTGGCCTGGCTTCCCCCTCGAAAGAAACGTTAGTGCAGGAAATGGGTTAGCAAATGATATGATTCATTTCATCAGGACTTTTGCAAGCAAGGGGGTTCAAATTGTAATTCTCTATTATATGACGCTCAATTTTAACTTGACCTCATTTTTCATCCTGAAGGATAGCACAATATTGCCAAGAAATATGTTCTACCATAAAATTTGCAATTGCGCCCCTCTAACACCTTTGATAATGTCCAGAAAATAAAAAACAATTTTATACAACATTCTGTAGCTCATTCCAACAATGTCCCAGCAATTAAAACTTGAATAAATAAATAAGGATTTTATTTTAAGAAATGATGGTTAGGGTTCTTTTTTTTTTAAATAATAAAGGTTTATGCATATTATGCATATTTCATTTTTTATTAGTTGACTCACCGTACACTGTTGATAGAAAATTTCATTTGATTTGTTCATATACAGTAAGGTAAAATAAATAATAAATAATTATGGGCTATGATTGAATAAAAAAGGGTACTAAACTGTATTGTTCCCTGTTTTTGGCGTAGAAACTTTTATTTTTGTAGCTTTAATTCATTAAAAATTTGGAAATGTCCATATAATGTGCTTCTAAGATTGATTAAGACTGTAAAATTAGCTTTTAGAGTAAAACTTTAAAGGTACACTACTCCACCACTCAGCATCATAAACGAGTACCAGTAAAAATACTGGGAATATAACCTGCGATGGACAAGCGACCCATCCAGGAGGAGATTATCTCCTAGGCACTATATGCTACAGAAACCTGGATAAGCTCCAGCTATGACGAGCCACTAGGATTGGGTATAAAAAGCCCAACTGACTTTCACTATGTGATCTGGGTTTTAAAAAAAACACACACACACACACACACAAAAAAAAAACACAAAACATACTAAATAAACAAAACGTTGAGACAAACAGTATAGTT
>JAQMYF010000005.1:25155511-25172995 GCA_030014195.1 Neosilurus mollespiculum | reverse complement strand
TAATCCCCTGATGAGTGGGCAACCACGAAACAGGCTTGTTGGGATGAAATTGTAGTGTTTTATTTTTCTCACACACCAATAATATATATATATATATATATATATATATATAAAACTCAATAAATATGCTTGAAATATTTCACTGTTTTTGCCAACACAGGACTACCATATTATCGGAAAGTGAAACTCTTCTAAGGAATTCAATTAGTCTGAATCACTCCATATCATTCATTCCATTCATTTTTCTAAGCCACTTAATCCTAATTAGGCTCGCGGGAAGGCTGGTGCCCATCTCAGCCGATTCTGGGTGAAGGCAGAATACACCCTGAACAGCTCGCCAGGCCATTGCAGGGGCAACACACAATCAGGCTTGTTTTTGGACTGTTGGAGGAAACCCACACAGGCAGACGGAGAACATGGCAACTCCACACACAACATGGAAACACCCCGAGCCCGGAAATCAAACCCAGGCCTTCTTGCTGTGAGGTGGACGTGCTAACAACTGCGACACCGTGCCGCCTCACTCCATCTCATATACTCTATATCCAAAGAGCTTGTTTACTATTACCCACGCATGTCAATTTATGCTTTATCTAGTCAGCCAATCAGGTAGCAGCAGCAGCAGCAGCACAGTGCATACAATACTACAGACACAGGTCAAGAGTAGCATGTTGGTGGACCACAACAGAAGACCATATCAGGCTTTGCATGTATCAGCCTAGAAGAGGACTCGATGTGGGCTCAGACTCATCATTTCAAAACTAGATAAACAATGTATGTTTATTTCTCCTGTGCCCATGAGCTCCGGTTACGGCTGCAGGGTTGACTAAAAAGGCTGATTTTACCTTAGCTGCACAGACTTCGGCCTATTCGCTCTCTAACTAGAGTGGAAACCTAAAACCTATTTTACCTCCGCCAGAAGGTATTTAGGTTTATTTGTTAGCTAGTTTGTTTGTTTGTGTGCACTATAACTCAAATTGTTATGCATTGACTTTTTTTCTAGTGTAGGGTGAGTTTTTCTAGTCTGTGCATGGGTTAATCATGCTAAATAAAATCCTTAATGGTAAATAAGTGCAAAAAATGTCTGAATGAATGTCCTTCAGACGCCCACTAGGGGGAGTCATTTCATTATAGCTATGCCAAGCTATTATAAAAACCTATACTCTTGGGCAGATATTTTTCAGGTTATTTAATTCTTAATTACCCGTATAAACTTATGTATCATGTATATGTATTTCTCTTGCAAAGTGCCTTTCTGGAATATTCTATAGCACTATGGGGTTTTTTTTCTATATAATGCATACAAATTTATGCAGAAATAAATGAGTGATTGTACATTTCCCAAGCCCACTGCTTCCATTGTTTTCTGTTTTGTGCAAATAATGAATTTTAAACTGATTAAACTTTGATAAGAATTCAAAATGCAATCTCTCTCTCTCTCTCTCACCCTTACCTTTGATGTGCATCTCGTTCCGACACCAGTTGATGAAGTTGGAGACGTTGTCCCGGGCCAGAAACGTTGCGGGTTGAGCCGAGCTCATGAAAGTCACCCCGGAGGCGGGGAGGTGCGCGCACGTGCGGCCGTGTGTGCGCTGAAAGTCGGCGGCGGCGCGCGTCACGGTGTTGGCGTGAGCGCACAGGAGCGCGCCCGTCTCCAGCGCCTGCACCACGTTATCCACCGTAACATCCACGCCGTACAAGTCGTTCAGCCACTCCGCCAGGTCTTCCTTCATCGCGTAGAGGTAGTCCTCACACGACTTGAACTGTCGGATGCTCTGCGTCGTCGCGTGCGTAATTTCCGACATGGCAAAAAATGACGCGCCTTTTAATTATAGCAAGAAATGACGCGCCTATCATGAAAAAATCTAACAGACACTTGGACTACTATTCAGTCCAGATCCCACAAACAAACACTCCAATAAACAGTGAGATTGGAAAGTTTCTGCTGGTTTTATTTTGGAGCTGCCATGTTGCCCTTGGTGACCAGACCAAACATTCCCTTTAACTATTTCATCACCACCATCACCATCACAAAAACTCCTCTTTAACTGTTTAATAACGGAAAAGCCAGAAATCTACAATCTGGGCTTCAAATAAAACAGATCTATTGAAAGAAACTGAAAAAAAATTCATTTTCATTATAATTAAAAAAAAAAAAAAAACCATAAAACTAAATCAACCAAAAATGTAGGCTACAATTTCCACTTTCTCCACTGTGATTGTGAACTGAAATAATAAACTGGATCGACTCCTTCATATCGCTGGCCTACTGCTAAATCAACACAATATAATCTGATATAACAATAAATTCAGATTTTCAACTTAGCCTTCTGTGGGCTATAGACATGTCAGCAATAAATTCATATTAAAGCATCACAAAAACAAGGTCAACAATCAGAAGTATCATTATGTCTAAATGTAAGATGTCGAACTACGCTGCCTGGCCAAAAAACCTAATATTTTCATGGAGTGCATTTATCCTTGATCACGGCATGTAATTTCGATGGCATTAGTGCTCCAGTTGGTCAGGGCGAAGCTCAGTAACATTAATGTGACTATAAAATGAAGTCAGCTGATGAGCTGAATGTACTGAATGAGCAGGTTATCACATCAATGGATTTTTTCTTCCCTGGTGGCACAGATATAAAATGGGGACTCAAATAATGAAAGCGTGGTTCAGGGAGCACGAGGAATCATTTTCACATATGTATTGGCACCCCAGAGTCCTGACCTTAACCCTGTTGAAAGTTTTCGGGATGTGCTGGAAAAGACTTTATGGATAAAGACAAGACATCGGTGAAGAAATGAACCCGACACTACAGGTGGAACAACAACATATTCGTGTGTGTGACTTTTTTTTGGCCAGACATTGTATTTCTATATATGCTCTCATTCTCAAGGGAAAAAAGTTCTGATTTAAGGTACATGTCTGGACCTTGAGAACTAATCATGCACCTTTTGATTAACTTATAGAGTAAACACACTACACACAATGAAAAATAACAAATAAATAAATAAAAAATTACAGTAGTGTGAGCAGTGTGCAGTGAAGATTATACATCACCACTTTTGTCTAAAAGGGCTCCTAATAAAAAGAAGTAAAAAAATTGCTTCTCTATAATTTTTTGGTGAAAATGTATTGAACAATGCTGTTGTAGGTAATGAGAACCAAAAAAAATAATTCTGACAAGGATATTGAGGTAAAGGTATGGCTAATAAACAAATGACAAAAGTCATTTTCTTACTTCTTTTTATTAGGAGCCCTTTTAGACAAAAGTGGTGGTGTATAATCTTCAATACACACTACTGTATGTATTACCCAAATGATCATGGGGTAGTGCAGTACCGAAATCATATGTAGTGTCTTTAAGTCTGTATACTAATTTAATTTAAATGAAATATATGTGATATAATATGCATACCATATATTCCTATAATTGTATACCAAACAGCTCTAACATCAAAGTATAAAATTATAGTCCCTATATAGTGCACATGTAGTCAATCATTCAAGCTAAATGTAAACTTCGATATGAATATAGATGGAAATAAAATGCTAATAAGAATCAAACAGACAGAATATTACAACCCATACTGTATAATATGACATATAGTAACAGCCTGTAAATATTTTGATTAAGATTAGCATTTAGGTTCATGTCAGTATCACTGTGCTACTATCTATTCTTGTTTTTTTTCTTTTTCCCAGAATGCTCCCGTCTCTTGAATTTTTTCTTTTCACCCTTCGGATGGTCGCCTCCTTCGCCTCTTTGAGTGAAAAGTGGCATAGGGGGTTCAATCTCTCCAGGTCGACCTCCTCTATCCGGGACGCTACCCATCAGTATCTTCACAAAGGAAAAACAAAACAAGTACAGTACTACTGTAATACTCAACTAAAAAGCACTATGTATATTTGGGTTCTACAAGTACAGTACCTTGTAAATGTGTGTTGATGGTACTGCAGTCACGGGAAGAATACAAGACTGATCCTCTCTGGCTGCTAGTAACAGCGCAAAGGAAACAGATGACTTAAGTGGCGATGTAAACGGGGGTATACTGGACATCAGAGTGCTGCGCTCCTAAAAAGGAAAGGCAGAATTCCCAAAACAATTTCAACATTTTACTTTATGCCTTGTCTTTATCTACCCTGTAAAACACGGAGTACTAATGACACTGAACACAGCTATTGGTAGATGACTGTTTTGTTGTCTGGAGAATGTAGGAAAAATGAGCACAGATTGCTGCATATGGGGCTGCAGAGCTGTAGACCAATCAGAGTGCACATGCTTGACCCCTGTCCACCACTAAAAGCACCTATGTTGGGCAGAAATGGACCATGGAGCAATGGAAGGAGGTAAAATGGACTGATGAACACACATTGTCATCATATGGACAGCTGGTTATACGTATGTGTATTGCTTTCTCATTAATGAAATGGCAAAAGGATGGACTACACGAATAAGGCAGTGCAAAGGAAGCGTGTGATTCACTGGGCAAAGTTCTGCTAGGAGACCTTGGGTTCTGGAATTCATATTTACACATACAATCTGCCTCATCATTGCAGCAGACCAAATACTCTTTTATGGTGATGGTGTTCCCTAAAAGCAGTAGCCTCTTTCAGCAGGATAATTCACCTTGCCATATCACTAAAACTGTTGGTGGGGCAGTGTTTGATGCTCTGGGTTACTGATCAGAAGGTTGGCGCTTCAAATCCCAGTTCCACCAAGTTGCCACAGCTGGGTCTTTGAGCAAGGCCCTTCACCCTCAACTGCACATTGTATGACCTCCAAATCCCCAAGTCCAAAACATGGAGCCCACACCTTGCAACTGACGGGAATTAAGAGGTGTGCTGTGAACTATTTGGTGCCAGATAGCACAGCACACCCTCCGAGGGCTTGAGGAGTGCATGCCTTGATGGGTTAGGGCCAATATGAGACAGAGGTTGGACCTACACAATAATATGCAAGTGGTTTCAGTGTTATGGCTGACTGATGTCTACACTATTACAACTTTATACTACCAAAAAGAGTGGTTCCTTAAAGATTCATTGGTTAGTTCATGCTTATTTGCTTCCTAAAAGACTTTTAATTAAAATCCTTGGATACACAACCGGAGACACTATGCACAGCACATGCACAGGGACATTATTATTTTTATTAATATTAATATTAGTAGTATTTTCATTATTATACACTCTGAGATTTCCCTGAGTTATTTGGACAGTGAAGAGTTCCTCCCTTGGAACCTTCTCTGATATGTAGAACCATACAATACAGGAAGGTCCCTACAATGTTCAAGGTTTTACCCAGAATCCTCAAGTACAGTCTAATAGAAAATATTTCCTTTGGCAACATGAAGCCCTTAAAACTTTCATATAGAACTCTACTGCTCAGATTCTCTTTCAGATATTCCTTCAATCATAGTGGTGTTACAAATCTAGAAACACTCAAGAGCATTTTTTATTGATGATGTGACCTTTTAAAAGTCAAATTCACTATTACTACAAAAGTTTGTGAGAGGTTGAAAGCAGGGAGTGGCAATTTGTTAGTCTACCTTTCCTCGCTCTCCCCATGCAAATGACTGGAGCGTGACATGGAGGCGTTTGAGCATCATCTGTCGACGGCATTCATAGTCCTTGCAGAGGGCTCGGTTTATCTGATCCAGCGTGCTCTGAAAACAATCAAGCTGTTAAAACATAAAAGCAGAAGGTTTCGTGGAGCAACCGAGTCATGTTGCCTTAACGATACATACCCACTGTGTAGAATTCAGATTAGTCTTTAGCAACGGCTCTTGCACTTTACCCTCAGGGAGCAATGCTATTCGTGATTCCACCTGAATAAACAGAGGTTAAATGATTACAACCAACTGTGTGTCATTCAGGTTATTTAAAGGTACACTGTGTAACATTCTGGGGGATTGATTAGTGGAAATGAAGTATATCACAAATAAATAAGTTTTCTTTAATGTATAATAATTCAAAAAAGTTGTTGAGTTTTCAGAACCTTAGAATAAGTTGTTTATATCTACATGGTGGGTGGGTCCCCTTTCATGGCCGCCATCTTGCACCACCAAATTTCTACAATAGCCCGAAACCATACAGGCTTCAAAGGGGGAGGGGCCAGGTAAATCTTACTGTACACACTGTCCCTTTAAAGTGTGTAGACTTTTGTATGGCCACTTCTTACCTGTGAGTAGACATCACTAAGCTGTGTGGATGAATCCATATCCAGGGCCTGAAACAATTCAGACAATTCCTTCATTATCTCCTTGTCATCAAACCGAGTCTCATTCTTACTGTCCTGGTGGGATTCTCTCAGTCTCTGCTCTTTGCATGACTCGCTCAGAGGCTCTGGATCCTCTGGATTGCACTCTTTGTACTTCAGCATACATGCTGCTTGTAACTCAGACACCAGGAACTCTAAAAACAACATTTAACACAAAATTTAACCATATTTTATATATTTAGGTTTGATAAGAACAGTAGAATGTATGATACAATCTAAGCATCTAATTAAAGGAAAACCTTACAATATAAGTTATTAGTGAATTTGTTATAAACAACACTTAAGTTTACCTGCTATCCTTTTGAGATTAGCAGCGGTCAGCGTCTCTGTGCTGAGTGTGTCATAAGGGTACGACATGGCTTTCAGGATCTCTTTCAGTTCCCCAGCCAGAATGGTGACACTGTCTCCTGTAACACATGTTCATGTTGAACCACCAATGTGTACATACAACACTAACATTGATATATTAATATTCATATAGTAATTCTTGACACCATCCAAAAAAATCCCTAGTCAGAATCAGAACTGATTTATCCTACTAGGGTTGCGGGGAGACTAAAGCCTATGTCAGCTGACTCCGTGTGAAGGTAGGGTGTACCTTGAACAGCTCGCCAGTCCATTGCAGGACCAACACACACTCTACCATTCACACTCCCAGTCACACCTAGGGACAATATGGAACAGCCAATTAGCTTAATGTGCATGTCTTTGGACTGTAGGAAGAAACTGGATTACCCTGAGGAAACCCACATGTGCACAGGGACAACACAAATAAATGCCTGGGACTTGAACCCACCTCCTTCTTTAGTGTATTTATTCCATGTATTATTTATTTAATTCATTCATTTTATCCTTTTCGATAACAAATTCTAAATATATCAACACCATATTCTACGTACATTTATTTCACATTATATCAACAAAATCTGTATATTTATTTTTGTAATTTAAATTAGTCTATAGGTCTCCTGCAGGATATTTTCCCTCTTCAGCTTGCTCGAGGTTACATTTTACTTTATTTAATAAAAACAACAAAGTAAGTTCCAATACCTCCAATTTCAGGGCAGCTTTTTCTCAGCTCCAGCACCAGCCAGGAAAGCAGTGGGCACGGCAGTTCATCACATTCACACCGAGTCATACAAAGATTACTGCCATATCTGCAAAGTAAATACCTGGTGTCAGGTAAACATCACATGAATAGAAGGAGCTCAAGTCCATTATAGCATATATTTATTGATTTACCCAAGGGCTTTTATAGATGCTATTGTCCCAAACTCTCGCTCCATTTCAAAAAAAATAATAATTGATAAACTAAATTAGGATATTTGAATGCAATATAAAGTAGAAAGTATTGTCTGAGTTACTTCCTGATCCTGACTTTCCAATAACACACTTTGCATTCGGGTTACAACTTAAACGTCACAGACAAGTATGTTTACCGTGACTTTTATTCTATAATCAGGTGCAATTTGCCTGTCGTGAAGATTATACAAACAGAAACTGCCTGTATTACAAAATGTGCAAAAATGCACTTCAGTACAGTACGGCCATATTAATATTATGAATGTGTCCACGTATGTTTAGTTTAACCAGTTAAACTGAATAATGTAAAAGTGAAATTCTGAAGAGCGGATGTCTAGCCGCTTTCAAAAGAGTCAAATAGCCAATGAACACAGAGATTTACAAGATTGACAGTAAATCGGTCCAATCAGTGGCTGGATTTAGAACTACGCGCGCTCGCTGGGTACAGTCCCGGAAGTAGTGCAGTTCTGTAGGCTTCGGTTACCCTCCATCTTGTGGACACCGCGGCTACTGAAAAAAACACACATAAAAGGTATGTTTACGGGTTTAATACTACTATAAAAACCTCACATATTGCCTATTTAATGTTAGTGTTATTCATTTTTTTATCCTATACACGGATTCACCTTTAGTGGTTTGCACAAAGCTTTGATAGACGTTAGCATTAGCTAGCTTGCTTGTTCGTCTCGCGCACTGGTCTGGAGCTTAAATGAAACCGGCTGTTTAAATATTATGATGAGTATTTATATATATAAAAAAAAACATAGGTGGTGCATGCACACAGGAATACAACTCGAGGATATTTTGTTGACATTAATATTTGTGTTCGCTAGTAGCTAGTTGGAAGGAAAGGAGTAAAAATGGATGTAGAAAAATGCATGTCCTGCATTTGTTTAGCTAACAGTTAGCCGCACTGGTAAACGGCTGAAGCACAAACTGCTCCCTGTTCACTGTGTAGCTGTACTTTACATGCTAGCATGTCATCTATTATATACGTACTACTCGGTACCTAGTGCACTCTGTGTGGAAATGTGGGGGCATTTGGACTACAGCCAGTGTTTACTGAATGTCAAGCCTCTTGTCTGGTTGCCTTCAGGGTGGCGTATTTTCGTTTGAAATCATGAGCACGCTGAACGTGAAAAAGCTCAAAGTGAATGAGCTGAAAGAGGAGCTGCAGCGTCGTGGTCTGGACACTCGGGGGCTGAAGGCGGATTTAGCCGACAGGCTGCAGGCGGCGCTGGATGCTGAGGCCGCGGGAGTAGAAGAAGAACAGGAGCAGGACGCCGGGGAGGAGGAGGAGGAGAAGGAGCAACGCGGGGGCGAAGGTAAACTTTACGCTGATGGTTGCTATGTGAGTGAAGTAAGTGTGTGCACCCTTTACCGTCACGGTTGTCATAGATACAACATATTGTATGCTGTAGAATGATTACAGAACAACTTCCCATAATGCAAAGCTTCTATAATTTCCTAAAGCTGCACACTCTGTATTAATCTTAACTGTTAGCTATATTTATTTCTATTAACACCTATATGCTTCTGATCTAGTTGTGATGCATCACCTTTTTTTGAGACATCGGGCATGTCCCCAAATTTTGAATTATTCTAAAGTCTCCACGACTTCTAATACAGTAGTGCAGTTTGTATTTTTTAAACCCGAAAATCTTTCCCGTGTGCTGGTTTTGAATCTCACAAGTGTGTAATTTCTGCACAGAATATACCGCTGATGCATCAAACGACGGAGAAACCGACTCACCTCTGCACGACGACAGAAATGGTGACCCCCAGGACGAGGAAGAGGCAGAGGCCGACATCGGGGACAGCGCCGCTGATTTTGGGTCGACCGACTTCGCCTCAGATGACGTGGACCCACCAAAGCAACGCCTTGAGCAGCAGATACAACAAGGGTACAGTGAGGATCACGAAGCCGGTGAAAATGTTGAGGTGAAACCGGAGTGCGAGGAGCCTGATGTGCTGCAGGAGCAGCTTCAGGACATGCAGGAGCAGCCAGAAGTCAAACAGCCAGAAATGGAAGAGCCTCAGCAGGAGGCGATGAGTATGAAAGGTGAGTCTTGAACAAATTCAAAACACGCACGTATGATCCAGAGGTTGTACAAAGAATTATTGGCACGTTGGGTTTTCTTGAGTTCGTGTTAATGGGTACCATTTGTATTTCTACTTCTTTCTCAAAGCGGAGGTGAAGAAGGAAGGTGAAGACCCACCGCAGCAGGAAGAGGTGGCAAACGAAGGTGACCAAGCAACGCAGGTCAAAACAGAAGACCAGCTGGCAATAGAAAGCCGCAAAAGACCTTACGACGATGACAGCCGTGGATACGGATACTACGAGCATCGTGAAGACAGGAGGTAAATCTCATATGTATGGCTTTATCTTTTACCACGAATGCTTGTTTTTCAGCTTGTCTGGACACGCACTTCTCTGTTTTTTCCACAGGGGGCGCTCGCCTCAACCCCCAGCCGAGGAAGAAGAGGAAGACTTTGACGAAAACCTTGTGGCTGTTGACACCTGTGTGTACATGAAATAAAAAGCATGTTCTGTCTAATAGTATCATGTTGATATTTATGTATTATCTCACTGGCTGTTTTTATTTTTTATATATTTATAGATAATTGTGACCTGCATTTCAAGGTGTCCCGGGACCGGTACAGCGGCTACCCGCTTACTATTGAGGGCTTTGCATACTTGTGGGCAGGTGCCCGAGCTACTTACGGTGTCTCTAAAGGACGTATATGTTATGAAATGAAGGTATTTAATGAAGGGAGAAGAGAGTAACATATTTATAAAGTATTTTTCCCTGTATGCCCTAAACAATAAGGATTTTCTGTATTTAGATCAACGAGGAGATTGCTGTAAAGCACCTCCCAGCCAGCGAGCCTGATCCCCATGTGGTGAGAATTGGGTGGTCTTTGGACTCCTGTAACACCCAGCTCGGTGAGTTGAGAAGGATCCTACATCTGATTATTGCCTTTTTTCCTGGCGTGTTTTATTGGGCATTTTTAATTGGAACTTGGTCAGAAAGGAAAAAAATGATAGTAGAAATTGTCATCTACAGATTAAAGGAGCACATTTTTCATCTTAATCTCAGTCCAAACAAATGATTGGTTTTCAGCAGTGTGTCAGCTGCTCAGGCTGTACTTTAACTGCAGGATTTATAGGAGTTTGCTTCGATTTCCTACTTAAGGAATCTGGGAATTCCCAGCTTTAGTTGCACACACTGTTGCACATCACAAGTAAAACGCTAGTCACAAATGCACTACAGCTTTGATGGTTAGAAATGATGCAAAAAAGGTAATATTCCTTTAAATCACATGCCTTGATAACCTTTTTAGCTCCCGCCCACAAAGTGGCTCAGGAGCTAAAGGAATGGGGTCCGTCTGTCCGTCACACTTTAGTCTCCAAACATTTACTTGCCGTGCACTGAAGCTGGGGTTTCGGCAGGAGCATCTGGAAGCTTGTGGTTTATTTGAAAAAAAAAGAAAAAAAATTTAATTGTTAATTTTATTGCGATTGTTATTTATTTATCCTATAGGAGAGGAACCCTTCTCTTATGGCTATGGTGGAACAGGGAAGAAATCCTCTAACTGTAAATTTGAGGACTATGGGGAGAGATTTCGGGAAAATGATGTCATTGGCTGCTACCTGGTGAGTATTATTAGTATTATTATTATTATTTCTCCTGGTCATAAAAAACTACTTCACCCAGAAACACTGAGTAACAATGAAGCAAGTCTGTTGCAGATCCATATTAAATGCAGCACAGCTCAAGTATAAGTGATCCCTTTCTCCTTCTTTTAGGATTTTGAGAGTGGAGAGCAAGTGGAGATGGCATTCTCCAAAAACGGTAAGTGGCTCGGGCCTTGCTACCTCATCTCTCGTGATGAGCTGGCCAGTCGTCCTCTCTTCCCACATGTCCTGGTGAAGAACTGCGCTATAGAGTTCAACTTCGGACAAAGGGAAGAGCCATATTTCCCTCCGCCTGAGGGCTACACGTTTATCCAGGACTTGGCGTTGCAGGACAGAATCAGGGGGACAGTCGGACCAGCCACCAAAGCAGAGTGCGAGGTATCCTCTCTTCTATCAGGAGATATGTCATAAGAATATCGGTTTAGGAGTAATACACTGTGTTCTCCTCAGATCCTTATGATGGTAGGACTACCTGGTAGTGGAAAGACCACATGGGCCAATAAACACTCCGATGAGAACCCTGAAAAGAAGTATAATATTTTGGGTACCAATGCCATAATGGAAAAGATGAAGGTATTACGTTATCCTGTCAATCAGAGAACATCTACTGTACATTAATACGATGTGACACTTCATTGGATTGGGTTTTTTTTTTTTTCAGGTGATGGGCCTCCGTCGCCAGAGGAACTACGCTGGTCGCTGGAACATTCTCATCTCGCAGGCCATGCAGTGTCTCAATCGCCTCATCCAGATCGCCGCTCGCAAGAAACGCAACTACATCCTAGACCAGGTACTGTCATGTTCTCCATCCGCCTTTTCCTACATTCCCAATCCTACACCCTACTGCTGCTCCTGATGCACATGTTCATTAATGCTCCTCTGCTCTCTCTGTAGCACAGTCCAGTTTATCATGTATCACGTTTCATTCCGTTGTTGCTATATTTCTCCTTTGTTTTTGCTTCTAATGTAAGAAGAACAGGACGGATTTGTAGTAGATCATATGATACATTGAATATGTTTATTTATTTATTTTTAGTTCCTTTCTGCCTTTTTTATACTCCATGTGTTATAAAGAGATGCCACACTGTACAGATAGACCATTAGTAAGATGTTGAAAAACAAGTAATCACAACCTGGTGAGTAAGAAAACGCCTTTCTGTTGCTATGGTAATCGTAAATAACAACAACAAAAAGATGTTTGAGTAGATTGAGTTGGAAGTGTTGAATGTTGTTTTTAAAATGAACCTGAAGGTAAGTGTGACTAACAGCGTTGAAGTTTGCAGGTCAGGTTCAGACAAGTGACGTTAAGGTAAGTAAGGGTCAATTGGACAAATCTCAGGTCCTTAAGGAATTCGTAAGTATTGGAAGGTAGGTGATAAGTGTGTGTCTGTGTTGGGAGGAGCAGGATATTTGAAACTCTGGGGGGTAAGTATGGGTAAGTAAGGGGACCTAGGAAAGAGTAGGGACCACCCAAACCCCCCACCCCCTCCACTCCTTCCTTTCACCCTCGTGTACAAAGAGTGCTAATGCTAATAAATTAATATCCTGTTTCTTAACATAGCATTCCGAACACATTTCTGGTTAATGCATGATGATAATTTAAAAGACAACAACGTAGTAGATGAGAACCCCGGTCATCTGCAGAGAAAGAAACTACAAGACATTTACAGTGTAATGTTATTATTATTTGGTTTGTCAGTGTTTTTTATTATTATTATTATTATCATCACTAGTTTTGTGACTTAGATTTGCTCGGCATAAAGTAAATAAAATTGCAGAAGAAATATAACGCTAGGATTTCTAGTTCAGCAATTTTGGTCCCCTTTTATTTATTCTTTAAAGAAACATGTTTTTTTTTTTCGATGAAACTTCATTCCAGTCTCCAAGGTAAGTGAAATGCGGGGTTGTGAGAGACAACTATTAGTAATTCCTGGACAGTACCTATAGCCATGAAAAACCAAAACCGAAAAAACTCTCACTTTCATTGTTGCAGGAATCCCAAACCCCTCCTTCGGAACGCAAAGCCGTAACAAAAGCAAACAACTGAACAATAATGAACAAGCTTCTACTTCTTTCTTGTCACCATTGCTAGACAAATGTATATGGATCAGCCCAGAGACGAAAAATGCGTCCTTTTGAAGGGTTTCAACGCAAGGCTATTGTAATTTGTCCCACGGATGAGGATTTAAAAGAGCGAACATTAAAGCGAACTGATGAGGAAGGCAAGGATGTACCCGATCATGCTGTGTTAGAAATGAAAGGTAGGAATGTCATGGATATCCCCAAAAAAACCAAAAAACAAACAAAAAAAAACAATGCTTCAACTACACACCCAGATCTGCTTTTTGCTGTATTTTTGTGTTTGTTTGTTTGTTTTTTCTTTTTTCTGTTTTTAAATCTAATTTTCCTTCAAAATTGGACGACCCCCCTTGCCGCCTCCTTCTGTTTTGCCAGACAAAAGAGCTCCCTCTTCTTTTCCTCATCTTTATTTTAATCCTGTTCTCTTTTAACCACATTTCCTGCCAAGTTTCATTTAATGTCACTACGACCAGCTGTAGCAATCTGCAGAATATGAAGTCATTCAGGGTATCAATGGGTTAAAAAAGGAAACTAAATGACTACCATGAAAAATTTTGACTTAATTTGTCTTTTGTATTAAAGTATATTAAAATGTATTTACATGGAGTTAACTAATAATATATGTGGTGGCATGGGAAAACGTTATGTGTAACTGCTTTGTAGCTGTTTTATGTGCAGTTTGAAACCTCGGATTTCAAAATTGATAGCGGAGCACGACGCAAAGCGTTGCACAAGTGGAGCACCATACTTAAGAGGAATTGGTATAGCATTGATCAGATTTTTTGTCTCGAATATATTGTGTCCATAAGTCTGTCCGTTCATGTAATACTGTAATACGGTAATATTTCTCATGCCGGTATATAACCATCATATTGGGAATGAATGTCTGAGTGATCGTAACTTGTACTCTATCTTCCACTCCAAACTGATACTTGTTTCAATCCATAAAATAAAATATACTTTTTTAACAACCTAAACAGATTTCTGTGCCATATGCAGTAGGTATCTTCATATTTTTGGCTGGCAAAATAAACTATTACTGCCACGCAATGCAGTGCTCATTTAACAAGAAAGGCTTTTAACCCAATCACATTGAGGAATCACATGATGTTTCTGGCGTGTATAACTTGGTTACGGAAGTAAATCTATCCAGTGAAATGGCATCTTAGTGTCCTGTGGTGATATTGGATTTCTATTCAAGAAATTTTATCTCACTAGTGTAACACTTTCAGGCAATATCAAAACTTTGGGGAGGGGGCGGTCATAACGTGATGGTTACATATTACGTCAACCATTGCGTCATCAAAACAAATTCACATTGAAACCTTATATCAGGAGAAGTTCATTTTTTTTTTTAGAGTGCCGCTATTAGGCAGTGCCTAAATGTTTATGTTGCAATTCACTGACATGTTGTGAAAATGTTATTTGGTAATCGTGGCTTAGCTATCTTCCCAGAAAAGCCGCGTTGCTGTTTAAAGAGCAAGCTTAACAAACACGATGATAAAAAGTTACTCCGATTAATGATGTCCGAGATCTTTCCGGCTGATCTAGTTTTTACGTGAATCAGAAGCAGTTGTGTGTAACATCTATACTTAAATTGTTAAACATATAATAAACTAATTGGTGCAAAAAGTGGTTGTTTGATTTGCGTTGCATGCCAGGCATCATACTTGCTATGTTGGCAGATTAGCAAAGCAAGGTAACTGTGCTAGTTAACTATACTCGTTCACCAGCGAGATCTACTGCTTTGGTCCAAGCTTTAACTTTCTTTGTAACATTTTATGTACACATATACTCATACATACTCGTTGAAGCCATGCTTCCTTTCCACTGTAGGTTAGACTACACACATCATATCGGTAATTGGTCCAAAAAAACATTTGCGCCAATTGTTTATATTTGTCACGTTACCGCTTTGCATTTAATTTGCATAGAGGTAAGAAGCTTTCAGGACCAAGTCATTGGAGAGCTGTGGGTTCTCTGTCTTGTGCACCTACATCAGAAATAAATACTCACTTTGCATCTTGCTAGTGTTTTAAGATTATTTTGTGAGACAGTTATGTAGACGAGCAAAACAAACAGCTGAATCAATATTGTTTTTGTCTTTACATACACTTTTACAATTGAGATTACAGTCTGCTTTTGAGACGTAAATGAAAGAAAACCTGTCATTACTAGATATAGTAGAAAGTGTGCATTATTTTCCGTGTGAAGCTTTCCCACACCACCACACTGAGTCTTGTTCTCATTGGGAGAGTCTAAATTTAATTTGCTGATCCCTGCACATACCCTGTTATTAATTGGCCTCATTAATTCAGAATGAATCACTACACTTAAGTCTATTATATTATTTAATTTAGATGGTTTTTATTGTTTTGTATTATGTAGTATGCTTAAACTCTTTTTCTGGCAACTGTCTTTTTTTCCTTCCCTTCTATAATGATATATTTTCATAGTTTACCTCAATCCAGGACAAGTTTTGCCTTGTTCATCTAAGGCAATATTTGTCCGACGTCCCCCTGACTGTCCTAATACATCTTCTCTATCCGTTATCATCCCCTCTTTCCCTGCCCGTCCTTTCTTAATGTTTAGCTTAGACTACTACTGAATGATGCTAATGCTGATGCTCTTTATTTTCTCAACGACGCGGCCGTTCTCTCCCTTACTACGTGCCCTCTGCCGCCCTCAGCCAACTTCGTGCTGCCTGATGCCGGCGAGTTCCTGGACGAGGTGACCTTCATAGAGCTGCAGCGCCAAGAGGCCGATGCACTCATCAAGCAGTACAACGAGGAGGGCCGAAAAGCTGGCCCCCCACCGGAAAAACGCTTCGATAATAGGCCTGGAAGCTTCCGCGGCCGTGGATTCCAGCGCTACGAGCACCAAGGTGCACCACAAGGAGCACGGGGCACGTACCAGAACCGTGGCAGCTCTGGAGGACCAGGCTATCGTGGAGGTAATGGATTTTTTGGACCAGATCTTTTAATATGACTCATTGTTTAAGGGTTAACAACCCAAGCGTCTTATTGGATTCTGGCTTCAAGTTGATTAAAAAAAAAAAACCCAACATATTTATAACATAATGAGAGAAAATAAACCTTTAACTGATATTCGAAGCCCTGCCCCTTCCCTTGACTCACATTATTCATATTTTGCCTGCAAGGAAATGTGAAATTTTCTAGTGTGTGTATCGGGGGGAACAGTAGAATTATTAAAGTAGTTCTTTTCATCCTGGTTATTTGTGGCCTCGAAGTCACATTGCGCTGTTTGGATAAAAGTCTGAAAGTCGATTTAAGGGAATTCTGAGCAGCCTGTCAGACTGTGTGATTCTGCTCCTGATGTAGCCTACAACCGTGGAGGGTACAGCCAAAACCGCTGGGGGAACAACTACAGAGATGCAGGAGGACGGGGAGGCTACAACCGCAACCAACAATCAGTAAGCAGCAACAACCACAGCCGCCAGGCTTCCTACAGCAAGGGGGGCGGTGGAGCCAGCGGGAGCTACAGTCAATCTCAGGTACCACACAAGATTATACTTTTATTCCTTACATTTCAATGCAGGTTAATTGTAACTGCCAGACATGAATTCTGTGTTACAAATGGGATTTTTTTTTTCTTTCTTTCTTTTCTTTTTTCTTTTTTGGTACAGCCTCAGAGTTACAGTCAAGGTTACAACCAAGGTTACAACCAAGGCAGCTACAGCCAGGGGTACAACTATGGAAACTACAGCCAGTACCCAAATTACAGCCAGGGTTATAACCAGACACCTGCAGCCACGGGCCAGACGTATGGACAGCAGCAGCAGCAGCAGCAGCAGCAGAACTACAACCAACAATACCAGCAGGTCAGCTACAACTACTACTACTACTACTACTAATAATAATAATAATAATAAAAATAAAAATATAATTTGATCAGACAGATCTTGTATAAAATTTTATATTAAAATGTGTTGAGAAGCACCAAAAAAAGAACTACAGTAATACCCCGTTTATCACAGGGGTTACATTGCACATACACACCCCTCCGATAACTGAAAATCTGCAACATATATATATATATATATATATATATATATATATATATATATATATATATATATATAATCTTTTTTAAAATAAT
>JAQMYF010000005.1:25095484-25140905 GCA_030014195.1 Neosilurus mollespiculum | reverse complement strand
ATTAGTTAAAATTGTACGTATTTATTCATTGTACATTTAAAAAAGATGACCCAAAGGAACCGGAAATACTCGGTGAGCATGCAGCAGCTTCCCCATAGATATCTCATAGTAGATCAGTCATGGCAACTCTAAATGAAATGCTTTAATGTGATCCATGTTGGAAATGTGATTGGCTCTACATTGTAGTAGCACATATCAGAGCAGAAACGCTTCAGAGCGAACAGTGTTTTTGTTTTTTCCTGACAGCTATCGGTTTTAACTGTCATTATTGAAATTATACGTCCTTATAACTTTTGTATATATCAAAATTAGATTAATTTAGATGTTGATACAAAACCTATTATAAACCTGATAGGATTTTTAAGTCCCTCCTAATCTTTAATAATTTAACTAATACTATATACCTAATTTTCCTGTTCGAACAAAAATAATATCTACACCGCAGACTATAGGATAAAAATGCAGTATTTCATATTTCCAAAATGGCGCCGGCGTGTGACGTTACTACGCTGAGTCCCGCTAGTGTCCTATCTAGCATCACGTAATAGCTATACTTCTCCCATCTTCCCTTGGTGTCAGAAAATTGTTCCGGGTCGTTTCAAGATGGTGGTTTTTTTTTTTATTTTGTAGGATGTAGCTGAATATAAAGCTTCTTTACGTACTTATCTGTTTATCAAATAAACATTTTTCTCAGTAAGTAATACCGATTTTTCAGTAATACCGATTACTTTCGACATATCCGTGAACTTTAACATAAATTTATTTAATATGTGAAGTTTGTAGTGAATAAAACTGGGTCAGCACCTAAAACAGCTAACATTAGCTGTGACAACCGGCTTAATTTTCCTGTATGGAATTAAAGGTGCAATAGCCGATTAATTTATTTCATGTGTGCACAAATAACAATGAAAAACATGTAAATCCTGATGAAAAAGAAAGAATTAAATGACTGCCTTTACCAAAATGTATTAAAATAGCTGAGAAGACCTGCTTGGAAAACTAAGTTGTGGTCCAGAATGCTTGTTTGTGTTTGGATGCGACCATTTGTCAATCATGCAGGTCATGGGGCGGGGTTTCTTGAAAATTGTAGGGAATCATTTAAATGTTGAACCCCGTCTAACCCCTGGAGACCGAATATCGTGAAAGGACGTGTCGCAGCGTTTTAATCCGATCTCTGATTTGTTTTGCTTTGCAGTTGCACTTGGGTGCAGACCAAAACATTCACACTGAGACGTCTTAGAAGAGAAGATCTCAGTTCCAGATAAACTCTAGAGTGGTTGATTTGGGGATGTGAACACGATCCAACCCAACTACGGTGTATGATTGAAGGTCAATGGCGAGAATTCATGCATACTGAACACCAGTTTGATTTGCACGTGGTTGGACACGTTCGGTGTTGTCTTCCTTGTTCTGCATAGTTTTCTGAAGACCTACTTCACAAAAGTTAAAGAGCATCGCGTTCTCACATCAAAATCCACTCAACCTTGTGTACGTCGTTCAGATGATTCAAAAAGCCAGCTGTGTTCTACAACAGAACGTCTTTGCATGTTCCCTTTTTCGCTCTTCCCTCGGACCAATCTTGAGTGCAGTCAACGTTCTTCACTAGTTTATCACCATTGATTTTGGCATTCTTAGTGTGAAAAAAAAACCGAACCAGGAGGAAAATACCCCAAGTTTGCAAACTCAACAACTGGTTTAAACTGAAGAAAACAAATTATACATGTGGGAATGCCCTCATTTTGCTTACTGCACCTTTAAAGACATCTGTTATATAGATATACATCAAGATATCAGTGCAGGAGGGCATTATTTAAGTGCAGTGTGGCAGTTACCCTCTGGTGTTCTAACACATGACTACTAAGCTTGACCTGAAAGTTTTTAAGTAAAATATGTCTTTTTAAATTTAGGAATGTTTGCTGTCTGCTAGCCAACACGTAAAAAACTAGAGGGGCAAGGTTGTTGGGTTCTTCTATCAGGCACAAATGGTTTTATGGTGACAAGTGCATTGATTAACCTGAAAAATCTGTCTAAGACAATAGGTTTCATTATAACTTGGCATAGTTATAATAAAATGTCTTCCTCTAGTGGGCGTCTGATGAACAGTCATTCACACATTATTTGTATGTATTGATTTAATGGATTTTTTTTTAATGATCTCATGCACGGGTCATCTCCGAAATGTATTGGTTTGTTACTTAACCCTTACTTAATTATCCCCCCAAAAATGAATAAAACATTTTTAGTTATATTGCACACACACAAAAAAAAACACATTCTCATTGGTATACAGAAAGACTTGTGACCATCTGGGACTTCAGGATGGAGATGAGCACCGGAGATAAGCAGCTCCGCTCCAGTGTGGCATCCCAGTTCTTCACTGGGACGGAGGATTCAGCTGTTGATATGACCACTAATGAAAAGGTGTCACTACTGTCTTCCAGGACAGATTTTAATGTTCTGATTTGTCTTAAGTGTGCTTTTCTTGATAATTATGAGGTTACCCAAGCAACATTTGCATCCTATGTAGGTTGTGGATCTTCTGAACCAGGCGGCGTTAATGTCTACTGATGATAAACTCACTGCCCTTAAGCAGGTAAACAGATTTCTAACAGTGTTACTGGATGATCACACGTTTGGTTCTTAGACTCACTGGGTGTACCTGTTTTGCTTTGAACATCAGGTGCAAGAGTTGATTATTAATAAGGATCCATCGTTGCTCGACAATTATTTGGACGTAAGTACGATCTGGTCTCGAGGTAATCTCGGAACATTGTTAGAAACTCTGTGTGGCACTTTTAAAACCATTTCTCTCTTCTATCTTGTATCGTTAACAGGAAATGCTGGCGTTTCAGAATGACAAATCCATAGAAGTGAGGAAATTTGTTATTGGTTTCATTGAAGAAGCATGGTAAGTTTCAGGACCCTTACCTTCTCTTTTTAATCCCATTTGTCAGATTTTTTTGTTATTCTGTTCGAATGTTCATTGTTCTTTTTTCCTATTACAGTAAAAGAGACAATGAGCTGTTACTGAAGCTGTTAGGGAACTTAAACATGGTGTTAAAGGACGAGAGTGTAAACGTTGTGAAGAAGGCCATCCTGACGCTAACTCAGCTTTACAAAGTTACGCTGCAGGTATTTGCCATTTCCTGTGGATTGAAGTAATCAGGGGTACAAGCACATGTTTGAAACCCCTCTTGTGTTTACTCGATTTGTTATCTCTATTATCATTATTATTATTATTATTATTACTATTATGATGGTGATGCAGTGAAAAGTAAGCAAATTTGGTAGCATGGTAGAGGGTCATAGTCTGAACAATTCTCTACAAATTGGCATCCATCAGTCACATGACCTGGCAGCTATTGTCTGTCATTTCAAGACCCCCAGGGAATTGGCATATCAGCGCATAGACCCCAGAATCGCTCTTTGCAGCTACACTGCCCGGCCAGCTTTACTAGCCTTGATCACAGCATGTAATTAATGTGGCAATAAAATGAAGTCAGCTGATGACCTGAATGTGGTGAATGAGTAGGTTATAACATCAATGCGTTTTTCTTCCCTGATGGCACAGATATAAAATGGGGACTCAGATATTGAACGAGTGGTTCAGGGAGCATGAGGAATCATTTTCACATATGTATTGCTGCCCCAGAGTCCTGACATTACCGTTAATGTATTTACATCTTTCCCTTTTGCAAAAAAAAAAAGAATTTTAAATCAAAACTGTTTCATTTGTCGTGTCAGTGGCTGCTGCGCACGAAGAGCATCTCGTACGAGCAGGAGGGATGCTGGGATATGGTGACACAGATGAAGGACGAGGTCCTGGCTCTGCTCGACTCAGACAACGACGGCGTTCGCACACACGCCATCAAATTCACAGAGTCACTCATCATCACGCTGTCGCCTCGCACGGCCGACTCGGACGTGCCAAAGAAGCAGGAAGGGGACATCAGCCTTGACAAAATTCCCAAGGACCATTCATATATTCGCTATGGTGGGTGGAGCTGTACTCTACGATAGCATGACAACGTATTACATCACAAATATCTTGATCTTTATAATTATATTTGTGTTTTTCTTTTCAGATGTTCTGTGCGGAGAGGGAAAGTTGGCTCTGGAGCAGCTCCTGAAGTTTATGGTTCACCCGGCTATCTCCAGCATTAACCTGACCACCGCTTTGGGCTCGTTGGCTACACTTGCCCGACAGAGACCCATGTTCATGTCTGAAGTCATACAAGCTTATGAGACTCTACATGGTAAGTCACGAAGGCGCTAAATGCACTGATAGGCGTCTAGTTTCAGAAGGTGTTAACTCAATAATATCGGAACACAGTAAAAATTCTCTTTTTTTTCTGTTCCTAGCCAACCTGCCACCGACGCTCGCCAAGTCTCAGGTAAGCAGCGTACGCAAGAGCCTTAAGTTGCACCTGGTGTCTGTGCTGCGCCACACGAGCAGTGTGGACTTCCACAGCCAGATTTCCACACTCCTGCTGGACCTGGGGATGGCCCAGAGCGAGATCGCCCGTTGCATGCCTGCTGCTGCACAGGTTCGCAAGAGAGCGCGGCATGAGACTTACAGTGAGGGCAAGAGGCTTAAAATAGGTGAGCGAACAGAGCTGTGCCTTTATTTGGCATGTTATTGGTGTACTTTCTCAATGTAAGAGGTCAGTATTCTTTTGGTTTTTTTTTTTCCCCGCCATCTTTTAAGAACCTAATCTGATCGAGGATGATGATGATAAGGAGGAGCCATCACCCGTTATTACTCCCAAGCCACTGGCCACCATGGGCACGCAGTCCGCCATAGACATCACTGCGGAGTTCCTGCTGCCTCTGCTCACACCAGAGAACGTCGCCAACCTGGTACACACCTCAGTCAGAATCACGCTAGTTTGGTGGAGTGTTGTGTCCAGGTACTCATTACATTGTTACATTTCCTGCTCCAGGTACTCATTAGTATGGTTTACTTGCCTGACAACATGCCAGCCTCCTTCCAAGCTACTTACACCCCTGTGGAGTCTGCAGGCACTGATTCCCAAATTAAACATCTGGCCAGACTCATGGCCACGCAGATGACCGCAAGTGGACTTGGACCAGGTTGAGTTTCATTTATTATTTCAGTTAAACTAACCAGAGTGGCAGGTTTGAAAGGAATCGGACACCAAATGCCCTCATGTCCTCCTCGACTCTCAGGTCTGGAGCAGTGCAAAGCGCGAGATGAAGAAGGGAAGGAGGGAGAGGTTGATATTGCGCTGGCGGAGACAAGCTCGAAAGATCCCATCATCGTCCGGAAAGTGTCGGCCGTGTCTCTGGGTCAGGCCA
The DNA here is from genome assembly GCA_030014195.1 of Neosilurus mollespiculum. NCBI lineage: Eukaryota > Metazoa > Chordata > Actinopteri > Siluriformes > Plotosidae > Neosilurus > Neosilurus mollespiculum. Next base: position 25,135,586 of record JAQMYF010000005.1, on the reverse strand, counting down.
TCTCTGTACTGGGGTCCTACAAGAGCGAAGCCTCGGAGGCGATCCCTCAAGCCAAGAAACTTCCAGAGCCCATCCTGCCTTCTACACAACCCAAGTACAACCCCTTATCTTAAAACACAAAGGGTGTCATTGCTGCCTCTTGGTTAATTAACATATTTTTCTTCATTACTGCAAATTTGTTTTTGTAATCAGGGCACCGGGGAGCAGCGGGCGAAAGAAAGTCTTCCGATTGGCTGACGTGGTGCAGCCTTTGCCTGAGTCCCAGATCGATAAGCTAACCAGCATGGCTGTTGGACGCATCCTGCATTCAGAAAAGGAGATCGCAAGAAGCGGGATGTCGCACGTAAGCGGTTTTTTAAAGTAGATTCACAGAACATTGGAACAGCACAATTTGATTGTTTCGCAGTTTTGGGAAAGTTAATAATTATGTGCCGAAGGCAAGGTGATCCCCAGTATGGAACGTTCCCCCCCGTTTTCTCTCCTAATTTAAGTCGTATCAAATTCCCACCCGTCAAGTATTGCCTCCGCTGTCACTTCATCACCACCAACCCGGGAGTGGCATAAGCATGCACATGCCCCCTCCATGACATGCGATGCTGCGCATCCATATTTGGAGGTGGCCGAACACACAATGAGCTCACAAACGCCCATGATTGGCTGGTGATCACTGTGAGTGACAATGAAGTGAGCGTATGGCATCCCTCTATCCCGTAAGAGCTTGGCCAATTAGCTCCCATGGACTCCCGGTCATGGATAGCATCAACCTGGATTTGAACTTGTGATCTTTGGGTTGAAATAAAATTAGAATTTTTAATATATTTTATTTTCCCGCGACCCTAATTAGGAATAAGCGGTTCAGAAAATGAATGAATGAATGAATATATTTTATTTCTTTATTTCTCTCTTTATTTTTTTAAAACCCTGATAGACTCAATCAGGTAAACCAGGCTAAAAGCTAACATGAACCATCTGTCCCTTCCATCATTCTTAAGATATTCCAAGAAAACAACAACATTTGAAAGTCTTTAACGTATATGATGTTAAGCATGTGTTTGTTTTTTAACTTTTAAGAATTAGATGTGTTTTACCCCCATGAAACATGACGTTACTGATTTTCTCTGATGAACGCGCCTTGGGAAAGAAGTTATCTTAAAAGGAAGTGTGGCTCTCTTTGAACCCAACCAACAAAAACAAGAGTTCTATGTATTATTTTTCCAGTTGTGACTATGACGATGCTGCTTGCTCCAACTGACTGTGACAAACTTTGAGTGTTTGACTTTATTGAAGGATTATCCATTTGGAATAATGATTTATAAACATGAGGATGTGGACCAATCAGATCACACCATTCCTGTGTAGGGTATGCTAATAGACATTATCCACCCTGCAATTTCGGGATAACGTACATATGTATGTTGGGCTTTTTACACCCAAGCTGACTGGTTCACAAGGCCGGAGCTTATCCCCAGTTTCCTTTGCGTGAAGCAACGAGGAGTTCCACCCCACCTGAATGGGACGCTAGTGCATCACAGGTTACCTTCCCATTTTTACCGGTACCCATTTATACTGCTGGGTGGACAGAATTTGAACCCACAACCTCTCGATCATGAGCCCAGCACCTTTTAGTTTGTTTTTCTTTCGTCTCTGTGTAGTATATACTGAAATAAGCTTACACTTTAAGATTGCTGGATGTCACTGAATAGTCAAGATGTACAGCCATAGAGATTAGCCAAAAAACTCTGCTGTGTGTCGCAGGTGCGCGTGAAGCTTCTAGCGAGATTGATCACACAGTTCGAGGGGACGATGAAGGACGACATGCTGCATTTCATCCTGGAAGATATCCGGAGCCGCATCGACCTCGCGTTCGCTCTTCTGTATCAGGAGTACAACGAGTACCTGAGCCAGCTGCCGTCAGGATCACTGGACAGCTACGAGCACTGCTTGTTCGTGCTGCTCTCCGGCGTACAGGAGCGTCCTGAACAGAGAGAAGGGTGATGCGCAATTTAAATCAAATCTGCTTGTATGAGTGTGTCCTGTCTGGAGTCTAGAAATTCAGACAAACACTGCCCCCCCCTTTTTTTTTTTTTTTTGCAGGCTCTTTCATAAGTTGGTGCTTGAAGCTCCTCTGATTACAGAGTCAGCCCTGGAGGTAATCCGGCGCTACTGTGAGGATGAGGTGAGACACAAAAGACATTTTTCTGATCAAAGTTGTACATTAACATTCTAGTGTGTAACCTAGATATTGTGAAATGTGTGTGTGGTTGCAGTCTCGTGTGTACCTCGGCATGCCCACGCTGAAAGATCTCATCCTGAAACGTCCTTCCAGACAGTTCCAGTACCTCCACGTTCTCCTGGATCTCAGCTCTCATGAGAAAGAAAAAGTATGTTGTTTTTTTTTGTTTTTTTTATCCTTGTCCTCGTGCATTGTTTTTCCTTTCCGCAACCTGTGGAATGTCACTGATGATAAAATCACGTTTGTTTGCCGAAGGTGCGCTCAGCTGCTCTGAACAACATCAAGGCGATGTACGAGAAGGACCACCTGCGAGACTACATCGAAAAGTTTGCTCTGAACTACATGCAGCTACTGGTCCACCCGAACCCACCCTCGCTACTGTTCGGAGTCGGAGAGGACACAGGTTTATATATATAAAAAAAAAACAACGTAATGCAGGGGTGTCAAACTCATTTCCACTGAGGGCCACATCACTAAGTTTTGAGGTCACAGAGGGCTGAATAATCACTCAACATCTATTCAAAAAGGGCAACCATGAAATCTACATCACCATATTATTATTTAACGCATTTGTCCTTTATTTGCTTTCTTTTTCTGACAATTCATGACATTGTTATGCTAGCTTGCAGTCTTTCCTGAGTCATAAATGGCTAGCTGTTTAACCTACATTCATGATAGTTGATGCAAAGAATGTACATTAATCATATGCTTCAAAAGCTCTCGCGGGCCATATAAAATGTATAGGAGGGCCGGATTTGGCCCACAGCCCTCGAGTTTGACACTTGTGACGTAACGGATATTAGCCATGCTAATAATTACTCCTTTCGTATTCAGAGGTGGCAGCTCCCTGGACGGAGGAGACTGTGAGACAGTGTCTGTACCTCTACCTGTCCCTCCTTCCTCTCAACCATCGCCTGGTTCACGAGTTAGCTGCCGTCTACACCGAAGCCATCGCTGACATCAAGCGCAGCGTGCTCCGCGTCATCGAGCAGCCGGTAAACCTGAACAAAGCTGGACACGTTCCTCTCTGGTTTTTCTTAAAGCTTGTATGTTAGTACCTTATCACCTTTTCATTCAGATCAGGGGGATGGGCATGAACTCTCCGGATCTCCTACTGCTGGTTGAAAACTGTCCCAAAGGGGCGGAGACTCTGGTCACTCGCTGCCTGCACATCCTGACTGACAAAGGTACGAACAGCCATTTGGTCATGTTGTTGCAAACGTTCATTCCTGTTGCAGTCAGAGTCTTATCCTCTTCTCATCCGTCTCCAGTCCCCCCGTCTCCAGACCTGGTGGAGAGAGTACGGGATCTCTATCACAAACGAGTGCCAGATGTGCGTTTTCTCATCCCGGTTATCAACGGCCTGGAAAAGGTCTCTGCTCTTCCTTTGTGTCGCCATATACAAGTTCCATATACACCATATACACAGCTAGTGTTGCTGTGTAACTGTCGGCGTCTTCTTATAGCACTTTCACTGTGTTTAACAGAAAGAAGTGATCCAGGCATTGCCCAAACTCATCAAGCTCAACCCTATAGTAGTCAAGGAGGTGTTTAATCGCTTGCTGGGTACCCAACACAGTAAGAATGCCTTTAATTTTTATTACTTTCACAATTTTAATGTTTCTAGGCTAAGTAACCCATGAGCTGAACTGCAATCGCCAAATAGTGGATGCATCTGAATACTTCCATACTATTAGCATGCCAAAAAATGCATGCTAGTGTGTGTATATTTATATTTTTTTGCTAATGCTACAAATGTTTTGGGCCGGTGAGGGTGCAGGTGTTCACCCCCAGCAAGCAGGAGCCAAACCTTCCACCTGTGTGGACCACTGATCTCAGAAAATGAGTGGATTGTGTATCCTATTGTTTGCTTTGCAGATTTTTTTTCAATTAATTACAAATATCAGTGAAATTACTGGTAGAACTATATGAATTTAAGGTATTCTGACCATCAGCAGTAAAATTTTCAGGGTTTTCGAGCTGTACTGGCTTTCAGGGGCTCCATTTTGAGATCTTGGAATAAGGTGGTCTCACCAAGATGGTTGCCACTCAGCTTCAAAATTGAAACACTAATGTGCGATGGTTCTGTCCGTCCGTCCGTCAGTCACACTTTAGTTTCTGGACATTTACTTGGCATGCGCTGAAGCTGGGGCTTGCAAACCTGCTATGCTTGTTCACTACTATGAGTGCTAGGATGAGTGTGTGAGCGACCTTGACCTACCTTTCAAGGTCACAGAAGCAAAACTGTATATTAGGTTTCCAGACGTTTACTTGAGAACTGCTGCTGGGGCTTTCAAACTTGCTATGCTTATTCTATATTGTCATATTATGAAATGTTTTTTTCGGCACGAGTGTCTGGACCCCTGTGGTCTATCTATCTATCTATCTATCTATCTATTTATTTATTTTTGAAATCACTGATTGAAACAGGTGGAAGGTGTGGCGTGAAGTGAAAACCTACACCCACACTCGCCTTTCGTGGATAAGACTGGACATCCCTGTCCTAGAACGTACTAGAGTAAGGCTTGATTGTACATACGTGACCAACGTTGGTGCAAACTAAAGCAAGCCTCACATGGAGCAGTTATAATGGTGGTGTGGCAAAACAGCCTTACAAAGGGGTGGTTTTGAAGGCGGTTCAGCAAGGTTTACAATTATGGCAGTTGAAATGAAATGAGTTCGGTGAAATGAGGTTGTATTGAACGCGGTTCAGAGCGGTACAAGCTAGACTGTGATGTGTAATTCAGCCAGCCAGCAAGCCAGCCAGATGCGAGAAATTTCAAACATTTTTCAAAAATCTCACGGTTATGGAGGTCAGGGCTAGTCAGCGGCTAAAATCATCACGGTGTAAGGATGATGTCACTGCAGTTTGGAAGCACTGTCAGAACCGCTCCTTCGTCAGGCCGGATTAAGTATTTTGGACTCAGTTAATGAATATAACGGGTAGTTTGTAAGGTGATCTGAGCTTCAGGGTTGCTTGAAGAGGTGATAACATCTACTAGAGATCATTGATAAGTGAAATCTCTTCAGGTGAAGGCAGTTCCTCTGTGTCTCCTCTGACACCCGGCGAACTCCTCATCGCTCTCCATAACATCGACTCCACCAAGTGTGACATGAAGTCCATCATCAAAGGTAACTCACTTCTCAAACCAGTTTTGGTTCCAGTTTGCAGAGGAGCATGTTCCCGCTTGATTATAAAACCTACTTGCTTTTCCCATTCCATAATCGTAGCTACGAACCTGTGCTTCGGCGAGAAGAACGTGTACACATCAGAGGTGCTGGCTGTGGTCATGCAGCAGCTGATGGAGCAAGTTCCTCTCCCGATGCTGCTCATGCGAACCGTCATCCAGTCCCTTACAATGTACCCTCGCCTGGGTGGCTTCGTCATGAACATCCTCACTCGCCTGATCCCCAAACAGGTGTGTCACTGATTCACTTTAAGGCTGCATTAAGGCACAGTGATATTGTGGCATGCGGCGTTTTGATGAGTAACGTGTCCCGGGTATGTGTAGGTGTGGAAGTACCCCAAGGTGTGGGAAGGTTTTGTCAAGTGCTGTCAGCGCACCAAACCGCAGTCTTACACCGTTCTGCTGCAGCTGCCGCCTGCTCAGCTAGCCAGTGTGTTCGAGCGCTGCCCGGAGATGAGGGAACCTCTCCTACAGCATGTCCGCTCTTTCACCCCACACCAGGTAAAAAAAAAATCTAGAGACATTTAGGCTTTTTCTTATAATTTCACTTATTTTGATAAGATTTGTTCCACTTTGCATGTGCTTATATAGCAAGCGCACATTCCAACATCCATCATGGCTATTCTGGAGGCAAACAGTAGAATACCAGAGCCAGAACCACCGCAGCAGGAACCTGAGCACATGAAAGTGCAGGAGGAGCAAGAGGTCAGATTTAGAAATGCACTAACAATTCGTATTTAAATATGTCTTAGAATGGTGCTTCTACTTTTTTGTTTGTTTGTTTTTTGTTCTTTAGTTACACCCCCAGCAGTTTGTGAGGCCTATAACACAAGTAGAAACTCCGGCTCCGGTTGTCGTCGCTCCTCCTGAACCAGCACCTGAGTCGGTATCCCGAGCAGAGGAAATGGAAGAGCCAATGGAGGAAGGAGAGGGAGGTACAGAATGTCTAGAGATTGCCACCGAACACACAACGCAAGTAAGAATAATTTTTTTTTCCCTCTTATCACTACGATCAGCTGGTTTTTGTTCCTGCCCTGCCTGTATGCTAACACAATAACTACATGTCCTGACATTACGTTTTATTCAAAGCAGATAGAAGCATGTGATAATGAATCCAGGACCACCCCTGTTCTCCAGGAGAAGGAGGAAGAAGAAGAACCAATGGAGACAACTATTACTAAACCTACTATTACTGAAAACCCACCGCAGGAAGAGCTGCAGGAGGAAAATGGCGCAGAACCCGAGACACGAGCGGACGATCCTGAGTAACACAAACGTGTCTTCTTAGCCAAGTTTAGCATGTCTGGAGATTAAGTCTGAGGTCTAGAACCAATCATATATAGCAGATTATTGTTTATTCTGATTACTTCTTACAATTATTTCCCCCTTAGTTCTGTACTGTTGTAAGAATTCTCTTTTGATTGTGTACATCTTTCACAAGTGAATAAAGAATACAGTTTTGTATACAGTGTGTTGTTTTATGGGACCTTTTATTCAGTAATGATTAAGTAAACAAAACTCTGTTCTTATAAACATCTTATAAACTTGCCGTTAAAAAGAAAGAAGAAAATAAAGCTGGGCTACACCTTAACAGCCTCAGTGGAAAGGAAGATGTAGTGTTCCCCGTTGCCTAGAGTACAACTAAAGTGGCACTGAGTCCAAGGTACCTCCACCATGCAGCATGGATATTACAGCAGACAGGCTTTATATGGGTACTGGACTTAAATACCCATCTGCTTGTCTTAAGATATTTTCTACAGTGTATGGATGTGATCAAATTGATGCAGTAAGTCTTAAAGATGGGTGGGGTTTGACCTTTTAAACTGAAGTGTACTTGAATTGGGTTGCTTCATGTCAAATGTCCAAAGTCACTAAACAGTTTTTAAAAATCTGATTCATTCTTTATTGAGCATAATATATATGGAATATTTTATATAGTATACGGTGTCTCATATTTGATAAGTAAGTTTCAAGAATGAAATAATGGGAAAAGTGCACACATGTTTACAGCTTAAGTGATTCTGCAGTGGTTTTGTCGCCCTCTGCAGGCGGGTGAAAGCAACGCAGTTCAATGGAAGTTTGTGTAGTGTTTTTTTTTTGTTTGTTTTTGTTTTTTTACAACGGACATTTCCCGCAAAGCAGATTTACAGAGAAAAGAGATTCGCTTTCGGAAGAGGTTTTTTTTTGTTTGTTTTTTTTGTTTTTTTAATATAAGAAACTACCCAAATTAAAAGGCTTCAGTCCCTCGCCCTCATCCTGTGTTCATGGCGCAAGATAAAAGTCAAAGAGCTGCACGAGGTACAGCCCACAACCAATCAGATTCAAGTAATCCTCTCGTCCATCCAATCAGATTCAGACAGTCTCAATGCCATAGCAACTAGTTTATGCTGGTTACCATCTCTAAACAGGTGCTTTCAGGCGTGTAAAGGGCAAAATAAAAAATTGAGGACAGTTTTCTTATTTATTTTGTCTGAACAACAGAAATATGGAGCCTTCTGACCAAAAGCAGCAGGCTGCCGAGTGCTTCAAAGCGTTCCTGATGAAAAACAGCACAAAAACATACATCAACCTGTGAGTAACTTATTTATCTCAACTCTCACTTTTTTATCTTGTATTTATTCCTTTAATTTTTATTTAGTAAATTCTGTCAACTCAGAGATAAATCTAACTTCAGCTACTGATATCAAGAAATAAACAGTAACACATGGAAATTAATAATAAAAAAATGAAATTTAAATTTAAAATTTTCACTTTGGTTATTAATTTCCTATATTACCCATAATCCCATTCGACTACCTGCCAATACTGGTGCAATCACTTGATCTTGATGCGGCAGCACTTTAATCCTTTACTCTGTCCAGGTCTCTCTTTGATCCATCAACACCATCACACCCATCATTAAGTAGATCTTTCTAATCGATCCGAATCTCTAAAACAATGTCCGGCTACATCACATTCTGAAAAGTTCAGTGTTTCCTACTATTACTACTTCCACGTTAAAGTGTCCTTCTCATGATGTTGAACATTGCTGTAAAATGGCGAGAGACACAAGAAACCATTGTTATGATTTTGGACAGTAACAGTATATCCTAGCTATTATTAGCTATATGTCTTATGTTTCTGATTGTGGGCGGCACGGTGGTGCAGTAGTTAGCACGTCCACTTCACAGCAAGAAGGCCCAGGTTCGATTTCCTGGCTCAGACGTTTCTGCGTGGAGTTTGCATGTTCTCGCCATGCTTGCATGGGTTTCCTCCAGGTACTCCGGTTTCCTCCCACAGTCCAAAAATATGTGGGCTGATCGGTGGCTCCAAATGTTGGAGGTCTAAGAGTTAGTGTGAATGGTTGTATGCGTTTCGGCCCTGCAATGGTCTGGCGAGCTGTTCATGGTGTACCTCGCCTTCGCCCAGAGTCGGCTGAGATGGGCACCAGCCTCCTGGCGACCTTAATTAGGATTAAGTGACTTAGAAAATGAATGAATGAATGTTTCTGATTGTTAAATAGCACCTATTTACATGGGGCAAGGAATACATTTCAACCATGAGGTCTTTTAGTAAAGACAGAGCCGAAGATGAGGTCCGTACAAAAACGACCAAAGGGCTGAGATTTCTCTGTACAGACCGAGTAAGTAAGTTTACTTATCAGTAGATAATATGGCATTTTATTGAACAAGGAATCTATCCATGTCTGTGAGGGCTTTGGTAGTGTTTTGCTTGGTTGCTACATACACCATGTAGCCTGGCTCCATGGTATGTTAACTTGTTTGTGTTTTTGGTTCCCTTGGGTTGTCCACAATAAACTCATCATCTACCATATGCATACTATCACCACTGCATTCATGACAGGTAGCTTTCGGATTGTTTACTTCCAGTGGAAGCTGCTAAAGATCATAACACAAAGTGTAGCTCTCTAAGGGCAATACGTCCAAATACATGATTTATTGCTGGCACATCGACCAATTAGATTGCACATACCTTCTTTGCTATATAATAAAATTCCTTCATTCATCTTCTAAGCCACTTACTCCTAATTAGAGTCGCGGGGAGGCTAGCACCCCATATAATAAAATGGCATATAATATTTATTGTTTTTTAGGGCCGCGTTTTCTTTCGGGAATCAGTTCTTTTAGATTTGATATTTTGTACCTAACTAATAAGGGAATGTTGGTAGTTTTTCCAACAAGTGATGCGTTTACTGTCATCTTCAGCTACGACCATATGGTTCGCATGCTTGGCAGAGTGATGGATGAGCGTCCTGAAAATGCAGTGGATGTGATTGAAGATCTAAGCCTTCAGGTAAAGCGTGACATGCTGCAGGAGAAGCAAAGCACGCTGCGGGATTCTCCGTTCACCTCCTCCTCTGAGATGCTGGCTGAGCAACAGAAAGCATTGTTCAAGCACAGGGAAGAAGGAGAGCAAGAGGTGCTGGTCAGAATCTTTTGCTTTAAGTGTGATTCCATGATTGCTCTTGTAACTGTCTAAAATTCTGTATTCAACCACTAATAAATGTATCAACCCATTTTTGATGACACGATGGCTTGGTGGTTAGGACAGCGCCTGACAGTGAGAAAAGGTTTGAGTCTGGCCAAGGGACTTTCAGTGTGCAGTTTGTTCTTCCCATGCTTGTACTAGTTTCCTTTGGGTATTCCGGTTTTCTCCCACAGTCCAAAAATACTGACTACTCTAAATTGCCTATGGGTGTGAATGTCAGTGTGAATGATAGTCGTGCAATAGCTCAGCGAATTGTTCAGGGTGTACCCTACCTTGCACCCAAAGTCCGCTGGTATTGGCTCTAGCCTTCCCCAGGACCCTGACAGAAAAGCAGTAGAGGTAATGGATGGATGAATATTTAAATATGCTTACATAGGACCCATGTGATACATAAAGCTGACCATTCATGCAGACATAATGCACTCAGAGGAAAACTCGATCCATCCTCTTAAGCATAAATGAGCTGACAGATGCCCATGATTAGTTAATGTGACTGTGATTGACAGGTATAATATCAAGGTTGTAGTTCTGTACACTGACTCTGGGTAGTAGTGGTAGTGGTTAAGGTGATGGGTTACTGATCCTAAGGTCAGCGGTTCAATCCCCACTATCACCACTGTTGGGCCCTTGAGCAAGGCCCTTAACCCTCTATTGCTCAGTTGTTTAAAAAATTGTAAGTCGCTCTGGATAAGAGCGTCTACCAAATGCTGTAAATGACGAAGGTACTTTTTATAATGAATCAAATCACACATGAGAAAGCATTCTAGGAGAATGTTTAACACCAGACGTTTCGTTCTAGATGGCGTCACCCCTGCCTAATGTCACGGAGCTGACGTATTTCTTGGAGCAGATCGGGGTTGGTCTGGGTCGGGAGGAGATGCAGAAGATTCTTCTGGCCCTGAAACAGCTTGTGGACATGCATGCCCTGCTATGCTGTCGATTCTGGGGCAAAATCCTCGGGATTGAAGGGAGCTACATAGTGGCTGAAGTGGAATTCCGGGATAGTGAGGAAGATGAGGAAGCAGTAGAGGAGGAAATGAATGAAGATAAGAAGGAGGGAGCGGCTAAAGAAGATGAGGTAATCAAGGTTATTGAAGTTATGAGTTACTGGTGTAGGTAAACAAGGTATCTAAATCATTTTTGCAAACTGTTCCTAATTAGCTGAATCCTTTGCCAAAGCCAAGCCACAAACCACCCACCCCAGTCCCTAAGGAGCCTCGTGGCTCCGGCGCCAACAAGTTCACCTACTTTGTGTGCAAAGAGCCGGGCCTGCCCTGGGTTCGTCTTCCTGATGTCACCCCAGCTCAGATCACAGTCGCCCGACAAATTCGCAAGCTCTTCACAGGCCATCTGGATGCACCCATCATGAGCTACCCGCCCTTTCCAGGTAATGAGGCCAACTACCTGCGTGCCCAGATCGCCCGCATCTCAGCAGGCACTCAGGTCAGCCCGCTGGGTTTCTATCACTTTAGGGAGGAGGAGGGTGAAGAGGAAGAGGAAGAAGCACGTGACAGCATTGAGGAGAACCCTGATTTTGAGGGGTTTTCCCTGCATGAGATGGCAGAATCGCTGTCGTCGTGGGTCCACCATATACAGCACATTCTCAAGCAGGTGAAATTTTTCTCCAGTGTTTGTGAGGTTTCACCCATGAATTGTTAGAAAACTGCTGCTGGTCTGTGAGGGTGGAGGGTAACACATGTAACATGTCCGCACATGGAAACTTGATTTGGGTGTAATATTACCAGGGCCGTTGCATGTGGATTAATGTGGCTGAAAAGACAGGGGATCTCCTTGAAGAAGACACAGAGGAAGAGAAGGAGGAAGAACCAGACGAGCCTGATCCTGAGGTTGGACCGCCACTTCTCACACCACTCTCGGAAGACGCAGGTGAGTATTTGACTTGATGTGGCTGTCAGGTTTTTCCTCCTTCCATAATCAACACCCCTTATGAACATGTTCTGATTTTTTCAGAGGTTAATAACACTCCTCCTTGGAGTACTAGGATCTCCTCCAACCGTATCTCTCAGTACGCTATGTCCTCAGTGCGCTCCAATCTGTGGCCTGGAGCCTACGCATATGCGTTTGGCAAGTAAGAATGCTTTCTTTTTCCAGCTGCTGATGTATTTCTGGTCATCTTGATTTCTAATATTCACAACAGAATTATATTGGTAGTAAATAATACACATGGTCATTACCTAGTCAACACCATTATAATTCAACTGTTTACACGTGTTTTGGAAACAGGAAGTTTGAGAATATATACATCGGCTGGGGGCTGAAGTTCTTGGGTGAGCCCTTTACTCCTGCCCAGCCTCCACCCCCAGAGCCTGAGTACCCCAGTGGCCCTGAGATTACAGAGGCACCGGACCCCAGTGTAGAGGAGGAAGAGGCTCTGAAGGAGGAGGAAGAGGAGCAGCAGGCCATGCTGGAAGACAACGATGCCGTGGAGGATGAGGAAGAGGAGGATGAGGAGGATGAGGAGGAAGAAGATGCAGAAGACTAAATGAGACGGATTGGTACACGGTGGACGAAGATATTGTGTTTGTTTTTGAAGGGCACTCCAGTATCAGCACTTTGTAACCTTCCTAACACAAGAAAACTTCTTGACTTTGAGGCTTTTCAGTAACATGCCAAACTCTTATTATCTTTAATTCAGAGGGGGAAAAAGGACTGGTGAAGGAATGAACATTTACAGCTGCTATAATATAAGAAACAATGACAGGAACTAACTTGCTTTGGTTTGTAGATGTAACTGCATAAAACATACAACATATTGCATTAGAAGAATCGTATAATACTGAATTAGCATATGCTAGCTGAAAAATACCCTCTTGATTTCTGTCTTTCAATTTAAAAAACATGCAGCTGATTGATTTTAACAACTCCAGTTAGACAATGTGCTGATTAGGATATAATCACTGTAATAGAGTGTTATAATAGAGACAATTACAGCGACAAACAGGAAAACAACAGAGGGGTTACTTCTTGGCAGAAAAGCAATTATGTTACAAATGCATATACTCTCATTTACACACACACACACACACACACACACACACACATATATATATTTATATATATATATAGTGTGTGTGTGTAAACTGTATTAGTTTATAAAAGCAATCAGGTGGAATACAGAATTCAGCCTCAGACACACATAAAAGGTTAACATCTCACATAGTGATGTTCTACACACGATCACAAACAGCTCAACAGCTTTTTGCTACAGCACGCTGTTATGAGAAAAAAATACTTTTGTACCCCTTGAACAAATCAGGAGTTTATGTCTGGATAATAAAAAATAGTTTTGTGTACAGTGGATTTTGTGTAGTCTTTTATTTGATAATGACCACCCCCCCCACCCAAAAAAAAAAAAATCATGTTGCTTTCTTTACATTTTTAAACTTGCTACTGAATAGAAAGAAGGAAATGATTATTAATAATAATAATAATAATAATAATAATAATAATAATAATAATAATAATAAATAGCAGTTCTACACTCCCAACAGCCCCAAAAGAGTGGAAGACATATTGTCACCCTTTGTTTATAACAAAAGTAATGGGCTATTCTGTGTCAGAATATCCAAATTCACTGTTTGAACAGCAAAAGGGGTAAAATCCTATGAATTCTTGATTCAGTATAATAATAGTATATATTATGTTATTTCATATTTGATAAGATTTTGAGAATTAAATAACATGGCGCCCTCTGTAGGCGGAAGAATGTAATGCAATTCAATTTTTTTTAAATTTTACTATTACTATTATTTTACTACAATTCAATATTGGAGTTAAAAAAAACCCGCAAAATAAACATTTTAAAAGATAACATCTTTTCCTTCCTCCTCCTGTGTGCAGAGCGGCAAGATTAAAGTCGAAGAGCCGCCTGAGGCAGAGTTCGCAGCCAATCAGATTCGAGCTAGCCCTCTCGCTCATCCAATCACATTCATACCGTCCCAATTCCATAGCAACCAATTTAGTTAACGCCACACAGTTACCTGAGTAGCATTGAGCAGCTATCTGTGAGACAGCTGCAGTTTCTGTGACGTCACGAGTCTACAGAAAAAAACGCGGATGAAATTCACGTGTCACAGGCGTCTGGACGTCGTAGGGCATCACACAACAGACCTGATAAATGCACCCGACGTCGAACATGTTGAAAACCGCACGCCAAAGGGATTTCCGACTCACAACGGGTGGGTTTCGTACCACACACACACACACACACACACAAACTGTCTAAGGAATTTGATTCCAAGTCAGTCATATTAAGTGAAGTTTTATTTATTAAACAGAAATATGGAGAATTCTTACCAAAGGCAGCAGGCTGTGGAACGCTTCAAAGAGTTCCTGATGAAAAAGAGCACAAAAACAAACCTCAACCTGTGAGTAATTTTAATCCAACACAACAACCACCACCTTTTTCGGTTTTACTTTCCCTCCTGCCCCCTATGATCTCTGCACAGGACAACCACTGACTCCTATCGTATTGCTCTGACCGTCATCTACAGCTATGACCATATGGTGTCCATGCTCAGCAAAGTGATGGATGAGCGTCCGGACAACCCCGTGGATGTGATTGAAGCCCTGAGCCACGAGGTGAAGCGTGACATGCTGCAGAATGCTCCATCCACCATCTCCTCTAAGCTGCAGGCTGGGCAACAGAAGTCACCGTTTCCCCGCAGGGAGGAGGGAGATCAAGAAGAGGTGCTGGTTAGAATCTTTATAAATGTGAATCGCTATAAATGTGTGTTCATTCATTCTCCGAACCGTTTAATCCTACTAGGGTCACGGGATGGCTGGAGCCAATCTCAGCTGACTCTGGGCGAAGGCAGGGTACAACCTGAACAGTTCACAGTTTACATAGTCAATAGAAATTGGATACCTGACCTGAGCCCTACGGTACTCGACAGGTCGGGCCGGGATTGGGACTTCGAAAAATGATGCTCAGGTTCAGTTCGGGCTCGGTCACATCAGCGTCATGAGGCTTTGGATTTGGATATCTGTTTGAAGTCCCGACCCGAGCCCAACGGTACTCGAAAGGTCGGGCCAGGATCGGGACTACGAGCAGATATTTAGAAAAATGATGCTCGGGTTCGGGTCGAGCTCGGTCAAATCAGCGCCATGAGGCTTTGGATTGAACATTTTAAATTTAAAACAGCTTATTATGTAGGTAGTCAATGGGCCTGTTTCACTTGATGATTTTAACTGTGTCGGGAACAGGTCGGGCTCGGACATAAATATCTTAATGGGTTCAGTTACTGCTCTGTCGGACGCAGGCCGGGCTCGGAGATAAAAAAGCAGCCCGACCCGCACTCTATCAGCCCACACACACCTACCTATGGGCTATTTCAAACAGCTAATGTGCATGCATGTCTTTGGACTGTGGGAGGAAACAAGAGTACCCGGAAGAAATCCACGCAAGCATGGGGAGAAAATGCATAGTCCACACAGAAACGTCCTCGCTGAGCCCGGGAGTTGAACCCAGGACCTTATTGCTGAGAGGTGGATGTGCTAACAACTACACCACCGTGCCGCCTTATAAATGTGTATTTTACCGCTTATAAATTTGAACCCATCTGGGAAAACAGTCCAGTTTCTTTGGTGATGCAGTGGTTTGATGATTCGTACAGTCACCTCACACTGGGTCGGTTCGGGGTTCTAATCTCAGCCAAGGAGGGCCTTTCTTTCTTTGTGGTACTTGTTCTTCTTGTGCTTGCATGGGTTCATCCAGGTTTCCTCCCACAGTCCAAAGATATGCATATGTGCCAAATCTTGGAATTTGCACAATTTACTGTTATGTTACTGGATATGTCAAATACCTGTTGTGCAACATATGTGACAGGGGCTTTTGGTAGCACTGCAGATCATTGTTTACTTTACATATTGTGTGCTTGGAGCTGTCCAACACTTAGTAATGGTGCCGCACTTGCTCTCACTGCTAGACAATAGGCTAATGTCATTCCACTCACAGAGTTTCCTGTAGGCGTTTAATGAGGAAAATTAAAAACGAAAACTGTTTTACGTATAGTTTAATTATTTAACAGATGGACGGAAACATGGAGAGTTCTATCCGAAGACAGGCTGCTGAGTGCTTCAAAGCATTCCTGTTAAAAAACAGCACGAAATCAAACCTCAACCTGTGAGTAACTTTTATTTAATACAACACTCACTTTTTAGCTTTTTTTTTTTGTCTCCCTCTGACAGAATGTTAATAGTTTTGCCAAGTGATGCATTTACTGTCGTCCTCAGCTACGACCATATAGCTCGCATGCTCAGTAAAGTGATGGAGGAGTGTCTGGAGAATGCAGTGGATGTGATCGAAGATCTGAGCCTTGACATAAAGCATGACATGATGCAAGAGAACCTAAGCATGCTGCGGGATGTTCCGGCCACCAACTCCTCCGAAATCCTGGCTGAGCAACAGAAAGCACTGTTTAACTGCAGTGAAGAGGGAGAGCAAGAAGAGATAATGGTCTGAGGCTTGAGGAGTGATTTTCCTTGTAATGCTTGAGATTCAGTTTTGGTACAGACTTAACTAAAGATTTAAAAAATTAGCAGCTTTATAAGTCTCTAGTTAGTAATTTGTAGTTTTTATAATATTTTTTTTTAGGTTTGTACGTCTATATTTATGTTATGCAATCACAAACTGTGTAATATAAATGAAAGCAGGGATCAGTTAAAAAATACTGAAAGCTTTCTTGAGAATACCGATTGGTGTGATGTTGGGGTGCACAGGTCTGGCTATGGCATCATAATTCCGTCTTACGATCTTAAGGTGGTAGAGCAAGTCCCTTTTCTCTTGCACCACTTGGTAGCATAACAAGGTTGTATTTTTGTTACTCTGACTTCCTGTTTCAGAAGGAATACATTTAAATCCATCCATTTTCCTCCACTTATCTGAGGTCAGGTCACGGTTGCAACAGGCCTAGGAGGGAAACCCAGGCATCCCTCTTCCCAGTGACTCCCCTGGGTTCCAGAACACCTCTACCAGGAGACATACTAATTAGATGCCTGAATCATCTCAACTGACTCCTTTCGAAGCGGAGGAGCAAAGGCTTTACCCTGAATTCTCCTATGATGTCTGAGTTCCTCACCCTATTTCTAAGGCTGAGCCCAGACACCTTCAGAAGGAAACTCATTTCAGCTGCTTGTATCTGTGAACTCATTCTTTCGGTCACCACTCATATCTCATGATCATTGGTGGGGTTTGGAACATAGATGGAGTGGTAAACTGAAAACTGTTCCTTTTTGGCTCAGCCCCCTCTTCACCTCAACGGCTCGGTGCAATGCCCTCATTGCTGCTGCGCAGCACCAATTCGTCTGTCCATCTTCCTTCTCCATTCTACCATTACTCGTGAACAAGATCCTAAGATACATGAACTCCTCTGCTTTAGGCAAAGCCCTGACTTTGTCCCTGACTCAGAGGCAGCAGTCCACCTATTTTCAGATGAGAACTATGGCCTCAGATTTGAAGGAGCTGACTCTCATTGAGGCTGCTTCACTCAGCTGCAAACCGCTCCTGTGCATGCTGAAGGTCATGTTTAGAAGAAGCCATGTCATCTGCAAAAAGATATAGAGATACAGTCCTTAGGTTTCCAAAGCCTCTTCTCCAGAACTTTGCCTTGAGATCGTGTCCATGAATACCACAAACAGAACCTAGCTCCCAGCATCATGGGAATACTCTAAACCCTCCATCACATGAAGGTGGCGATTTGTCAGAGGGGAAAATGCGTTTACATCTTAAATTAGATCACACATAAGAAATGTTAAATGCGGGATTTCACATACTTACTTTTTTTTCTAGATGGCGTCACCCCTGCCTAATATGACTGAACTGATGTACTTCCTGGAGCAGATTGGGATTAGTCTGGGTCGGGAGGAGATGAATAGGATTCAGTTGGCCCTGAAACAGCTGGTGGACATGCATCGCTTGCAACACTGTCGATTTTGGGGCAAAATCCTCGGGATTGAAGGAAGCTACATAGTGGCTGAAGTGGAATTCAGGGAAGGTGAGAAAGAACGAGTAGAGGAAGTGAATGAAGATAAAGAGAAGGAAGGAGCTACTTGGGAAGAAGATGAGGTAATCAAGGTTACTGAAGTAATTCATTACTCAATTCTTGTAAACAAACCATCTGAACAAATTTTTGTAAACTGTTCCTAATTAGATGGATCCCTTTCTCAAATCAATCTACAAACCATTCACCCCAGTACCTAAGGAGCCTCGTGGCTCTGGCACCAACAAGTTAACCTACTTTGTGTGCAAAGAGCCGGGCCTACCCTGGGTTCTTCTTCCGGACGTCACCCCTGCTCAGATCACAGTCGCCCGACAAATTTGCAAGCTCTTCAAAGGCTGCCTGGATGCTCGAGTCGTGAGCTACCCGCCCTTCCCAGGTAACGAGACCAACTACCTCCGTGCCCAGATTGCTCGCATCTCAGCAAGCACTCAGGTCAGTCCCCTGGGTTACTATCAGTTCAGGGAGGAGGAGGAGGAAGAGGAAGAGGTAGAAGAAGGAGGAGCACGAGACAGCATTGAGGAGAACCCTGAGTTTGAGGGAATTGAGGTGAACGAGATGGCAGAGTCATTGTCGATGTGGGCCCATCACACACAGCACATTCTTAAGCAGGTGAAGTTTCTCTCCAGTGTTTGTCAGGTTTTACCCATAAATTAATTAAAAAAACAATTGCTTCTGGTCTGTGGAGGTGGACTGTAACATGTAACATGGCCACTCCTGCAAACTTGATTTGTGTGTGTCATATCACCAGGGACGTTGCATATGGATCAATGTGGCTGAAAAGACAGGTGATCTCCCTAAAGAAGAGGGGGATAAGGAGGAGGAGGAGGAGGAGAAGGAGGAAGAGCCAGATGAGCCTGAGCCTGAGGTTGGACCACCACTTCTCACTCCACTCTCGGAGGATGCAGGTGTGTCTTGATCTTGATGTGGGTGTCAGTTTTTTATTCTTTCCATAAACGACACCCCTTATGAAAATGTTCTGTTTTTTCAGAGGTTAATAAGATTCCTGCTTGGAGTACCAGACTCTCCTCCGTCCCAGTCTCTGAGTACAGCATTGCTTCAGTTCACTCCAACCTGTGGCCTGGAGCCTATGCATACGCATGCGGCATGTAAGAACTCTTTTTTTTTTAATTTATTTATTTTTTTAAAAGAAATATCTATAACAGAATTTATAAACTTATATAGATTTACTGGTAGCAAATGACACACATGCTTACTGTCTAGTCAACACCGTTATGATACAACTGATTACATGATTTTGATATTTTTCATAATATTTTTGGAAATAGGAAGTTTGGGAATATATACATCGGCTGGGGGCTGAAGTTCTTGGGTGAGCCCTTTACTCCTGCCCAGCCTCCTCCCCCACAGTTTGAGTACCCCAGTGGCCCTGAGATTACAGAGGCACTGGACCCCAGTGTGGATGAGGAAGTGGCTCTGAAAGAAGAAGAGGAGGAGCAGAAGGCCATGCTGGAAGACAACGATGCCCTGGATGCTGAGGAAGAGGAGGAGGAAGAAGCGGTCGACTAAAGGAGACAGTGGACTGAGGTCTTCTACTTTACCAAACTGTTATGCATAAAACCTAAGTTTTAGAATGACAATAAAGTTGAACTTTATAGTAATGTGCTTATGATAATCATTTATTGTTATTACAGTTTATGGGACGTCTACAAACTATATATTTACTACCCATCTTAAAAAAAAGTCATGCACTCTAATTTTTTTGGACCACCTTTAGCTCTGATTACAGTGTGTAATAGCTATGGAGTTGTTGCTGCTGTTGGTCAGGACAAGGCTCAGCAACATTATGTGCTAATAAAATGAAGTCAGCTGACGACCTGAATGTATTAAATTAGCAGGTTATCCCTTCAGCTGCCTTTTTCTTCCCTGATAGCACAGATATAAAATTGGGGCTCAAATGCTGAAAGAGTGGTTCAGGGATCACGAGGAATCATTTTCACACATGAACCGGTAACACAGAGTCCTGACATAATGTACTTCAGTGTAGTCAATTTGTTGTGATGGTGAAAGTAACATTTCTTTTTGTTTTTTTGTTTTGACTGGAATGATTTCTCTCATGTAGCTTATATGCTAATAAGGATACACTTGTGTTTCATTATTGTGGTACTTTTTAGGCTACGTGTACAGTATCCTGGTCCTAATTTATATGTTACATGGTCTGTGGACATACAATCAATGTGATTGTATATGGTTAATAAGCTAACTGCAGTTTTTTTTTTTTTTTTTAATTTTATTTTATTTTATTTATTTATTTATTTATTTTTATAAAACAATGAACATTGCCTGCACAGCAGCTTTACAGAGTAAAAAGATTCTGTTAATAATTTTGACATTTCACCACTGAAGGTTTTAAAAATAAGAAAATATTTTTCCTTTCTCCTGTGTTCATGGTGGCAAGATCAAGGTTAAAGAGCTGCCTGAGGTAGAGCTTACAACCAGTCAGATTCAAGCAGCCCTCTCACCCAGCTAATCAGACTCAGACAGTCTGAATTCCATAGCAACCAAATTAGTTAATACCAGACTAGCTGCCAGTGAATTCTTTCTATGGGTAAGCACCGAGTTACCCATGGGTTATCCCTCCAGTAGAGTGGGACAGCGGCTTTTGTAAAATGGTGGATATGATAAATACACACGTTTCTGTGATGTCATGAGATTACTATTTTTTACTGAACATATCAGATGACCCAAAACAGGTTTGTATGTCACAGCCGTATGACGTCATAGGGCATCACACAATAGACCAAATAAATGAACCTGATACCTTCCAGAAAGAAAATAATTAGAATTTTATAAAACTTTTCCACGAAGGTCTACGACGGCAATTTCCGACACATAACAGGTGAGTTCTGTATGCCAGACAACCCACCACCCCCACAGGGTATTACACAGTCAGCCAGCACTGCAGATTTCACTTATGTCTTTCTTCTAGATGGAGTCACCCCTGCCTAATATTACTGAGCTGGCATTCCTCCTGGAGCACACGGGGGTTGGTCTGGGCCGGATTGAAATGCGGAGGATTCATTTGGCCCTGAAGCAGCTTGTGGAGATGCATCCTCTGCAATGCTGTCGTTTCTGGGGTAAAATCCTTGGGACTGAAGGGAGCTACATAGTGGCTGAAGTGGAATTCGGGGAAGGAGAAGACGAAGAGGAAGAGGAGGAGGAAATGAATGAAGATAATGAGGAGGGAGCAGATCAAGAAGATGAGGTAATCAAGGTTATTGAAATAATGAATGACTGGTGTAAATGAACAAGGTTTCCGAACTCAATTTTGCGAACTGTTTCTAATTAGCTGAATCCATTGCCAAAGTCAACCTATGAGCCACCCACCCCAGTCCCTAAGGAGCCTCATGGCTCCGGCGCGAACAAGTTCACCTACTTTGTGTGCAATAACCCGGGACTGCCCTGGTTCCGTCTTCCTGACGTCACCCCAGCTCAGATCACAGTTGCCCGACAAATTCGCAAGCTCTTCAAAGGAAGCCTGGATTCTCCAGTCATGAGCTACCCGCCCTTTCCAGGTAATGAGGCCAACTACCTGCGTGCCCAGATCGCCCGCATCTCAGCAGGCACTCAGGTCAGTCCACTGGGTTTCTATCAGTTCATAGAGGAGGAGGAGGAGGAAGAGGAAGGAGCCCAAGACAACATCGAGGAGAACCCTGACTTTGAGGGTTTCTCTGTGCATGAGATGGCAGAGTCGTTGTCAACATGGGTCCACCACAGACAGCACATTCTCAAGCAGGTGAAATTTCTCTCCATTTTTTGTCAGGATTCACTCATAAATTCATTAGAAACCAACTGCTGGTCTTTAACCCATGTAATGTGTCCATTCATGTAAACTTGAACAGGGCCGTTGCATATGGATTAATGTGGCTGAAAAGACAGAGGATTTCTTTGAAGAAGAGGAGGAGGAGGAAGAGGAGAAAAAGGAAGAACCTGACGGGCCTGAGCCTGAGGTTGGACCGCCACTTCTCACACCACTCTCGGAGGATGCAAGTGAGTCTTTGACTTGATGTGACTGTCAGTTTTTTCTTCTGTCCATAACCAACACCCCTTATAAACATGTTCTGATTTTATAGCAGTTAATAACACTCCTCCTTGGAGTACCAGGATCTCCTCCAACCGTATCTCCCAGTATGCCATTGCTTCAGTTTGCTCCAACCTGTGGCCTGGAGCCTATGCATATGTGTGTGGCAAGTAAGAACTCTTTTCCTCAACTGCTACTATCCACAAATATAACAATGGCAAATGACACACTTGCTCACAGTCTAGCCAACACCATTGTACAAATGATGACGTGATGTGTTTTGGAAACAGGAAGTTTGAGAACATATATATTGGCTGGGGGCTACAGTTCCTGGGTGAGCCCTTTACTCCTGCCCTGCCTCCACCCTCACAGTTCGAGTACCCCAGTGGCCCTGAGATTACAGAGGCACAAGACCCCAGTGTAGAGGAGGAAGAGGCTCTGAAGAAAGCACAACAGGACAGGCTGGATGACAGCGATGCTGTACATTCGGAGGATGAGGAAGACTAAACTAGAAATATAAATACATTTATAGTTAGTATATGATACTACATGGAAAGAATGCTATCTAATCGGTCTCTGTCTTGGGACTAATCCTTATTCTGAGTGGATAATGCTTGAATCAGTATGACAGACAGATTGTCAGGGGTACTCGTGCTTGCAGCATCATCGTTATACTTGGAAAAAATCAACAACAAAAAAATCTAATTTTTGTATGTTTATTTTTTCTTGTATTTCCTTGTATGTATACTAAAATTTTGAATTAGTATGCAAACACAAAGAGCAGATTCTCTTATCTGCATGTAGTATGTATGCTAAGCTCTCTAGGTTGAGTCTGTTAAAATACTCAGCTCCGCAGCACTATTAGCTTGAACAAATGTACACAGCTCACCTGACCAGTCTCTGTCATCTGTATAAATCTCAGTTTAGCTTATTTTTCTGTTTGTTTGTTTTTTTCGGTTACATATACTAAAATTTTGAATTAGTGTGCAAACACACTTTTACACAGTTTTCTCATGCTTCCTTGTATGTACTTAAAAAACACTCTAGCAGTATTAACTCAGCTCAAAGGGCAGAGCTTGCTTGACCAGTCTCTGTCACGGTTAAAATATGAAATGTCAAATTACCAATTTTCTTGTATTTCCTTATTAGTATGCGTACACACCTTTAGCCAGGTTTTTTATGCGTGTAATAGGTACCATCTGTAAACGAGCATGCTTAAAACACTGTGTCACTTATTTATACCTAATAACACAGCTCAAAGCACACAGCTCACCTTCCTGTCTCTGTCATGGTTAAAATATAAATTATAAACCAGAAAAATCTAATTTCAGTTGATACTAATTTTGAATTAGAGTGCAAACACACCTTTACAGAGCCGATTTCCTTATGTGTCCGTGTTACTACCGGTAACTTTGAGCATGCTTCAAGCACTCTGTATCTGGTCAACCACATGTCAGGACATACCTAAAGTGCTGTTGTTGTCCTTCTCAGTTGCCTGGCGTGATGAATTTGTCGCAAAGATCTCTGGAATAAGTGCACTTAACTGCATGGTTTAGTGTGCCTTTCACCTATATAATAAAGACTAATAAACCTGGCTGCTTGTTTACAAGCTATGCCCATACACCTCCTCAGTGGGTTCATTTCAGTTCGAATCCGCATCTGCAGAATCGATCTTGCCATAATTAACTCAGGAACAGGTCTTGGTGGAACCAGTTTTGCACTGGTTTTGAGTCTACTGTGGATAGGGAACTTAATTCTGATTGGTTCAAGACTGGTTCTGATGGTGTGGCATGGACAAAGGTGCTGTTCCACACCACTTGTTCACAACCTCCTGTCTGCACTGGGAGCTAGCCTGTCTGACCCCATTTAAAATAATAAAATAAATGAATGAATAAACTGTAAAAATCTCATCACTAGATTGCTGTCAGGAAATCCTTATTGTTGACCATTTTATGAAGGACTCAGTAGTATCAGCACAGGAAATTCTTGGATGGAGGACTTTGAGGTTTTTCAATAATATGACAAATTCTTATCTTCGAACCAGAAGAAAATAAAAAAGGGACTGTTGAAGGAATGAATGTTCACAGCTGCTATAACCTAAGTGATGACAAAAACTTGTTTTGTAGTTGGGAAACTATAACTTGATGAAATATTCAACAGTAATGAATGAAAAATAATAAGGAATAAATGGTTTAGTCATGCAGGTATTGAAAAATAATCATTAAAGAAAATGAGTCCTCCAGGAAAGACTTGCGTCACCTGCACTGTACCTTTGCATTAAAAAAATCCTAATATTAAAAAAATTGATTTCATAGCAAAATAAAATCGGAGGTGCACAATAGCATTAAGTTTTGAAAATGTGGAAGGTGTTGCAGATTAACAACGGCAGGCCTCTTTTGGAGTAGAGAAAATACAAAAACTAGAGGGGCAATCAAAGAATGCAAGGCACCTCCTACCGGCACAAATGAATTATGGTGACAAGTGCATTGATTAACCTGAAAAATCTGCCAAAGACAACAGTTTTATTATTATTATTATTATTAAGATTATAAATTATAGTAGTTGGCATGGTTATAATGAAATATCTCCCTCTAGTGGGCATCTTATCAACATTCATTCAGACATTATTTTTATTAATTGATGCTAATTAACATGATCCCATGCATGGATCACCTACAAAATGTAAAGCTTTTCTACTTGTGCCACAGTGGTGGCTTAGTGGTTAAGGCGATGGGTTACTGATCCAAAGGTCAGTGGTTCAATCCCCACCATCACCACTGTTGGGCCCTTGAGCAAAGCCCTTAACCCTCAATTGCTCAGCTGTATTAAAAAAAACAATAATTGTAAGTCGCTCTGGATAAGATCGTCTGCCAAATGCTGGAAATGTAGAAAAATATTTAATCTAAAAACGTGCAAAACTTTCAGTTTTATTACACACAAACAAAGAAACAGACAAACAAAGGTGAGAAGATAACCTCTTATATAAAAATAATAAAATAGGAGGTGAACAATGGCCTTATGATATAAAACATCTGGGAAAGTTTTCTAAAAATCCATTTACTGATGTAAGAGGATTAATGATGGCAAGCCCATTGTGTATCAGTAATAAGGTACATGTCTTGCTATAGGAAAGCCCAAAAATTTATTAAATACAAAATGAAAGAGAAGCATGATGGTATGACGTAAATAAGATTCTATAAAAGCTTGGTTGAAATAAGCTGACTGGTTGAAGAGTTGTTAAGAATTAAAACAAGGTGAAGTGTA
Source organism: Neosilurus mollespiculum (assembly GCA_030014195.1). NCBI lineage: Eukaryota > Metazoa > Chordata > Actinopteri > Siluriformes > Plotosidae > Neosilurus > Neosilurus mollespiculum. The sequence goes on along the minus strand of JAQMYF010000005.1, from coordinate 25,110,353 downwards.
ACAAATGACGACGCAAGACAATGCACAGCTTCAATAATCATTAATTAGTTTTCTGTACCATTCGCATGGTCGTGTTTAACTCCTTCCAGAATCCAATGCGCATCAAGTTCTATGTTTTAATGTAGAGAATTAAAATAGTTCTGCAGTGTGGCTTTATTTGACGGATGAGGCCAAGAAAATTATAACCAAGCTAAATGAGTCAAAAACTTTTTATTCATCCTTTAAAAGAGATAGGATAAAGGGAGAAAGGGGAGTAAATCATGAAAGCTCGAATTTAATCTAAATGCCATTTCCTTTTATGTTGAAGTATCAGTCTTCTGGTTTACTCACGCTGTAGCTAGGTCTGAAAATATGTGAAAATTTCTAAGAAAAACACAAAAAAAAGGCACACAAATTCTGTCTTTCAGTTTTAGAAAACATGCAGCAGATTCCGTCCAACAACTCCAGCTAGACAATGCAGTTATTACGAGATTAAATAACAGACAGAATTGGAAAACTAATGAAAACAATAATAAATACTTAGCCGGCAACGGTTACGGACACCCTCTAACCCGAGTGATTATAGTGATATAATAAAAATGAGAGCGAGAAACATGAAAAGAGCAGCGGGTTTACTTCTTGGCAAAAAAGACATTATCTTACAAATTCATACACTTTCATTTACATGTTTTTTTCCTGTTCATTAGTGCTATTTCTGAATTACTTCGTAAAGGAAACCAGGTGGAACTCAAAAAGAAAAAAAAAAAAAAGCTGATTTATGAATCAATACAGAATTAAAACTAAAACTAAAAAGGCCACCATTAATCTCAGTGCTGTTCTACATGGGATCGGGAACAACTCAACGTGACTGAAGAAAAAAAAAAGGAAAGGGATTAATTGTAACTTTTTGGCCGGCTGACAAAAGAAAGGTGTTGAGAAGAGAAAGAGAAGTTGATATGCATAGAACACGGTGAGTTAGAGTGGTATCGTTACAGTATTTTAACGGAGATCGCTCTCGTCCTCCTGAATGCTTTTTTTGATTCTCAGTAAAATGCTGGTGTGCCACTGATCCAGTCGCGTGATCGAGTCGAACTCCTTCACCTGAGAGTCAAAACAAGACAAACAGTGTCAGCACTTGCCATCAACTTTTCTATCTAGGGGACATCTGTGGGTCTCGTAACCTGATCTGGCTTTTTTGAATTAAACACAACATTAAACAGTTCTCAGATAGTAACATTTCTCTCCTATCTTCCTTGTATTCTAGTTCATAAGTTTATTATATTTATAATACCAGAGCGCTGCTGAATTCTCCATTTTGAAACTTACAGCATTTGTAAAAGCATCTGCATCCTGTTCCTCGTGAGCATCAAGAAGTTTCTACAAAAAAACAAACAAACAAACAAACAAAAAAAAAAACCAGGAATTTTTACAAACTTTTTTTTTCCCCCCAAACGTTTTGTAAAACGTTTTATATCACTAGCAAACTCAAGTCGTGGAAAGACAGACCTTTAAGAGTTTGCACTCCCTGGAATCAGAAAAGGCAGGAAACATTTCCTCATATCGCTGCACAGCCAGCTAAGATAAGATTGAAAATAAGATGAGATGAAAGTTTATTGCACACAGTAAAGGGAATTTCAGCAGCAGCAGGTAATAAAACAAAAAAAATTAGATAATGCAAAAACCAAGATAAGAAAACAATGTAAAGAGACATATATTTTGCTATAAACATGTACCATGTGCCTTAAAAGCAAACAAACAAAAAAACAGCAGCCAAAGTAATATAACAGTTTCAGAGTGTCAGTGAAGGTCAAAACCAAGGACATGGAGTTGGCGGTTACAGGGGCCCATTTACTTCTCAGGTTATTATTTATTTATGTATTGTCTCCATTTTTTTCTGCCCTAATTTAGTCTAATTTAAGAAACTAATTTAGTTTCTAATTCCCACCCATCAAATGTTGCCTCCCTATCGCATACCACCCCCAACAACCAGAAAGGGGCGTAAGCATATACAAGCCCCCTCCATGACAGACGATGCTTCCACCCGCCTCTTTATGATCTGCTGCGAATTTGGAGGTGACCTTACCCTTTGAGAGATAGTACTATCCACCTGTAAAAATGAGCTCAGACACCCATGGATTGGCTGTGAGTGACAGGAGAGAATATGCCATCCCTCCCTCCTATGACAGCTCGACCAATTAGCTCCCGTAAACTCCCAGTTACGACCTCCGGCTTGATAATCTCGCAGCTTGTTGATGCGCCACTCGGGAGCCTGACTTCTCAGGTTATTATTAAATAAACATAAAATACACCGTTATTTCTTGGAAATAAAATAAAATCAGCCACAATGTCTTTCTGAAACCATTTGCTGAATTGAATTGAATTGAATTTGCTTACTCCTGTACGCGAGTGTCAATGACCCCTGCACCAGCACCATGATATTACTAAACATTGCCAACTTTCGAATCCCTTCTTCTGTTTCTTAACACCTCGATCTCTGACTTTTCCACTTTCTACGACTCGGTATTGCAATGCCAAGTCACCACGCATGTGGAAGATCGTTCCTCTGACATTTCTTGAATCAAAACCATGCACCGAAATCAAAACAAGAAGCAGTGCATAAAGCTCTGCAGGGGAGACGTCCCAGAGTCCCCTCTCTGTGACATCAGAGAGTGTTTAGGTCAATTGGTTGGTGAAAATGTCATAGAGAGGAGCGCTACTGCCCCTCTCCGGCGTAATCACAGGGTGTGAAGGTCATGTGACACTCTCATGGACAAGGGGGCTCAGAGGTTGACATGGAACATCCCACAATACAGTCATCATAGTGATTACTGTAATATTAGGTGAATCAATCCATAAGACTGTACAGAATGACTGCACTGATGTTAGTACCATCACTAATGTATACCAAGCACTCATGGAATTTGTAAATCACCTTGGCGTTCAGCATATCAACACAGAAGTGACATAGTGCTGCCTTGAAGAAGTGATCCTTCGCCCCATACTTCAGCAGGGTGTTGTCCATGCAGTAGGTACCGATCTGAACATATGGACATAATTACAAATGAATAAAAAAACAAGGGAAAAAAAAAAACAAAAAGCAGTTTGGTATTTGAAATACACACCTGTTCATATATCTGTATAGCTTTCTGATACTGTTCAAGCTGGGCAGCATATGTAGCCACTTTAAGAAGGCACTTGTTGGCAGAACTACAAAAGAGCAGTGTTTGGTTAAGACTATTTGCATGTGTATGTGAGAGGTTGTTTTATTTTTAAAGAGTAAGCATAAAGTACCTTATAGACTCTTCCCCTTTGTAGTAATCAGCAGCCTGCTCGTAATGTGCAACTGCCTGTAATTATTAGAAAATTAAGAGCGTATTACAATTTAAAAGGCATGTACATATAGATACACACAGTGTTTCAGACAGAGGCTGGCTCACTGACCGACTTTTATCCCCATCACCCTGACCTGACAGTTCAGACATGATTTCACTCACCTTATCAATGTCCAATAAATCAGACTCATAGATTTCAGCTACAGTGATGTGGTGTTTGGCTGCGATGGTGAAACGTCCCTGTGGAGCAAAACAAGACGAGATGTACAGTGAACAACCCAATGCGTGACTCTTCTACTGTTAATAAACGGAAGGTATGAATTTTCCTAGAAAATATGACCATGCTGGGTTACTTTGTGATGTGCCACCAAGGGTGTTTTAATATTTCAAACACACCACCACGATGATATTAATGTTTCTGGTTCTCAGTTAAAGAAAAGGAAGAGTTTGACATCGTCCACTTAAAAAATGTTTCAAAATAAAACAAGGCAAAAATCCTTTTGGTGTTCTGAATAAAGTAACTACAGTAACTGAATGTGTCAAATATCCAGTAACCACCTACAAAACAACAACAAAAGAGACAGGAAATAATTAGATACTTTAGAATCAAAAAAGAATGTATTAAGTAATAAGAATAATATAGTGAAAATATGGGGGGAAAAGAAAGAAAACAAAGTCAAGAAATACAATAAACAATGTAATAAAAAAACATTTAAAAAGATAACAGTGGAAAATTATGAAAAACAAGAATTACAAAATTAAATAAATAAATAAACAGTAAATAAATGAATAAATAAAATAAAGAAGAGAAAAAACAAACATTATGGTGAAAATATATAAAAAGAAAGAATGACAACAATAAAAAAAAAAGAAATTCTAACATAAAATAGTGAAGATATAAAAAGAAGGAGAAACAACTACATAAATAAATTTTTTAAATTAATGTAACAAATACATTAATAGTGAAATAAAAAAAAGAAAAATTAAATCAATAGAATTTAATCACTGCAAGATTTGGGAAGCTGCCTTTAATTCTTTTATTTAAGAATTTTCATCTGAATATTTTCTTCCTAATTTAGTCAGAGCCAATTCCCTCCCATAAGTAGTACTTCCTTATCACATCACGGCTGCCAATCAGGGAGGGAACACGTACTTCCTTCAGGGCACATGAGGCAAGCCGAATACATTGTTCCAATTGTAGCACATGCATATTTAGGGACAGCATAACACACTCTGGGAAACGCACTATCCGCCATGTATGACCTCACAAATGGCCACGACTGGCTGGTGTTGTGTGAGTGACAGGGAAGAGAACATATGCCATATCTCCTTCCCTCCCTCCCTGAGAGCACCAACCAAGGCTCAAACCTACGAACTCTCGGGATTGCACAACCTCTTCTGCTTTTCTGGCTCAGCAAAGAGAATTTTACAGAAAGAGATCTATAAAATTAATGTTACAAATCAAAACAACAGGGGTCTCACCATATCTGTGTAGATATCAATGGCCTGAGTCAGACACTTGATGGCCTCTGAGGAAAGAAAGAACATGCTGTTAAAGTGAAAACATTCAATGTTTCACTGTGTCAATTGATACATCAAATGTCTTTCGGACCAAAAAAAAAAAAACCCATATTAACCTTCTGGATCTGCTTTTTTGTAGGCATTGCCAGCATCGATAAGGTTAACGGCAGCATCATGCTTGCTTTGTGATTTCAAGTGCACTGTTGCAGCCTTGCAGTACGCATCTCCTGCAGCTAAAAGAAAAAAAAAAAGATATATCAAGCAAAATATTAGATGCAGGTCTTAAAAGCAACAAAAGTCTTGATGAGGCTTGATGTGGTGGACATACCACTCCAGTTCTTGGCCATCTTGAACATGTTCGCAGCCCTTGTGTACATATCACACGCTTCTTCAGCCTTGGAAGAGCTCCTAGAAAAACAACAACAGAAGTGAATTAAAGGGGCACTCAAGAGTGCAAGGTGCCTCCGCCAGGAATAAATGGACTATTATAACTTGGCCTAGTTATAATGAAATGTCTCTCCCTAGTGGGCATCAGATGAACATTTTGCCCCACAATACTTAAAGACAGAGATTTTTGGGGACACTTTGGGAATTTATTTACCAACATGATCCCATGCACAGATCACCTCCAAAATTTAATGGGTTCTTTCCAGGCCCTGGCCCGACCCCTGCACCAACTTTGATGAAAATCAAATCAGTAGATTTTGCATAATCCTGGTAACCAACAAAATTCTTAGATAAAATCCTGGATCGGGATCATGATGCACATCTGCTCCAAAATGCTATGGGTTCTTGCTAAGCCCATACTCCATCCCTTCACCAGGGTTGATGAACATCGGTTCAGTAGTTTTTGCACAATCCTGCTGGGCAGCTGAAGAGACTGGCCCAGGATAGAGACAGTTGGAAATACCATGTTGGCGACCTATGTCCCAGGAGGGGCAATGGGCAATAGTAGTATCCATTTATCGTTGGTATGCGCATTGACCTGGTCAGTGTTGCAGTATATTCTACATTTATCCAAGAAAAAAATGGGCATATAGCAGGAATACACCCTGGACTCAAGACACACATTCACATGGATGGGCAAATTAAACTCGCCAATCCATCCACTAGAACTGGGGTGTCTAGTTCTCATTTTCACTGAGGGCCACATAACTAAATTTAAAGGTGATCAAGGGCCGAGTAATCACTGAACATCTATTGTAAAGGGGCAACCATGAAATCTACATGGCATAATGATTTGTTTAGGCATTTGTCCCCTTTTCCTTTATTCACTTGCATTTTCTGACCAGGCGCAACAGCGACAAGCTAGCATACAATCTTTCTTGAGTCATGAATGACTAGCTGTTTACTTGAAACAGGCTGCTGCCACCTAGTGGACGGATGATGAATTAAGTTTCACGGTAATGGTCGAAGCAAAGAATGTAGGGTTATCATATTCTCTGAGAGCTCTTGCGGGCCACATAAAACGGGTTGGCGGGCCGGATTTGAGTTTGACACCTGTGCACTAGAATAACTAGGAAGGAAGAAACTGGAGAACCCTGAGGAAGTCCAGACAGAAATGCTGGAACTTTGTAGACTTGTGGAAAAATATTACAGTAAAAGTGTATGAAGTTATATATTACATTAACATCACATTATATAATTTACAGTTCAAAGACATCCATACACAAACAAGGCAAACATATAAAAATGTAAAAGAATGTGCTTTATATGTATTAATGTAGTGACAGTGCATGGCCTTTCTAGTGGTGTTTAAGGGTAACTACAGTCACTGCTGTGTTGTTGTTGTTGCTTAATTTCATAACTTGTGGTTTAAAACTGTTGATGTGCTTTTGGAGTATATATTTTGGTTATAACTGGGTCGATATCGCATATATAAGGGAGCTGGAGCAGGAGTTTCACCAGAACACCATGTTCAGTTCTTCCACCGAAAATGAAAACAGATCCACTTACCCGAAAAGCGACCCGAAGAACGATCCGGACCCTTTCATTTTCTTGTCAGCTTCAGCGATCAGAGCCATAGCCTCCTGTTCTTTTCCAGAATGATCCATTTTATCCCTTGGTTCTGGCGTATTTAAGAACTCTGACAAACTTCTGCAACCTTTTGTTTTTTTCCCTACAATTCACATCTGCTGTGTTGATATGAACACGTAAACTCGGGATCCGGAAGTGAATCGCGGCTGACCCTGAAACGTTAGGGACCGTCAAAAAAACAAGGTCTATATTCAAAGCGATGCACAACACACAGTTCTACTCATTATATATATAGCTAAAAATATATATATTGTTAAGGGATATATCAGCACACTAACAGGCCAGAAGGTACTAGTTGAAGTGTGTGTCATCAAACCTACAGCCACATCCAGGTTTTTAAAACACGCCCGTTTCTGGTACCTTCCGTTTTTCGTGTTGTTTTGGAGTTTACACCGCTCCTTTAACACCCGCCGCGGGAAGCATTTCCAGTGTAGAGGTCGCAAACTGTGAAATGAGGCCGTTTTGGAATTCTGCGATGTTGCAAACTTCACACATTAGTTATCACGCGTGTTGTTGTTGTTGTTGTTGTTGTTTTAAACCGACCGCAGTATTTTGAAACGTGACTGGAAACCTGTTTAACAAACGCGTTCTACTTTTGTGACGCAAGACGCACACTTTGCGTGGAACAGGCTCGCGAGCTGTTACGTGAATTAGGGGGGTTGCAGAGTTATCCCGGAAGAACATGGATGTAAAGTTAATAACAGCACAACATGACCCCATAATCATATAAATATGGGGTTAAAATCAACCTTAGAGTACATTTGTATTATTACAGCTATGTTATGACTGGACAAAACATCACAACATCCTGTATACATGAAACTCCACTCATTCATTCGAACATTTTTGGGAAGGGGACAAAGCTCAATTAATCGACACACCAAGGGGTGTGTATATACATGTGTGTATATATATATATATATATATATATATATATATATATATATATGTATGCATTTGGATCCAGCTACATAGCTGTCACTGCCAATAACGTAAAGTTTCCAGTCTGAGTATCACACATGCGCGTCCACTGAATTCTTCATCAGGTCATCAAGTACAAGCCTGCAAAGTTTCTTGTGATTCCGGTCAGTAATAACCGAGGAGTAGGACTTTGAAATCTCATTTCTGTGACGTCATGATTCTTCATTCATAGCGAAACTATCCCCCGCAGAATTGTTAGCATCGTTGTGTAGTATAATGTTGCCGAATTCTTTTCGATTCTGTCCATGCATCACAGAGCAGTTGGACTTAGATTTTTTTTTTTTTTTTAGTCCTGATGCCATAATTCTGATTCCGGTTTGAAAATCCAAAACCGGGCTGCAGGGAATTCTAGCTATTACCCACAAGACAAGTCTACCAAGTTTCGTGTGATTCGGATCACTAGTAATGGAGGAGTCCGACTTTTAAAGCCAACGGTCCACACCAACAACATCACCAGCAACAAGGTGACAGAGTTTTGATATCTCTGGTGTAAAATCGTATCATGGTTGTAATAAGTGTGGAGGCTATGACTGTAGACCCTATAGACACTTAACTCTTTGTTTCTCTTTTAGAGATATAGAACCAAACAAAAGCATGGAGTTTCCAGGTCGAAGGATGCCTGGTAGTCTAGGCACTCCGACTCTGAGGAGAAGAATGGATCGCGTGTTACCTTTCTCAGAACGTCGCACATCCAAAGTCTGGGACCACTACACCCAGCTTAGTATGCATCGAGTTGAGTGTAACCACTGCAAGAGGCAGCTGTCCTTTCATAACAGTACCACCTCGATGAGAGAACACTTGGGACGTAAGCACAGCATTCGTGACGGAGCAGTCCCACCTCCCAACACAGCTGATGTCCCAAATCCCTCAGCATTACGTCAACACATGGCTGCATCCACTTTACTTAATGGTAGATTTCCAACATCTAATGCACCAGTGGATGTGCCAACAGGGTCGTTTCAGCCAGTCGTACCGGTTATTGTCAAAGAGGAGCAGCATGAAGAACTATCAGCTGAGGCAAGTGAGGCCAAACATTCCTGTACTACATTTGTGGCTGCTTCTGCAGGAGGAATTGGCACTTCAAATGCTAATTCTCTTTCTAGCCAAGATGTAGAACCAACTTACAGGTTTTCCCCAAATGAGATTAACACCGCACTCAACAACAGTGGTGGCAGCAACAACAGTGGCACTAGGGGTTGCAGTGATAAGCGAGCTGGACTCTTTACAGATCTTATCTTAGAGATGGTGTATAGAGACCTGCAACCATTCTCAGTGGTAGAAGACAGAGGATTTAGACTCTTGCTTAGTTGCCTTGAACCCGGTTTTCCCATTCCATCACCTTCTCTGCTTGGGAACCTTCTGTGGCAACGCTACCACATTCTCAAGCAATGCCTTCAGCAGCATCTTCAAACAGGCCTTGCTCCCCGTTGTCTGGCCATTTGCACCGAACACTGGCATTCTGTGGAAGGATGTGGAGTTGAAGGGAATGGGCAGTTCTACCTCACTGTCAGCGCACATTTCGTTGACTCTAACTGGAAACTGGCCCGCTGTGTTTTAGATACTCGTCCAATAGCAGAATACAAAGGCAACACTAGTGGGCCTGCCAAGTTTGCATACACATTAAAAGCAGTCCTCTCAGAATTCCACCTTCCAGAGAGTTATGTGTGCTGTGTGGTTTATGACACTCCCTGGGGTATGGAGTGCAGGAGGCAGGGAAGCATGACACTTGATCAGGACTATCAACAGGAATTTCCAGGACCCAGTCATGCTCCCATGCATTTCCTTCCAGAGGGCTGGGAACCACTTCTTTGTGCAGGAGAAGCTCTCAAAATCTGTGTCCATGAGGGACTTTACATAGAGACTGTCAGACAGGCACTTGCAGATGCCCGTGGGATTGTCTTACATTTCCAGCATGATGTTAATGCTGCAGCAGCTCTAAATCAGAAAGCAGAGGCTGCCAATAAAGGTGCAGCCCGGCTGGTCCTGGATGACCCAGGCCGGTGGGCCACAGCCATTGACATGTGTGAGAGACTACTGGAGCTTAAATGGGTGGTTAGCTCAGTGCTGGAAGAGCAAAAGGCTGCACCTAACTTGGCTGACCATCAATGGCGTTTATTACATGAATTGGTGTCGGTGCTAAGAACTGTGCGCATTGCAGCATCATTCCTGAGTGAAGACATCAATGCTTCCATTTCTTCTTTGATGCCATGCCTCCAAGGTGTGTCTCGTATCCTGGGCCAGAAGATGGCTGAGTGCAACTGCCCCGTGGTCAGGGGGGTCATGGAAAGGATCCGTGCCGGGATGGAGAAGCGCTGGAGACTGACTGATGAGGAATCTCTGCTTGACAGTCCTGCTGTCCTGTCATCATTCCTGGACCCAAGATTCAAAGAAATGCGTTTTCTCAGTCCGCATGCCCGCAGCAAGCTTCACGACAAGGTCAAAGAGCTGTTATCTGTTCAGGCTTATACAGACGATGGAGAGGTGGACCCAGATATAGACAGGGGTTTGGAAGGCAGAGTGAATGAGGCAGTAGGGGAACCTGCTGGTTTGGGACTGGATGACCAATTGCCTATTCCCGCAATGGCATCATTGGACTCCCCGGAGTCGTGTGCCTCATGTGCAGAAGAGGGCGACGGCATTGAACTTCAGCAGAATGAGAATTTCGTAGCTGCCTCATGCCCAGAACACAATAATGAAAACATTATTGTGGGTTCACCTTCTAAAGAGACAAGTGGACGTAAAAGAGCGACCAGTATGGCTGGACCATCATCTCCATTGACGTATGATCGTCAGCTGAGTGTCCGGATGCGAATAAACCCTGTCCCTCAAAGTATGTACGATATACTCCTAGGAGAGGATCCTACAGAACGAATGCCTGAAATACAGCAGCAGTTGGAGAATTACATAGCGGAGCCTCTGTGCAAACGCAGCCTCTCGCCTCTTCACTGGTGGTGTAACAAAGAGCACCGTTTTCCCGCAGTGGCCCGACTTGCACGAAAATATCTTTCCATCCCAGCTACGGCTATTCCTGCCGATCGTGCTTTTGCACCTAGAGAATTACCTGTGGCCCACAGGAGGGCTATGCTAGGGCCCAAATATCTTGACCAAATATTGTTTCTTCATCAGAACTGTGATTATATTGAACAACTTAAGGGTGGACTTTCAGGACATCGAGAAAATGACCACAGCAGTGGTTTGAGTGGGAACCAAAATAGAGATAGTCTGTATCAGACTTTAGTGACGTATGATAATAAGGTTTGACTGTAGAGGGGTTGTGATTACTTTTTATGGATAAAAGGCTCTTAAGCACTCTTAGGCTCTTAAGTATTCGATTGCATAAAATGTATCAAACTCAACACTTTCACAACCTTTATTTTTAACAGGTATACAAATAAGCTCCTTGGGTTTTTTGTCAATATAAAAAACCCCTGACTAGTCAAAAAGGATTGACTGTTTTTTGACAGTTGAACAATTGTGCAGCTACTAAACGTTTTATTACAGTGACTATAAAATATTAGCTTCACAAATTTAAAATAATTCTGATTCCTATTCCGAAGAAGGACCACCTTTTGTTAGTGTTATGGACTCTGGGAGTTCTGGAGAATGATATCATCATAGTCTTGTAACTACATTTTATGTGCCTGCTCAATACTGTGCAAGTGATATGTGTTCAGTTACAAGGTACACTCCTAAATGTACCTTTACTTAAAACATTATCATATCTCAAGCTTCGAATATGTAATTACAACAGAAATAACGATTGCCAAGTTCATGCATGCATTTCAACAGATTGTTTATTCTACATGCAAAATGACATGTTTTGTAACTTGTGACATCAAGTATTGGTTATCTTCTCTAAGTGTAACAGCAGACTTAAGATGTAATCCATGAAGCGCATGTCAAATTAAAACTTGTATGAAACATTTTTAGGTGCAAAAATCACCTTTGTCATGACAGACAAGAAACAGCTATTCAGTATCACACACAAGGGTATGAGAAAACATTAAAATTGTTAAAAGGTGCAAAAGCAGGTGTAACATGTATAGAACTTGAACAACCGGCATTTTCTACTTGGTCTACTACTACTTACAGCAGACCCTTTTAACATGCTAATAACAATATTGTCTATTACACCGGTATCATAACGCTCAGATATGACTGATTATTGATGGAATCACACATTGAGATTAAACCTTTATTCTGATGACTCAGCTTTCAGACATTGAACAGAGCTTTCAAAAATTGGTAAGACTCCAGCTGACCTCTAACTCTTGACCTTGCCTCACGTTCCTACTGGGACATGCTGTGCACACCTGATGATAACCTCTTTCTCTCTTCCTGTTGATGAGTTTTTGTATACACACCTCGACTGCTTGTCTTATGAAACCCCTGAAAAAATACACACGTGTTCTAATGGGTAATGTCTGTATAATTAACCTCATGTAAATGTTACCAAAGGAAACTATACACATGAATGGACAATATACAGTACGTATGCGGAACGTGCATTTCCTGACTTGCCTAGAATGGCCTACAACCATTTCCTCTGGGTAATTTAATGACGCCCATTCACTATGTAAATGTTTTTTATCTTCCATCCATCCATTTTTTATGCTTCTTAAACCTAAGTAGGGTTGCAGGGAGGCTGGCACCCATCTCAGCCATCTCACTCTGGGCGAGGGCAGGGTACACCCTGGAGAGCTCGCCAGACCATCGGAGGGCCAACATACACACAACCATTCACACACTGACCTAGGGGTGATTTGAAACAGCCAATTTCCATGTCATTTTGCATGTTTTTGGAATGTGGGAGGAAACCATAGTACCCAGAGGACAGTCACGCAAACACAGGAACATGCAGAGCTCTACAGATAAATGCCTGAGCCCGGGAATCAAACCCAGGTCTTCTCGCTGTGAGGCGGACGTGCTAACCATTGCACCACCATGCTGCCTGTTTTATCTTCAATCAACACTTCCGTCAAACATCCATTCACACTCACATTCACACCTATGGGCAGTGGTGGCTCAGTGGTTGAAGGTCTGGCTTACTGATTAGCCAGTTGACCTAATGTGCATGTCTTTGGACTTTGGGAGAAAACCGAAGAACCCAGAGGAAACCCACGCAAGCATGGGAAGAACATTGGAACTCTACATAGAAACTCCCCACGACCATGGCACTGGAACCCAGGACCTTCTTGCTGTGAGGCGAGCATGCCAACCACTATGCTACCATCCCCATATCCAGTACATATACACACACAAAAAAAGCCTATTTCTTAGTCATAGTCAACCTACAAAATGTTTGGAAGCTCCATTTTCTGTTCTTCTGCAGTGCTGCCTGAACTTCTTCACCTTCATGGTGTAATAATACTCCACACACTGAGCCACTGATTTGGTCTGCAACTGTACAACAAAATGCATTACCCTGCATAGGAAAGTAATAACACAAGCTTTATAGCCTTTTGTTGGTCTTACCACTTTATGAATTAACTGAAAATCCTTGGCGTGATTGAGCAGGGTTTTATGGAAGAGTCTTTTCTCCGTCGCAGTCCAGTGGTCTGACCCTGATGGTTAAAGTTTGGTGTGAGGCATGAAAGATGGATTTCTGACAATTTACATGGTAGAGATCTACAAAATACCATGACAACACTGGTATGTATGGACTCTTACACTTCGGTACCTGTGTAGTGATAGTCACTTAGTGGGTGACAGGAAGTTCGATAAGCTCCTCTAATTAAAAGCAAATTCAGTGCAGCCTGACACCAAAAAAGCAAAAAATAAAAATAAAAAAACAACCCCATAAAGTTAATATACCTTTTCTTTCTGTCTAACATGAAATAAATGCATGTGGTAACCTTACAAGAATGTTTCCTTGGACTTCATGCAGGCAGTGAAGTGCAAGTTCAGTGTTAGTGCCCCCTCCTGGTAGCACACTGGAACAGCACATGTCTAAGAATTCGGTAACTGTCAAAACAAAACTTGGCTCAGTTCTCAATACTGCTGACAAGCATTTTTTTTGTGTGTGCGCTAAACAGACCCTTTTGTTGTGTCTTGGGATTAGTAGGCAGGTCTCCCCATGGAGCCCAGACGAGTTGAGCAGGGTGCTCATCAAACAGTATATGCAAAGGATTGCACAGTTCAGGGATTTCAGCCTGAAAACGTGAACCCACCTTGATCTTTCTAAATTGAAATTAAGACACGATAATATTATGTGGAAGAAATGGTGACAGAATATATCTGTACTGGTAAAAGTGACTCACGGTTTTATGCTGACCACTGTATAATCCGATATTAAAGAGATTCCATCTTTACCATCTGGAAAGAAGTCAGCAGTGAGAATTAAACTTTTAGTGAGACAACAAGGAAAAACAAATGCTATTTTTAATATTAATGCCCACCCAGAGGAGTAGAAAGGATGGTAGGCGAGGGCAGGAAAGGCTGGATCTGGGGTAGGGTGTTGAAATAGAGACCTGTTCCTTGCCGTATCGGGCTTAGCATTGGAGGAGGAGTATAGAGAGGTGGAGCAAAGTTCTGCAGGTGGACGGTGAGGTAGGTGGGTGAATGGAGCTGACTCTGGTAAGCTCCTGCTGCCAGGTTGGGTGTGATTAAGTTACTAAAAAGACCAGAATGACCAGCCTTCTTGGACAGATGCTTGATATTCTGGTGCTTCTGGATCTGTAGGAAGATCTATCAGTGTTTCAGGTGACTCCACACAGAGTCAAGGTAGTATTCGGTTTAGAATTAACTGAAAAAGCACTGGGTGAAGCAATACTTCACTTCACCAGAATCCAAACAGTAAATAAGAAAGGTGTCACTGATACTAATTTTTCATTTAATATCAATGTAGATGATGTTATGCAGTTATAAACACAGAAAGAAACAAGCACTGTTGGAGAAACTGGCCAATTTTAGAGTGTCTTGCAGAAGTATTCACCCCCTTGCCATTTTTCATGTTTTGTTGCCTCACAACCTGGAATTAAAATGGATTGTTTGAAGGTTTGCATCATTTAATTTACAGA